>BSBK01011133.1:0-225000 GCA_027943335.1 Chamaecyparis obtusa
CATGAAATTCTAATGGGAAATTCTCATAAATTGACTCAAAACAACAAAGATGATAAATTATCTCATAACATTTCTTTTTTTAATGCTCAAGGATAATATTTGGCATGTCATAAGACTGAGCAAATGCCCACTCTTACCTAATAGAAAATTAAAAGAAAAGAAAATTCCACATAAGAAGTAAAACATCTTGTTTAACCTATTAACAGATAGCATACTGATGTTGTTTTCGTACCTTATCTTCTTGCCCAAGGATTGTGTGGATCATAGAAATGGCCACAAGGTATGCACTCACAATAACTAACATGGTCTGAATATCCTGCTATTTTCTAATATAAACCTAAATTATCTTAATCACAAAAATATCACATAAGAGAGAACAAGACAAAAGATAAATTATAGGTAGAGCATTACAAAAGCCCATATATAATCCATTGAAGCTCATGTCTAAGCACATGGGTTTACTTATTTGTGTGGCGGCAATATGCTCATTGCCCTTATTAGTAAAACATGTGGGCCTTCATGCAAGTCTGAGAGAACTCAAGTACCTGTAATGTGTCACCAGATGGATCAGAGGTGCAGCGAGGTTCATTCATTAGCTCCCAGGCAAATATGGTGGGATCATCCTTATAGGCAATATTGGTGATTGTGTTTACTCTTGTAAGAACTTTCTGAAATATCAAATTCACAGGAGGATAATATCAATCAGAAGATGTAGTTACACACTAGAAACTAGTAAAAAGCATAAAAGGCATGATAAACAATAAAAACACATTTCTGCATTAAATATCATAGGCTGTATCATGTGTACCTTGATGTGGTCTTTGAAGTAGGTCTTGAGAGTGGAATCTGAAAAGAAGGCATCATCAGAACTCAATTTTAAGCCTGCATTACGTCCCCATTTCACATACTGTGATTTTCCTCCATATGCTTCCCAATTGTTGCATAAACTCAGGATAAGCCTAATGTTATTCTTCTGGGCCTCACTGATTACAAAGTCTAAGGCCTGCAAAACAGAACATACAGTAAGTTTATGTGCGTTATTAGATTATATGTTAATGCATATCTATGATTCAAATATTCACCTTGAAGACATCTTCATCATAAACACCAGGGGACTTCTGGAGAGCCCTCCATCCTCCATCATTGAAAGCCCAAGTTCTTCCCACTGTAAGTCCAACAGATGCTGCCTGCTGAAACACTTCACTGATCTTGGGTCTGGTTGAAGGGTCCACAGCAAGCAACATGAGCCAATATGTGTTGAACCCATTAATATAAAATGGCAAATTATTCACCATAAACTGTGTGCCTTTTGTTTGCACAAAATCCCAGTAATCTCCCTGTTTGTAATCTTCTTCCAACTCCTGCCTCTGTTCTGCTTCCTCCCATCTCATGACATCATATGAACTACTGTCTACTTGGAGGAAAGTTAAAATCATTAACAAGCATTGTATCCATACATTTAGTCTTCTTTCCATGGCTTCTTCTCTGAGTTATCAGGCTCCGTAAGTCTGATTTTATACGTAGTTTCCATCAGAGTAGCTTTATATAAAATTTATGAGAAAGATTGTGAACGAGTTTTCACTTCTAAGCAAAGTAGGTGGCTTGCAAATAGATGAAGGGTAGATTTAAAAAACCGAGGGAAAGAGAAGAAAAATTGTTATGGGATAGCATGTTTGTTTTTCAAGATTTCTCATTGGATCTTTTCTTAATCCTCAAACTACCCAAATGGTATTTTGTCATTTCAAATGAACTGAATTAGAAAGGCCAAATACATTTTCAGTGTTCCAAAAAACTCTTTTTTCCTATATGGTAATGTTTGGGGACTTTGAAACGTCCTCTGCAGTACCACCATCCCCTGTTACTTCAATGGGGACACTGTTGGGTGACTTGTTATAAGACACATGTCATTACATGCTGATGGAAATCTTTAACTTTGTAAAAACTAATTTATCTTTCACAAGACACTCACAGAAATCTTAAAAATCTGAATTCACCTCAATTTATATTATATCCCCTGCCATCTCCTTGCTGTCCCCACATTAAAGCCCTTGTCCTCAGTTCCCAAAATTTGACCTCACATGGTACTATGCTTTTTCTTGTGGGGATTGTCATTTCGTATGTTAGCCTTTGAAGCATACTGCTCACCTATATTGTGTTCAGGGATAGTAGAATTCAACCATGACTACAAGCTAAGTAATCCTACACCTCCAAGCAACACAACAATCTATAGATTTTCAAACAAAGCAGATACAGCTTAATAGATTTTAAAACGAATTAAGAAAAAAACATTAGAAGGCTTCTTATTTTGTGGGTGCCATTTATAATTTAGCCTTTGAAGCTCATGTTTGTTCCAACATTATGTTCAGTGAAGCTCATGTTTGCTCCAACATTATGTTCAGGGAAGCTCATGTTTGCTCATGTTTGTTCAAACATTATGTTCAGTGAAGCTCATGTTTGCTCATGTTTGCTCCAACATTATGTTCAGTGAAGCTCATGTTTGCTCATGTTTGCTCATGTTTGTTCCAACATTATGATCAGTGAGTAGACTTCAACCATGACTACAAGCTAAGTTATCCATCTGCCGCACGTACACGCAAGACTACATAACAGTTACGCTTAATTTAGTTTTTTCTTGCACAAAACAATAAATAACCCAGATTCCTACACCACCCAGAGAATCTACAAACCAACCGATAGCAAGATTTACATGTTTAAATTAGCTATTTCAGTCTATAACGCTTGAATCCCCACGAGGAAGTAGATGCAAACTTAGATTGCTCCACAATTTAGCAGATGAACTTAACGAATAGAAGGAGATTGTGTGATGAAGCTTCAATATCGATGACTTTCACATTTCATTGTTCCCTAGGCCAGGGAAAAGTTAGTGAAATAGAATGGTGTATCTTCTACATGGATTTTTTTTTTCTTCTTTTTTCTGTTCATTTTTACTTAGAACTAATAGTGGGTTATTTTAAAAATACTTATGCCTAGAGATGTAATTGGGGGTATAGGTGGATTTTAATAGCGTGAGTGTGTTAATTAAAACATATTAAATGAAATAATTTTACAGTTTATAAAGTAAAAACTATTAATAAGTAAGAGACATGCAACATGATTTAAAAAAATAAAATCTAACTTATAAAATTAATATGAGTAAATTGCATTACATTTGATTATTAAAATAAACAACATTATAATAAATTAATCATATTTAATTATAATTATTAAATTTATAATTTTAGCACAAATATCTTAAATATATCTATGTAAAGAGAAAATGTCAAAATTGTTATTCACCTTGAGACATATCTCTCAATTTTAGATAAATGTATTTAAAATATTTATACTAGTAATATTTTGTTGTAAAAGGATAAAGATACATATTGGGCAAGACATAACGATGTTAAATTCAAATTCCCTTTCCATATCCTTGAAGATGAATAAAAATTGCATGCTTTAATTTTATCTAGTTCTAAGATAAATAAAAGACTATTAAATGAATTTAATTTCATATTAATATGCATCAATTGGGTTTGATAAATTAATTGATTTAAGTTAATTGTGAGATCAAATAAATCTGAATTAAGTGGATTGAAATTGTATAACTTAAATGTGAATTTTACTTGGTGACACATTATGAGAAAGAATTTATAATAGATATTTGATACTGTATTACTGATCAAAGAGTTGAGATCATTGAATCCTGAGAATTTGAGTGTCTTTGATAAAATTGCCATAACAATTCTATATTAGGATAGACAGGAAGAAGACTTCCAAATATTTGATTTATAATAAACTTTCTTGCTAATGCTCCAATATGCTGAGTAAGAAAAATAGGATTAATGACTCAACTACCTATATTGATCTATAAATTAGTGTATTCAACAAGTTAGAGTTGGTAGAGTAGGGCTTCCTATGCTTTACAAAAACATAGTGGTCTAATCCTATTTTGTTCTTACGATCCTATCTTGGAAAAAAATAGTTTTTTGGCAATTCCAAAAGGTGTTTTCTTGGTGGTATTTGAAGCAAAAGAAAACATGGGTGGTACTAAAGAGTACTATAGAGTTTTCAATGCATATGTTGAAGTTTAGAATGTCCTTGCACATTAGAAAAACCTTAAGACAATTTGATGAGAAGTTAATGATGATGTGTGAATGGTAGTGAATGTTGTTGACTTGATTACTAAATTTATATTATTCATGTTCAAATGTGATCATATTGGAGAGTGTAATTTGAATGCATTCTTGGACATACATGCTAATTAACGTAGAGAAGTTAATTTTTTTAGCTATATGATAGAGGAGTCATTGCAAAAGGTAAGGATACTATATGTAGAATGTTTATTTAATGATGTTGTGATTTATTATCATATAAATTTGACTTAGAATAATGCCTTTATATACCTAACCCTAGCTGCATGAAATTGGAGTCTTTGTGTAAGAGTGAGAACTAGGAATATTAGCCTTTGTTTGTTGGAATTCAAAATTTAAAATCAAGGAATGAGCTCATTCTAACAATCCTTCTTGTAGACATGATTACAAATTTGATCATGTCTAGGATGAGTGAACTTTGATATTTGGATTGATAAGGTTTTTGATAGTGTAAAATAGAAGGTTTGCGTGACATAATAGATCTTAGGTTAGTAAGGGGAAAAAATAACAGTCAAATAATATTTCTAATAAATCAACCCAAAGTAATGTATAGCTAGAGTGGAATAGTATTAGGTTATGTACTTGTTTACTACACACTTCCCCCCCTTTTTTTACTATATGTGCATCCATGCCAAAGTATAAGTATAACATATGTAAACTAATAAGTTGTAATAAAAAGAATATCATTCTTTGACAATTCAAGGCACCTAAGCTGTTGAAGCAAATTTCCATATCCACATTGTGAAACTTATGTATAAACTTGAAAGAAAAATAAATAGATATTAATGTGCTTCACTCAATTTATATGATATACAAAGTGGTGAACATAAATTGGGTAGATGAAAAATAAGACTAGAAAAGTATGAACATGTAAATTTCAAATTAAAAAATATGAGTATGAAAAATAGATAATTAGATGTAAATGTGAGGTTGAGTATGAAATTCATATCTAGAAAGCACTTACTATTGTGATAAACAATTGGTTTGAAGGATGAGGTACAAATTTAACCCATCCATTATTATTTTGAGAATATAATATCTGAGCATATGAACTTACAAAAGAAATATCATGACACCTTGTGGTGATATTAAGAAAAAAATAAGTAATATAGATGTAAGAAATGAATTTGGAAAATAAGAAATCAAAAGACTCAAAATCATAAAAGAAATCAAGTCTAATTCCTAATTTAACAATTCCCTTACCTTTCCTTTAAAAAATAATAATAATGATCATACCCAATTACATTTAATCCATTTCCTATGCAAACCATGAGAGGCAAACATATATATATATATATATATATATATATATATATATATATATATATATATATATATATATATATATATATATATATATATATATATATATATATATATATATATATATATATATATATATATATATATATATATATATATATATATATATATATATATATATATATATATATATATATATATATATATATATATATATATATATATATATATATATATATGCTTTCAAAATTGCTATTAAAAAACATTGTGTTACATTTGATTATTTATTTATTAAATTAAAAAACATTATAATAAAATTAATCATAAATTTAATTATTAAATTTATAATATTAGTAGAAATATCTTAAATATATCTATGTAAAAGGAAAATGTCAAAATTTTTATTCACTTCGAGACATATCTCTCAATTTTAGATAGATATATTTAAGATATTTATACTAGTAATATTTTGTTGTGAAAGGATGTGGCCCACAAGAACACATATTAGACAAGACATAAAGATGTTAAAATTCAAATTCCCTTGCCATATCCTTGAAGATGAATAAAAGTTGTATGCTTTAATTTTATTTAGTTCTAAGATAAATAAAAGACTATTAAATGAATTTAATTTCATATTAATATGCATCAATTGGGTTTGATAAATTAATTGATTTAAGTTAATTGTGAGCTCAAATAAATCCGAATTAAGAGGATAGAAATTTTATAACTTGAAATGTGAATTTTATTTGGTGACACATTATGAGAAAGAATTTATAATAGATATTTGATACTGGATTAATGATCAAAGAGTTGAGATCAATGAACCTTGAGAATTTGAGCATCTTTGATAAAATTGCCATAACAATTCTATATTAGGATAGATATGAAGAAGTCTTCCAAATATTTGATTGATAATAAACTTTCTTGCTAGTGCTCTAATATGTTGAGCAAGAATAATAGGACTAATGACTCAACTACCTATATTGATCTATAAATTAGTGTATTCAACAAGTTAGAGTTCCAGTAGAGTAGGGCTTCCTATGGCTTACAAAAACCTAGTGGTCTAATCCTATTTGGTTCCTATGATCCTATCTTTGAAAAAAATAGTTTTTTGGTACTTCCAAAAGATGTTTTCTTGGTGCTATTTGAAGCAAAAGAAAACATGGGTGGTACTAAAGAGTACTATAGAGTTTTCAATGCATATGTTGAAGTTTATAATGTCCTTGCACATTAGAAAAACCTTAAGATTAAATTTAAGGCAAAAATATGAGACAATTTGATGAGAAGTTAATGATGATGTGTGAATGGTAGTGAATGTTGTTGATTTGAAATTACTAAATTTGTATTATTCATGTTCAAATGTGATCATATTGGAGAGTGTAATTTGAATGCATTCTTGGACATACATGCTAATTAACATAGAGAAGTTAAATTTTTTAGTTATATAATAGAGTCCAGTCATTGCAAAAGGTAAGGATACTATACGTAGAATATTTATTTAATGATCTTGTGATTTATTATCATATAAATTTGACATAGGATAATGCCTTTATATACCTAACCCTAGCTGCATGACATTCAAGTTTTTGTGTAAGAGTGAGAACGAGGAATATTAGCCTTTGTATGTAGGAATTCAAAGTTTAAAATCAAGGGATGAGTTCATTCTAACAATCCTTCTTGTAGACATGATTACAACTTTGATCATGTCTAGGATGGGTTATTTTTACTATGTGTGCATCCATGCCAAAGTATAAGTATGACATATGGAAACTAATAAGTTGTAATAAAAAGAATATCATCCTTTGAAAAATTCAAGGCATTTGAGTTGTTGAAGCAAATTTGCATGTCCACATTGTGAAACTTATGTATAAACTTAAAAGAAAAATATATAGATATTAATGTGCTTCACTCAATTTATATGCTATAAAAACTGGTGAACATAAATTAGGTAGATGAAAAATAGGACTAGAAAAGTATGAACATGTAAATTTCAAATTAAAAAATATAAGTATGAAAAATAGATAATTAGATGTAAATGTGAGGTTGAGTATGAAATTCATAACTAGAAAGTGCTTAATATTGTGATAAACAATTGGTTTGAAGGATAAGGTGAAAATTAAACCCATCCATTATTATTTTGAGAAGATAATGTCTGCACATATGAACTTACAAAAGGAATACCATGATGCCTTGTGGTAATATCAAGAAAAAAAGAAGTTATATAGATGTAAGCAATGAATTTGGAAAATAAGAAATCAAAAGACTCAAAATCATAAAATAAATCAAGTCTAATTCCTAATTTAACAACTCCCTTACCTTTCCTTTTCTTACAAAATAATGATCATACCCAATTACATTTAATCCATTTCCTACACAAACCTTGAGAGACAAACATACATATATAAGCTTACAAAATTGCCATTATGCAAAGATCAAATAGATAAGACACAAGATAATAAATGATATATCCTAGGAAAACCTTCATGAGGGAAAAACCCATCCTTCAAAAGAATCCACACTCCATTGTATTATTTAGTCACAAATCAATAGAAATCACTTACATGGTTACAATGAGAACCTCTGAAACATGAAGCCCTCTAATGCATATGCATATCTCCAATCATGTACCCACACATCCCATGTCATACTTCACAAATGCAATCTTCAAAAAGACTCAATAATGACAACCCACTCAACCAACCAACCCAAACCACTAACATGTCTTTTATTTTATAGGCACAAGCTCACACTCAAAATACAACTAGTGGAAAGTAAAACCATGTACCTCATAACCATGTTAAGACAATAACATTGATCCCTCATTTAATATTGGGTACTAATTTTTCACCTTATTAAATATTTTTTTTCCAATATTAAATAATCACAATATCATATCCCAAGGTGATGCCCACATTAAATATATTCCCAATGTTATAATGAAAAACATCAAGTGTTATTAAGAACAAAATCTCTATGGAATATCTACACTATGCACACTCGTCTAGGTTCTCCTAAGTGCAACACACATAATATTAAAATATAACATTATGAATATAATGCAAGGTGTACAACAACTTATCATAACATTCTTCCATGTGTTATATACATTTCATAAGGGTCAACAAGCTTTCCAACAATATATCATTTTCCCAAAACGGAGTCCAGATGTGCAAGATAGAGCTCCTAGAGTGCAAAACTGAACATCTGACTTTGACAGTGAAAAAAACCATAAAAAAAAAAATAGAAAATAAAACTTGCAGATCTGGAAAGAGCTCGAAATCAGCTTTCCGATGATATCTCATTTGCCAAATTTCGACACCGTATGCTCAAGATATGAGCAAAAAACCAAAAGCTGCGCTAGAGGGCCCAAAGAAGGTGTCTGGAAGGATCAAAGGATGCGTGGCATCAGAAAAAGGACAAAGTCACACATGAAACCATCAGATCTAATAAAATCTCAGAAAGATCTTTTCGACAATATCTTGTTTGCCGAAAACGGAGCCCAGATGCAAGAGAAACAGATCCCGAAATGTAGGAGGTCTGAAACACTGAGAGCCCATAAAACATTTGACTTTGACAGAAAAAACTAGCATCAAAATGGAAAAATCATGAAACCATACTAGAAAAAATGGGTCGGGCTTGGAACCAGCTTTTTGACGGTAAATCACATGCTCGATTTTGATCCCAAATGCCCGAGATATGGGCAAAAAATTGTCTCCTTGTTTGAATTGCCTCCAAAACATGCAAGAGGGAAAAAAATAAAAACCTTAACCGGCTGTTAACCATGACTGCCGGCAGTCACGCTGGCGGTGACCGGTAGCGGTCACCATAGTGGGGTTGCTGGCGGGGCCGTCAGTGGTTCCCAATGGCGGAGCTGCCCGTGGTGGCACCCGGGTGGCTATGCGGTGGCACCCAGGTGGCCGCTTGACGGCGTTGTAGCTAATTTTTTTAAAAAAAGATCTGTGCTATCTCGGGATGTATGCCAGGCAGGCCGTACGACCTGGTACACAATTTTTGTTTTTCCTCAGAAGCCAACTTGTCCAAAATCGACAAGTTTTATATAGATTTTGGGTATCTCATACGCTCCGGATGCAATTGTGAGGTCCGTTTGGGCTAGAAGTACTCCAAAAAATATTGACAGTCTCGGGATCCATGCCAGGGCCAGTTGCAATTTTTTTTGCCACTGATTCCAACTTTGTCCAGATTGGACAAATTTTATATGGATCTTGGGGTTCTCAAACATTGTGAACACAACCATGAGGTCCGTTTGAAGCCAAGATGACTAGAAAAATAGGTCCCCCCAGATTTGACAGGAAACCTCTGAAAACATAGATTTGATGAACATGGCTGAATCTCTTAGGAAGAGGACATGGGCAAGTAGATCTGAAGCTCTGATACCATATAGGAGCTGATGAAAAATAACCCATATCTCCCAAGAACACATGCACACAAACACCTATCACAGAAAGAGAGAGAAGCAAACAACTATGGAGACTTGAACGTATGGATCCATGAGAGAGGAGAAACCCTTGACGTGCAAAAACAAAAGTTGCAAATCAAATAATGATTTTTTAGAAAAGGTTACAAAGTGTTATGAGATCAATCCTTATAAAAGGAGATCAGAAAACCTAAAAAGGTAAAACCCTAGGTTGCATAATAATAATTAATAAAGTAATTAATTATTATATGCCTAAAGTTTAGCTTAAGTTGAAAGAGGTAATAAGTGACTTAATAATTAAATCAATATGATTCAATTAATAAGAAAACACTTTATTACTCTAAAAATACATGTGCACCAAATGAATATCCAAAATTCTCTCATGCTCTGTCAAGATACCTACAATAAAACCAAGTGACTACCATCTCAAGAAAGAACTCTTTTCATCCTCCAACATGCTACCTATGGAATTAAAGGAGCAAGCCAAGGTGAAGATGCACCAATCCAAAAATGTGAGCCACAAAACCTAATGTGATAATAAAGGCTCTAAATAACTATCATAAGGAAAAAGCTACACATAATTGGAAATGAAATCCATAACACATGTCAACATCCAACCATCCATATCTTCTAGGTATGAAGAACATTAGTAAACACATGCCAATATATCAACCCATAAAATTCAATCAAGCTCTATGTATTAAAACCTATCAATTCAATATATATACATATCCAAAACCTCCTATTGCAACAAAAAAACATAAAAATGAAGCTTAAACCCCACTAATTCTACCAACAAATTCTCATATAAAGGTTTGATAAGTAAATCAAAACATGTAGTACCAAGTACAATCATAAGATCCACATATGTAGCCTACATAGCTACATGCTCTCTCACAATACATCACCATCCTCCCAAACTATATAAACCATGGAAGAAACCATAAACTAAAGAAAGAAAGCCTATAAACCATAACCCATCCTTCTAAAAATATATTAAAGAATAAACTACACGTGTCAAGTATGATCTCCAAACAATGAAAATGAAAAAGCATAAGAATACTAAAAACCTCATTTGACTCGTGAACAAACAAACATATATATCCTGTGATGCCAAAATGGATGGAAACCTATCATAATCAAGATCAAACTCATAATAACCATTCCCAATGAATGAAATAATCCCAACAAAGTATCTCCTAATATCCCCATAATGATATCATAATATCAAACCATATACACAATGAGCTAACCTAATGCCAAACATCTCTCAAAATGAATCCTCTAGAAATGAAAATATCCACAGCTCAAGATCCATATCTATGAAAGATAAAACATAAATATAATGAACATGAAAAGGAACAATGGGAAACATTTCTCAATTAGTAGACCGAAAAATAGATCAAGAGTGGGGAATGAGAATGTTCAATATTTCTACTGAAGCCGTCAACTATCTCATCACATATCTCTAGTCACAAGAGAACTCCGACCTCACCTAAGTCTCCTTGTATCAATGGGCACCTATAACCGATCAATCCATGACTATCTCCAAATGCAACATATCAACATCATGAAGTATCAAGCAATTGATCATGTACTCAATAAAAAGAGAACCAATCAAGATCATTGTAAAAAATCTAAATGTAGAATTAGGAATAGAAACATGACAACATGATCAAACCATCTCCTTGGTATCAAATAGCTATAGCATGCCAAAAATCTAAACTAATATCAAGAGTTAACCATGGCATAATACAAACCATGATAACTTGTCAAATGAAAAGAATAAATACACACCTTAAGAAAATAATCCATGAGTCCTCCAAGATGTCAACATCTCTAATCACCATAAAGATATGATGGTATTGAGGAACATTGAGAAAGGGGGGGAGGGGGGTGAATCAATGTTCTAAACTTTTTAACCTTAGATATTTGATTTCATAATCATAAACCAAGTACAATGAAAAGTAAACTGCTAAAACACAAATCAAACATCCAAAAACTCATAACACCATGATTTTTGTGTGGAAACCCGGTTAAGGGAAAAACCATAGTGGGGATGGAACCCAAAAATTACTTATGTAGAAATAATGATAACCCTATTAAGGGAAATAGTAAAAAATCAAATGCACTTTCATTCAGGCCCATTTCCTAGAGCTCACTTCTTAGATTATAAAATATAGAGGCTCACTGCCATACAAAATGTTTGGACTACAATACAAAAGAGTGAACTAAGAAATAACATCAACTAGGCCTATATAGTTCCTTTTAGGTACAGAACATAAACATCAACCTAAACTCAATAATTAGGTTCTTCACACATAGTGAATGTTAGAAAATCAGTCATGTACTTCACACTATATCCTCTTTCAATCGCATCACGAAATCACCACAAAAAAAATGTTAGAAAATCAGTCATGTACTTCACACTATATCCTCTTTCAATCGCATCACGAAATCACCACAAAAAACTCGCACTTATATACTGAATTACAATAGAAATAACTTAATTGACCGACCTTGAGAAAACAATATATGTAACTTGTAGAGCCTTGACCAAATAAAAAATCAAATCTTCATGCTAACCTCGACCCAAAGCATAGATTCATTAATTATGTCATCTATACCAATAATTACCCTCAAACCAATTGGATCATCAATATATTAGGATCACTGATCTTTCCAACAACTAATTGTTACTATCCTTCAAACTTTACTAAAAACCTGATACTCAGATCATCATAACTAGAGAAAATAGTAACATAACTAGGTGTGATCTTGGAATAACATAGCATATACCTTGTAGAATCTTCCTCTAATTTCACAACTCAAAATTCATCCATACTTGTCTGTACTAATCTTTTATCAAACCCTGTATACTATTCCAATTTTTCCATACTTAGCCAAATATCCATTCCGACCTTTGGTAATGCCAAAATATGTTAGTGCCCATGAGACATGTAGTTTCCATCAATGACAACATACAAATAATCTAATGTAGTGTCTCTTTCTAGCAATCTCCCCTTTCAGTATTGATGGAAACACTTAGTGAGAAATTACTAAGTGTCCAAACAAAATGCCAATCTCCAAAAGGTCTCTCCCTAAACAAAAGGATGCACTCTCCCTGAGCTAAATAACTCATTTTCACTCTTTATCTCTCCCCTTTTGACATCAATGGAAAAGGATGGGATCCTCCTCAAAATTTTAACCACTAAAATCCTATATCATCTGCCTATATACATAAGTATGAAAAATATACATACAATAGTTTAAATACATATGAGAAATTTCTTCTCACAATGAAAAATCTATGTCCCAACTTTTCTTGATGCTTTTTGGTATCTCAATTTGTCCACAAATGACATAGGCCAGCTTCTCTACTTCTCCCAAATCAAGTGCATCCGGAGATTTATATGGTGCTTCTGCCTCCTTCAATCCTCTTAACAAAATTTCAAGCTTAGGAACAATCAAGCTCATTAGTTCTCCAATCCTTCCCTTTACTCTGTCTATCTCAGTGGCAAGTGTTTTGATTTTTTCATTAAAAAATGTTGCTTGGGCTACATAAATTGATTCTAACTCCTTCAAAGGATCAAATCCTTGTGATATTTTAGAGAGCTTCTCCTTACCATCCTTAATAATATTGTCAACCTTTGCAACATGCTTAGGATAATCCATTAATGATATTGTAGCAATGGCCGGACTCCTTCAGACTGAACTAGATAAAATAAATGTCTAATTGGCCTATCGACCTTAGACATTTATATGAATTGATTTATAAGAGAAGACTAATGGTGATCGATTAACATCCACAATCGATATCATAAACATTTATCGATAAAGATGATAACGACTACCTTATTGATAACAAGATAATCTATTTTTACTATTATGTTGTTATGAAAAGATACAAAGATAAACTAGCCTCAACGATTACTCACAATGAATGAGTATGTTAATTAATGTAATCAAACTGATATGGAGTGGTTTGACTTGTAATAAAATAAAATAAATAATTATTAAAGGGCCCAAAATTTCCAGAAGTCGCCTCCCTTCATGGATGTATATGGAGCATATCTAATTGTAAAGAAAGATACACAACAAAATATTGAACATATTTAACATCATTAAGGCAAATTGATATATACAAACCAATTGATATATCCATATTGTAGCAATTTATTTTGTATAAATTAATTTTCATTTACATTTTATTAATCTGATCATAAAAAACAACTTGGTATCAGAGTGGGTTTGAGAAGATCGTGATCAAATCTCCTTATACTAGTGAAGTTCCCTTTTATCTCTCAACTTCAAGATACAATATAAAGCCTAAAAAATGGTGTATGTTCTCAAGGTCGAAGATAGACTTGAAGGTGCCTCAAACTTCACTTCGTGGAAGTTTAGAGTTCTTATTGCACTTGAAGAAAATGATCTTCTTCATTTCGTGGAGGAAATTTTTTTATTTGAGAAAGATGATTAAATGGAGAAACTTCAATTCAAGAAGAATTTCATTAAAGAAAAGAAGATCTTGATCAAGACTCTGTAAAGGATCATTTAGTGCCTCTCATTTCCAAAATGAAAAATTTAAGAAACATGTTCAAAACCATGGAAATTCTATAGGAGATAAAAAACA
The DNA here is from genome assembly GCA_027943335.1 of Chamaecyparis obtusa. Classification (NCBI taxonomy): domain Eukaryota; kingdom Viridiplantae; phylum Streptophyta; class Pinopsida; order Cupressales; family Cupressaceae; genus Chamaecyparis; species Chamaecyparis obtusa. The sequence goes on from BSBK01011133.1 coordinate 14,483, forward strand.
CAAGTATGGATCTCACATTGAGGCAACAACTTCATCAAGTCAAAATGTTGAAAGTAGAATCAATCATATCTTTCTTCATGAAGATCTCAGAGCTGAGGGATCAACTAAGCTTCATTGGAGATAAAGTTATGAATAAAGATCTTTCCATGCTAGCACTTAATGGTATTCCTCAAACTTGGGAGCCTTTTATCCAAGGTATCAGTGCAAGATCTAAACTACCTAAGTTTGATCATCTCAGGGTTGATTGCATTCAAGAAGAATCTAGGTTGGTTGTAAGGGGGTTTTGTCAAAGGTTCTCAAAATGAAGACACTCATGCACTTTCCACTTAATCTAGTAAGAAGAAAGGAATACATTGGAGAAAAGAAAACTTCAAGAGGAATATAGATCAAAGGTTAGACTCCACACCTAATTATAAGAAGATGAAGATAGATCTCTCCCACATTCAGTGCTTTAGATGTGACAAATTTGGTCACTATTCCAGAGATTTCTTGTCAAGGCCTAAGAAAAAAATGAAAAACATTAATGAAGTCTCAAATCAAAAGGAAGAAGAAGACAACTCTAATGGAGTCCTCTTCATATCTACCTTATCAAGTAGTGTTCCCATAGATAGTGGCACTTGGCTAATTGATAGTGGAGCTTCTCAACATATCACATGCTATCAAGAACACCTTTTAGATTTGGTGGAAAGGGAATCTAACCTTCAAGTGATCATTAGAGATGATGCACACTATTCACTAAAAGGATTTCGCGCTACATCACTCAATCTAGAACATGTAGGTATGTGCAGGATCATGGTATGCCAAAAAGTGGCAATATGAAAAAAATCTCTTTTTCACCTATCCAAAAACACACTAAAAAGTGTGTTGAACTTTGAGTAGGCCTAGGTGTCAGTACACCTGGCCAAAGGCAACACCAAAGCACTGATCATATCGAGTATCCAATATCTATTGGATACCCGATAGGGACACATATGAATTCACCAACTATGTAATATTATATAATACTATAGCACTACAATATTAATACTATACTATTATTATAATAATATTATATACTTTTATATTATACTATTAAATAATATGATATTGTAATATTATAATATTATATTATAGTATTAAATAGTATTATAGTATTATATTATAATAATATATAATATTATAATAATATATAATATATAATATTATAATAATATATAATATATAATATATAATATTATAATAATATATAATATTATAATATTATATTATAGTAAATTAAGATATAATATGATATATGGAATTATATATCATAGGATATATAGTTCTATATAATATTATAATAAATTAGGATAATATATAATATAGTACTATATAATATAATATATTATATAATACTATATAATATTATAATATATATGGGGCTTGGCTACTGATGTGGGAGATTATTGAAAGAAGTTAGTTTTCTAGTGAGTGTGAATCTTGTCACAAAGTCTTACAATGAGTTGGTAAGATTCTTGTCATTATTTGTGAATTTTCAAGTTTGTTAAGGTTCTTGAGAAGGAGAAGGAAAGCTGAGACACATGAAGAACTCAAGAAGCTAGTAGAAGGTTTTGTTGCTCATTCTGCTAAAAATTTTGGTATATTAGTCGAAGAAGAAAAAATGAGCAAGAACAAAGGATTGAAGAAGTTGAGGTAGACTTAGTTCTACTAGATATGTGAGTGTTTTTGATGCAATAGAGGAGTAAGAAATATTTTTGAATGGACATATAGTTTTTACTGGAGAACCTATTAAAGAGTTGGATGGATGATCTTTAAGCATTGAAGACAAGTTTTGTAAAGAGGGAGTAGTATCTCCTATAATTTTGAATTGACAGTGAGCGATCAACTAAGGGGGAGCAATGGGCAAGTGATGAAGAAATTTTCAACAGTTGAAGACTAGGGCATGTTGTGCCTTTGACATTATTGTCAAAGGGGGAGAAGAATTACTTAATGAACCAATGGGGGAGACATAAACCAAAGGGGGATAAGTATAATATAAGGGAGAAGAGTCTGATCATAATAGGTAAGGAGGATAAAGAGATCAGGAACAAACACAGGAACATACAAGAGTTATTTTCTTGGTATTGTTGGTATTGCTATTTGGTGTTACCATAAATGCAGAAAGGGGGAGATTGTTGGCATAACTGATGTAACTGATACATAGATTAGAAGAGTATGTTATGTTATGAGTTTGATGCAAGAATGGTGATAGGATGATCAATTATGAGTTTTTCATTGATGCCAACTTAGTGGTTTTTGGTTGACATTATTTCTGTTATGCTGAGATATAGTTAAGTGGTTAGATCTAAAGCTATGGTATGATCTAGAGTGTGCTATTGTGAAGGATTATTAAGTGATATCTCTAGATGAGATATACACAACTACATAAGCTTATATTATGTGTGTTGTGATCTATTTTTGTTTGGAGGATGACAAGAAGACATGAAGAATAGGTTGAAGCCAAGAATTGATGATTTGATGATTGTGTCAAGATGATTTGGAATCAAGTGTTGCGATTCAGGTTGTGTTATCTTGACTATGTTATGGAGTTGGTGGTGCGACCACATCATGTTTGGTGATCGGTGGAGTGATTTATATTGGAAAGGAGGTCATTGAGTATTATGCATAGGAAGTTCTTAGTTCAATTGGTTAAATCCTTAACTAGTGATGTTGTAACGTGTTGCGATAAGTTGTTATGTGTTCAAAAGATAGTGGTGACGTGTCAGATCAATATGATATGATGAGTTGGAATTTACATGATCATGATAATCATATTTATTGGAGTTGTGAAAGTGCATTGGAGAGTATGTTATGGTTTGACTTTCTCTTTGTTAAAGAATTTATGCGATGGATCTGGAGGCTGACATGGAGTTGTGATTGTAATTGTTAGTTGGTATTATGTTTTAGGGTTTCAAGAATGAGCGATAATTAATTGTGTTGATGTATTTGGGTCCTAGCCAACCTAACTAGTGAAAGTGCATTTATATATCATTTATGATGTATTATAAAGAGTGAGAGAGAGTGTGAAAGGAGAAAGATCAATGCATGGTGTTGTTATTGTGATTTCTTATGGTGATCAGAGGTGTTAGTATAGAAGTGAGAAGTATTTCAGAGTAGACCATTGATCAGGGAATACACTAGATCTATCATGCATTGAGTGCAACTATCAAATCATCATTTACTTGTTGATTCTAGCAGATTGACAAGATAAATCCCTTAACTGGGTCACTCCTAACAGGGTGAACCAGATCCCAACAGGTTTGAAGGAAAAGTCATCAAACAAGGTGAATTCTAAACTGAAGTTCTAAATCTTCTAACGAGGTGATCCTAATAGGTCTTTTTGTTTTAATCTCCTAATAGGGCTAAACACTCTTAACCAGGTGAACCCTTAATTGGGTGGATGTAATGCTCCTAACATGGAAACTTATTACTACAATAGTGAGAATTTATGGGTGCTAATTTCCACATGTGGTTTTTACCTCTAACAAGGGTTTCCACGAGAAAAATATCTATGTCAAAGTGTTTCATGCTTGTGTTATTTGTTATTGCTTTACTATTTTTATTGCATGCTTTATCTTGTGGAAGTTTGTGGTGAAAATAGTTAAAGTTTTGGTTACACTGATTCACCCCCCCTCAGCATCTTCTAGTGTTAAAAGACATTAGCATGGATTTTTTTATTGGTTTACATAAGACACAAAGAGGTAATAATTCTATATTTGTTGTGGTAGACATATTTTCAAAGATGTCACATTTTATTCCTTGTAAGAAAACATTTGATGTTGTTCATATAACTGATCTATTCTTTAGAGGAGTTGTGAGGTTGCATGGGTTGCCTAAGACTATTATTTTTGATCGAGATAGTAAGTTTATGGGATACTTTTGGAAGACACTTTGGAAGAAGATGGGTATAGATTTGAAGTTTAGTTCTACATTTCATCCACAAATTGATGGACAAATAGAAGTTGTGAATAGGAGTTTGGGTAATTTGTTAAGATGTCTTGTTGGAGATAAACCTTGTAATTCTAGGATTTGGTTTTGGCACAAGAAGAATTTGCATATAACAATTTAGTGAATTGAAGTATAGGTAAAAGAACACCTTTTGAAATTGTTACTGGCATGCATCCTAAAGGGATATCAGATTTGAAAGATCTTGGTCTAAAAGAGAAGAGAAGTGTTGAAGTAGAGGGATACATGCTGAACTCATGAAGACTTTGCATGATGAGGTGAATTAAAATCTAGAACATAGTAATCATAAATATAAAGATACAACTGACTAATCTAGGAGACATAAGAATTTTGAAGTTGGTGATGAAGTTATGATTCACTTGAAGAAAGGAATATCTCCTGTTGGAACCTACAGTAAGATGAAGATGAATAAGTTTGAGCCTTTTAAGATACTGATGAAGTTTGATAGTCATAATTCTTTTGAGATTGATTTATTAGTTGATATGGATATATCACCTATATTTGAAATCATAGATTTATATGAATATGATGCAAGTGAGGATACAGAGAGGGGCCAAAGGCACACCCTAACCAGATCCCCTTATAGAGATCACACGTAGAAGCAAAAAACACACAAGTGAGAGAGAGAATGAAGATATATTTCATATATTTATTTCAATTTGGTTCATACATGTTGGGCTGTAAGGCCTTTCCAGTTTAGGCTAGATATTACAATTCAAGTACGAAAGTCCTCCAACATGCGAGGATCTGAAACAATCTTCTATCTCCTAGCCTCTATCTTTGATGTGCTAATTTCTCTCCCAAAACTACAAACAAAGATTACATTACATACAAGAGGCTACCGAACAAGCCGGCCTTCAGATCCACCATCAACGGAAGGAACAACTAGATCTAGGTCTACACACTTCCTAATGATAGATTCCAACATTAAATTCATGACCATAACTAATTGCAAGAGTCAGCCTCAAAAAGAAACTAAAATAAACAACTCGATAAGAAAGGATAACCAAGCACCAGAGAAGCATCACCGAGTGCCAGAGAGATAACCGAACAGCTTGGTAAACAAAGGAAACTAAGCAACTACCAAGCCAACTTGGTCAAAGCATGAACCGAGCAACATAAGAAAACACAAACATGTTTTTGGTGACACAAAATTGCCAAGGACCTGAGATGTTCCTGCATCAGACACCTGGGGTTATTTGAAATGATTCTCTGAATCATGCAGCAAGTACAATCTGAGTTGAATCCAACTCAGATTGTGAAATCCATGAACTGTCTTCAATCGGTCTATTCTTCCACTTTACCAGATATTCCATATACTATTTTCCTCTTGTACTTCTGCCAATTCTTTGTTCCAAAATCTACTCAACTTCTTCTATCTATTTCTTAGGATAATCATTCGGTATTGTCATTTCTTCAGCCAACTCATGATATTCATACAAATCAGAAATGTTGAATCTAGGTGATATATCCATGTCATCAGGTAACTCAATCTCATAAGTATTTCCACTGTCAAACCTCTTCAAAATCTTACAAGGACCAAACTTCTTCATTTTCATCTTCCCATATGTTCCAACAGGAAATCTACCTTTCTTCAAATGAACCATTACTTCATCACTGACTGCAAAAGTCTTATGTCTTCTAGATCTATCAGCTCTGTCTTTATATTTTTGATTACTTTTATCCAACTTATGTTTCACATATTCATGCAATGTCTTCATGTACTCAACAAACTTTACTCCTTCATCAACAATATCTCTCAGATCTGATATAACTCTCGGTTGTATGCCATTTACAATCTAAAAGGTGTTTTTCCAGTACTCCTATTCACTAAATTACTATATGCAAACTTTTCTTGTGCCAACAAAAAATCCTAATTAATCAGTGTGTCTCCAACTAAGCATCTCAAAATATTTCCAAAGCTTCTATTCACAATTTCTATCTGTCCACTAGTCTATGGGTGAAATGTAGAACTATATTTCAACTCAGTGCCAAAATTTCTCCAAAGGGTCTTCCAAAAGTATCCAACAAATTTACTGTCTTGGTCAGAGATGATACTCCTTGGTAATCCATGCAATTTGACAATTTCCTTAAAGAAAAGATCTGCTATATGTATTGCATCTGATGTCTTTCTACAAGGTATAAAATGTGCCATTTTAGAAAATCTACCCACAACAACAAATATAGAATCATTACCTATTACTGTCTTCAGTAAACCAAGGACAAAATCCATATTGATATCAATCCAAGGTTTCTCAGGAACAAAAATCAGTGTATACGATCTAGTATTGTGACTTACTCCTTTTGTAACTTGACAAATTCCACAACTTTTCAAAATTTTTTGAACATCCTTATGCAACTGTGGCCAAAAGTATTTCTCCTTAAGAAAATTCAATGTCTTGTCAACACCAAAATGTCCAGCCAAACCACTACTATGTTTCTCCTTTATCAAATTAGTTGTCATTGATCCTCTCAGTATACACAACTGAATAACTTTAAACAACATACCTCCTTGAATGAAATATTCTTCCCATTTAGTACTCGGTTGATCTTGAATAGGTGCTCTGCACTTTCTCCATGGCTCAGAAAAATTAGGATCAAATTCATAAGAATCTCTCATGTCATCAAAACCAAGAACTTCAATTTTCATCTTGGTCATCAAAGATCTTCTTCTATTCAATGCATATGCAACTCAGTTAGTGACTCCACTCTTATGCTTTATCACAAATGTATAACTCTGCAAATATTCAACCCATTTCATATGTCTCTGATTCAACTTATTCTGACTACCCAAATACTATAAAGCTTTATGATCGATATACAATACAAATTCACTCAATATCAAATAATGTCTCTATTTCTTTAGTGCTTGAAAAATAGCATAGAATTCTTGATCATACATAAAGTATTTCCTTTTTTCATCATTCAACTTTTCACTAAAGAAAGCAACAAGTTTACCTTCTTGACTCAACACAGCTCCAATTGCACTTCCACTTGCATCACATTCTACTTGAAATAGCTTATTGAAATCAGGCAATGCCAACACATGCAATTCAACAACCTTCTCTTCAGAGTCTCAAAACTTTTATCAGCTCCATGTGTCCACTTGAATTCTCTTTTATCTCCTCTCATAGTCTCAGTCATAGAATTACAAATTGAACTGAAATTCCTAATGAACTTTTGGTAAAAAATTGCTAAACCATGAAATGATCTTACCTCACTAGCATTATCAGGTGTAGGCCAATTCAAAATAGCTTTAACTTTTTCATGATCCATCTTCAAACCATAAGCTGAAATAAAAAATCCCAAATACATAATCTCCTCTTTCATGAAAGAACACTTTTTCAGATTTATCATCAACTTTTCTTCTTTCAACCTCTGCAATACTTGTTTAACATGCAACAAATGTTCTTCTCTGGTCTTACTGAATATCATAATATCATCTAGGCATACAATCACAAATTTACCTAAGAATTTCTTCAAAAATTCATTCATCAACCTCATAAAAGTACTCGGTGCATTAGTTAAACCAAAAGGCATAACCAACCACTCAAACAAACCCTCTTTTGTCTTAAAAGCAATCTTCCACTCATCACCTTCTCTAATTTTGATATGATGATACCCACTTTTCAAGTCAATTTTAGTAAAATACTTTTCTCCAGTCAAACTGTCAATTATATCATCCATTCTCGATATAGGAAACCTATATTTCACTTTTATCTTGTTGATTTCTCTGGAATCAGTACACATTCTCCATTCTCCATTCTTCTTAGGTGCCAATACAACAGGTACTGCACAAGGACTCAAACTTTCTTGGATCAAAGCTTTCTGCAACAATTCTTGAATCTGTCAATTCAATTCCTAATTCTCGGTAGGTGTCAACCGATGTGGTGCCTTATTTGGTAAACTAGCTCTAGGGATTAGATCCATGCAATGATCAATGCTTCTCTCTGGTCGAAAAACATCAGGTACATTATCCAAAATGATTTCACCGTACTCAGTGAGTAACTTATCAATCTACTTAGGGATGCTATCCTCTGTTTTCTTACTTGGTTTGTTAGGAGTCACAACAAAACATACATCATTCATCTTCAAATCCTTAACAAAATTTCTTTCTTCCATAAAACAAACTTTCATAGATGTACAAACATTACTAACATGTTCTTCAATCAAAGGTAACAAGATTTTTCTTCTCCCATCAACCCAAATAGTATACTTATGCAATCTACCATCATATATAGCATGTTTGTCATATTGTCAAGGTCTACCCAATAAAATATGACAACAATCCATAGGCATGATATCACATAACACCTTATCATAGTACTTTCCAATTTTCAAATTCACATAACATTGTTCACTTACCAAGAGTGTATGCTCATCTTTGATCCATGAAATTTGATAGGGCTTCGAATGTTCCAACCTTTTCAACTACAACTTTGTAACCATTTCCTTAGATGCCAAGTTCTCTGAGCTACCACTGTCAATGATTACCTTCCAAACTTCATTAGAAATTCTACATCTAGTCTTGAACAAACTTTTACTTATCGGATCTTCCTTCTTACTTTCACTCCAAAGTTCTCTCCTTACCATCAAGTTCTTTTATTTCTTAGGTTCATTCGGTGAATCTTCTTGCACCAAAGAATTTCTATTGCTACCAACCTTCTCACTTGCATGTGTACACTCAAATGATCTATGTTCTTCTTCTACACAATTGTAACAAGTTCCTCAGAAACCACCTCAGTTATAACCACCTCGGTAGTTACTGCCTCTTCCTCTAGATGAAATTTCACCTTTCCACTTGGTCTTGCCTTTATCCAGATTTGTCTTTTGTGGTTCAGATCTACTATTTTCACCATAAGATCTACCTCTTCCTCTAGGGAATCTACCACCTCTACCTCTTTGTCTTTTCTCATGTCTCTTGTTCAATTTCTCCTCAGCTTTCAATGCAAATTGATAAGCTTCTTCAATGTTCTCCAATTTGACCTTGGATGGAAACTCTCAATCCATTTAGGTACCTAGCAATTCTTTCCACATCATCTTTATCATGTCCATATCTAATATCTAATCTATTGAATTCTTTAGTATATTATTTTACCGAGCCATCTTTCTGCCTCAAACTTTGCATTCACCTAACTAGGTTAATCTAATAATCACAAGGTAAGAAATTTCCTTTCAATATATTCACCATTTTATTCCATACCTTAATTTTGTCTTTGCCTCTCCTCTTTCAATCCAACTGTAGATGTTCCCACCACAGGGATGCATTACTTTTCAACTTTGTGCTTGTAATTTTCACCTTCTTTTCCTCAGGTACATTTTCATACTCAAAGTACTTTTCCATCTCGGTGATCCAGTCCACCAATTCATCAGAATCTAATTTTCCACTATAATCATGAGGATTAAAGTGTGGTGTAGACTTTAGATTTTTCAAAGCCTTCAAAAATATTTCCTCACCTTGATCCATTACCGGTGCAGGTTCTACATCACCTTGTTCTTCCTCAATTTCATCATCACTAATATCTTCAAGATGTCTTCCTCTTCTTTGGACTATTTCAATAGCTTCTAATCTAGCAACAAGTTGTCTCAACATGTTTGCGAATCTTGGATCCGCATCTCACCTCCCACAAACCATCTTGAAACCCTCTGAAATTGTAGGTCATATCACAATCTTCTACCCCACAACAAATCAACTAGGGTTTGACAAGAAGGAACCCTCAAATCTAGATTTGCAAACCTAGATCCAGATCTCACCTTGCTTTGATACCACCTGACGCAAGTGAGGATACAAAGAGGGGCCAAAGGCACACCCTAACCAGATCCCCCTTGTAGAGATCACACATGGAAGAAACAAACACACAAGTGTGAGAGAATGTAGATATCTTTCAAATATTTATTTTAATTTGATTCATACATGCCAGGCTGTAAGGCCTTCCTGGTTTAGGCTAGCTATTACAATTCAAGTACAAAAGTCCTCTAACATGTGAGGATCTAAAACAATCTTCTATCTCTGATGTCCTAATTTCTCTCCCAAAACTACAAATAAAGATTACATTATATAAAAGAGGCTACCAAATAAGTCGGCCTTCATATCCACCATAAATGGAAGGAATGACTAGATCTAGCTCTACACACTTGCCAATGATAGATTCCAGTATTAAATCCATGACCATAATTAATTGCAAGAGTCAGCCTCAACAAGAAACTAAAACAAAAAACTCAGTAAGCAAGGATAACCGAGTGCCAAACAAGCATCACCGAGTGCCAAGGAATTAACCGAGCTCCAGAGAGATAACTGTCCAACTCGGTAAACAAAGGAAACTGAGAAACTACTAAGCCAACTCGATCAAAGCATGAATCGAGAAACACAGGAAAACACAAACATGTTTTTGGTGACAGGGGATTGCCAAGGACCCAAGATGCTCCTACATCAGAATACCATGAGTTAGATGATAAGACAGACATGAAGCAAGAATATCGTAAGAAGCAGACATAGGAAATTTAGAAGGTCTTGGATAGCTGAATCAGAAGGAGAACAAGAGAAAAGGATTACATGGAGTACTTAATTCAGTGGAAGAACATACCAATTGATGATGCTATTTGGATTTCTAGATTTGAGTTAGATTATTTGGATTCTTCTCAAGTTGTACAATAGTTCTAATGTAGAGCATTAGTCTTATTAACCCCATCTGTCTGATGCAGGAGTATCTTGGGTTCATTACAATCTTGCATCAACAAAAAATAGTTTTTTTTTCTTTTTCTTGTTTATCAGTTGGAGAGATTATGTTGACTAATCATTCATTTATTTGAGATAGCATGTGTAGTTGTACAACCTTATTTGAGACCTATCCAAGATCATCTTCCTATGATCGCACTTCTTGATGTTCGTGGATGTTTGAGATTTGATCCATTTCCCATTCTTGGGTAAAGTGTTCATTTATTTCTTGGACCTATTTGGAGATTCAATGTGTGGTTGTTCACCTTTGGATTTCAACCATTGTGCTCGTAACATGTGACTCTTGGATCTTTCATGGATCATTTCCTATGATTGTGCTCCTTGTAGTTTCCTTTTTATGGATCTTTAATTCATTTTGGGTCAGACCTATTTATTGTACACATTTCCTTTTAGTTTTGAATGTAATTATTTCTTGGCTATCTTTGGAGGCATTGTCTATATGTAATAACTAGATGTATCTTTAGTGGAAGTTTCATTAGACTAGTAATGGATTCATGAAACCTAGATTTGAGAGTTTGAAAGATCGGTATTAGAATTAGAGATTCATCTCTTTGTATGTGACCACAATCAGGAAGGCCTGAAAACCCGACATTTATGTTGTTTGATCTCTAAATAATACATTGAATTGTGCATTCTCTCTCTCTCTCTCTCTCTATCTCTCTTTTGTGTTGTTTCTTTCTTATGTATTCTTAGCTGCGAGGTCGGGGATTTCATTTGCGGATTTTACCACCTTGAAACTGTATCATTACAATTGGTGTCTATTCTGCTTGATATTTTGGAATTGTTTCACTTTCAACCTATACTTGTTGTTCCTATACTTGATCAGTAATTATCTCTCCTTGATTATCACCGATCATTCCTTGACTGGTTATAATATCCATTTTCTCTTCTTCCTTTTTTTCTTCTTTTGGATTTTGTTTTTCAAATGTAACAATTTATTCCTCTTGTGGTCCTTGTGCTGAGATATCACTTGAGTTGTCCGCATTATCCTATGTATCATCCAAAAGATCATTATCAAGTGTTAAATCAACACCATCAATTTTCCATCCTTTGGTTGTTTGGGTGAATATCAATTGCTCTTCATCCAGTTGAAGTCTCACTTCTTCCTCAACATGTTCATCCTCTTTACTTCCACCATTAAGACCTAAATGTTCTTTGAGAATAATCTCAGTTTCATCTTCTATTTCTTTAGACTCACCTATCAGCAATCTAGTTACTCTAGTCTTCATTTTGAATAGGGGTCTCACTTCATTGCATTTATTTTATATTTCTTCCTTTCTAAGTTATGGAAGAAGATGTAATACCACATATTGAATTATCTCCTTGTCTTGATTATGTGTTTCCTTCCATCTTACATCTAGTTTTTCATATAAGGAATTAGGTAACAAATCTTGTAATTGTAGTAGCACTTGACTTAAATTGGTCAGACTAAGGATTACTACTTCCTCAATTTTCTTTTGATCATTTTCACTAAACTTGTCATAATACAACTTAACTATTTTTAGAATTCCCCATTTCTTCACTTCTTGTATTATGTCTCCAACACAAATATATTGACTGGAATCATGACTTACAATTTTTTTTAAAGGGGAACCTACCACCTTAGACTTTTTACCTATATATTTGAGCTCTTTTAGTTCTTTTTCTGATTTAGTCTCCTCACTTTCTTCTTCAAGAACCTTTTCAAATATTTTTTATTTCTCCTTCTTTCTTCCTTGTTACTAAGTCTATGCTTGGTGCCTCTTTGACCAATGCAGTCCTAAAATTTCTTACTAATCTCCTTTCTTGTGGCTTGATAGGAGAAGGTTTCTCCTTTTTGAATTGAGTTGTACTCCCTGTGTGTCTACCAATTGGGATACCACCAGTTGCACCTACTATCTTTCTCAATCTTCTCTTTAGTGAAACCCTTTTGGATCATAAATTGTTCCACTTCTTTTCTCAATTTATTCTCAATAACCAGTTTCATCAATTCATTGTGTAATTCTAGTGACTTTTCTTGAAATGTGCCAAATCTAGGAGTATTAGGATCTACCAGTTGTGCAAGAGAACTCTGTACATACAATGTTAAGATGTCTCCTTCCACTTCATATCCTATCAACATAACCCATGAGGTTCTTGGCTCCACTGATTCCATCAAGAAAGAAATAGTATCTACCATGAAACATATTTTATCCTTGTATTTTTCTACAATCTTTGAAGGTATTCTTTATTTGTCATGAACCCTTTTCTAAAAATATTTCAAATATCCCCATATTTTTCCAGTAAAATTATTTCCCAAAACCTTTATATAATTGTTTATTTGAATAAAATGTGGTGTATCACTTGACCAAGTAATACTACCAATGCTAAGAAAATATTATGAAAATAAAAGAATAAACATACAATCAAATGACCATATTTAAATTTCCGCCTCTCATCCTTCTTGATCTTCTTGAGATTCAGTATTAGCTGCTCCCTTAGCGCTTCAGCTAGATCATAATCTTTATTTTCCTTAATCATCATGTGGGTAGTATGAATGACACCTCCTGGTATACTATTCATCTGATTGGAGTTATAGAATTTGTATCCAATCACCATTGATGTATATTTAACTTCTTCATCTATGATATTATTCAAGCTCATCGCACATCCATCCCATTTAGAATTTGTCAATTTAATCACCTCTTCCTTAGGAATAGTATGAAGAACAAGTACACATTACCAGTTGCAGATAGACTAGTTACAACATGGATTACTTCCTTGGTTATCTTATCAAGTTTGTCCAACCATATGAACTGATCATGTATCCTACTAAGAACATTTCTTATTTGTTCATCTTCAAATTCTTCAAGGTAGTTAATAACATGATGAAAACCTTTATTGAAAATACATATGTGTTCATCCTTCAATATCAAATTCTCATCACACAACTTCTTGTACTTATTATATATTGCACTTGATCCTAAATATTCCAATTTGTAGTGAATATAAGCTCTTACATATTCCACATGTAGAACTACATAGGGTACACTAGTTAGGGAACCTGTTGTATCATTCTCCATCAACTTGAATAGGTGTCATTTGAATTATGGTTGTGGTCTCTTAGTTATATTGATCAACTTAGGAGTAGCCATATTAATTTTCAATTGCACAAGAAAATAACTGATACATACCTCAAACTGTGCATATATAGGGTTCTTGACAAAGAACATGATAACACCGATTAATTAGTTTTCTCAAATCAACACAAATAATATTTTCCTGTAGCTTCAAACTCAACAAAGAACTCGAATAGAACTTCTTTCAATCTAGAAAAGTTTACAAAGTATGTAAGGTAAGATTGAAATAAAAAACTGTAAATTTATTTACCTTCTCATGCTTGCATTAAATGCTCTTACCAGTAGAATTTCCCTTTTTTAACCAATTGAATCAAACCTCATTATTGATGATCAAAACGTAACAAAATTTATCAAAATGATCTAGGATATCTTATTGCATCTTTATATGCTAATAGATCTTAACACACACTTGTAGGGGGGGTTTGTAGATGGATTCAATAATACTTTCTCCACCTAAGTCAAAGGTGGCTTAGTTTTATTAAGAACCATCCACACCCAATGGTGATGTGGATCCCTCCGATGTCTTTCTATCATCCTTGCCCTTCCAAATATTTCTCATCACATTCTTGGTCTCTTCCACATTAAAAATTTGTTTTCACTTTTGATTTGCTGACCGGTTTATTAGTTGGTTTCTCATTATACAATTCCTTGCTAGATGACCAATCTTGTGACAATGCAAAACATACCATATCAGTTGACCTCCATGGTCCAAAATTACCTCTATTTGTCCTTATCCTATAATTCATAGCCATGTGTCCATGGTTTCCACACACACTAAGTGACATTGAATTACCTCTCCCTTTGGTAAGGGCTTTCTTAGTTCACAACTTGCCTCATATTACTCACTCTTTACCTGTATTCATCAACTTTATGGACATATTTTTTGCATGCATAACAAAATCCATCAAAGATACTAGATCTACTGCTAGATCTAGATCTAAAATCATATGCAGTGTGTCCATACTTATTTCAATTATAGGAATACCCATCAAAAGTGTTAGGCCTATTAACCAACCTTCTACAAACATTAGAAGTATGACCCACTTTATGAAAATTGAAACACATAGGCTTACAGGGTTTTTTACCCATAATCCTGGTATTTACCTTAGGTGTTGATTCTCTTGATGGATTTTCACCCTTAGCTCCAGAAGATTCACCAATCTCAAAAGTAGTTTGACTAGTATAGCCTAGACTAGTTGTGTCCTTTCTTCTTCTTTGGATTCTTAGCTACTGATCAAGTTTCTCAGAACTCTCATGCAATTTGTTTTTGCTTGACATTGGCATTATTCAATTCTCCCTTTAACTATTCATTCTCTCTTCTCAAATTCTCATTGCTCATCATTAAATTGTTGAGTTCTCCTCTTATATTTTCCAGTTCCTCTCTAGTCTCATGAAGATATGCATGTAAGGTACCTGCCTCTTTCTCTAACTTCAAAATTTCATGATCCTTATCCTTCAAGGCCCAAACCTTAGATTTTAGGAAATATTTAGAAGTCTTCCTTTCTTCCATCTCCTAACCCATCTTTATAGCTAATGCTTCTAACTCCCTCTGTATATTCTTCTTGTCCTCGTGCAATTATTCATTCTCTTGAGACAAGGCTTCTTGGGCCTCTTTAGATTCCTTAGATCCACTTTTTTTAGACAATTGATCAATTTAGTCTTGAGTCTCATTGAGTTATTCAACAAGTTCTTTTTTCTTGGACAAATAATACTTCAACTAATCTTTAAGCTCTTTAATAACCCTTTCAGCTTCCCCAAGTTGTCTTCTGTATCTCAAACACTCCATATTTTCCTTAAGGATCTAGCCAAGCTATTAGGATTATTCAAGGTAACAAGGATTTGATACCAATTGTTAGTATTATAAGGAATTGAGAGGGGAAGAGGGGGGTAGATTAGTGCAACCAAAAATATGAAAATAATAATGATTAACCTTCCAATTAACCAACATGAAAATATAAATATCAAGTAACAACACAACACATGAAACATTCACACAATTGAACACTTGACACCAAGATTTTTTTTGTGGAAACCCTTGTTAGAGGGTGAAAACCATGTATGGGAATGAAACCCTCAATATTTCACTAGTGCACTTGGAAATCAGGTATGTTAGTGATGTAGGAGCATCTTGGGTTCTTGGAAATGTTGCATCAACCAAAAAAACATTTAGTTTCATTCTATTCCTATTTTCCAGTTTGAGAGAGTGATTCCTTGGTCAAATATCTTTGAGATATTTTGGTTGTAGTCTTGGAATCTTGTTAAGGACTCTCTATAATATTTATCTTTCATATCACACCTCATTTGGATTAGTTATGTTTGAGTTATTCAAGTTTCCCTTTTTTTGTGGCTCATGCTCTATTCATGGTGATCCTGTTTGCAGTCATGTGTTCATGTGTTTCTTCAGCCGTAGCCATGAATTATTAATGTAGACCTATCTGGGAACCTTTCCCTTTGATCATGTTGTGTTTGGATAGAGGACCTTCATGTTTGGATTCTATTGGTTTCTTCAGGTAGCGTGTTCCTTTCTACCTGGGCTGACCTTGAAGATTGTGCGAGTGATCGTTGCTCATTGATTGCTAACATGTGCAATCATGTGCATGATTGTTGGATCACGTGTGGACCTAAATCTGGGTTCACATATTCTTTTTTTCTTCTTAGAGATTTCTTGATCTTTTTTGCGGCTGAATCATATTGTTTTGTAGACATGTAATTCTTGGCCAGCTTGAGTTGTGCAGTTTGGTATATGTACTCATGTTGATGTAATTCTGAGGGGGGGAGTCAAAAGGTGATAATTGGTTGATCATGAAGCACTAGGATTTCATATTTGAATTTATTTTGTATATAGCCTAAACTGGGAAGGCCTTACATTCAGACATATATGATGTATCTATTTGAATAAATGAAGGATCAGGCATTCTCTCTCTCTCTCTCTCTCTCTCTATTCTATGTTTTGCTTCCATGTGTGTTTAGCTATGAGGTTGGACATCACATCTTGGGGTACTCCATTTTGGTATTACATTAGGTGGTATCAAATCAAGTTCCTCCTTTGAAAGCCCTAGTTTATTTGGTTGTAGGGTGGGAGGTTGTGATCTGACCTAAAATTACAAAGGGTTGCGAAGATGGTTTGTGGAAGGAGAGATGCAGATCATTCTATGATGCATATGTTAAGACAAATTTCTACAAGATTGGAATCTATTGATACAATCTAAAGAAGAGGAAGACATATTGAGGATGATAGTGAAGATGAGGCTGAAGAAGTGCAAGAAGGAGCAGTGCCAACACCTAAATTGGGGCAAGGAGAAGAAAGATTCTTGAGAGATTTGACAATAATTAATTACAAACCTCACTTCAATCCTCATGAGTATAGTGGAAAATTGTATTTAGATGAGTTGATGGGCTGGATCTCTGAGATGGAGAAATATTTTGATTATGAAAACATACCAAAAAACATGAAGGTGAAAATTGCAAACACCAAATTAAAGGGACATGCATCCTTTTTGTGGGGGCATTTGTAGATTTATTGAAAAAGGAGAGGCAAGGATACAATCAAGGTATGGGAAACTATGATTAATAAGTTGAAAGGAAAATTTCTACCTGGTGATTATCAGATGATCCTATTAAGGAGAATGCAAAATTTGAAACAAAAAGGTAGTTCTGTGAAAGAATATACTATAAAATTTTATAGGTTAGATATCAGATCTGGACATGTGGATGATGAAGTTGAAAGGTTTTCTAGGTATCTGAATGGTTTAAGGACCTCCATCCAAGATGAAATCAGTTTGGTCAAAATGAACACCATTGAAGAAGCCTATCATTTTCATTGAAGGTAGAAGAGAAATTGAACAAGAGGCATCAACAAAGGCAGAGAGGCAGAGGTGAAATATTTCCTAGAGGTAGAGGAAGATCCTATGGAGAAATATAAGATCAAATTAGGATAAGGAAAATTAGGATAAAGGAAAATCAGAATGGAAAGGATAAAATTTATACAGAGGTAGATGAAGTTATTCAAGAGATAGTTACCCTAGAGGTAACGATGAGAGGAGATAAGACAGGAATTGGTTCAATGTCACTTGTTTCAAGTGTGGTGAAGGACATAGGGAATTTGAATGCACCAATAGAAACAAGAAGACCAATAGTAGTAGTAGAAATGCACTTGTGAAGGAAGATTCACTGGATCCAACTAATAAACTTGAGGATGGGGAAAATATGATGACCATAAGAGCATTATGGAATAAAGGTACTGATGAAGATCCTTTAAGGAAAGGCTTGCTCAAAACTAGATGTAAGGTTGGAGGAAAATGTTGCAAAGTGATCATTGACAGTGGAATTTTAGAGTATTTGGCATCAGAGTTGTTGGTTACAAAGTCTCAGTTGTAAAGGATGAAGCACCCCAAACCCTATCAAATCTCATGGACCAAGGATGAGCACAAACTTTTGGTAAGTGAGAAATGTCTTGTGAAAATTAAAATTGGGAATTACCATGATGAATATCTTTGTGATATTATGCCTATGGATTGTTGTCACATCTTGATTGGTAGACCATGGCAATATGATATATAAGCTTTACTTGATGGAAGGTTGAATAGATATACTATTGTGGCTAATGGAATGAAGAAAAATTTGTTACCTTTAATTAAAGCATCTAAGGCTGATAAATTTACTTTTGTTAGAGTTTGTTTGAGTTAAGGGAGACAATTCATAAGAGATTTGAAAAATAATGATGTTTTTTATGCTTTAGTTCCAAATAAGCCTATTCAAAAATCAAAGGATAAAACACCTATTAAAGTAAAGAGGTTGTTGATTAAGTATCAATCTATTATTTTTGATAATGTACCATATGGTTTACCACTAGTTAGAAGTATTATTCATTATATGGATATGATTCTAGGAGTTAGTTTTCCTAACAAAGCACCTCATCGGTTAATACCGACAACAAATGAGGAATTGAATAGAAAAGTTCAAGAAATGTTGCAAAGAGGTTTGATCATAGAAAGATTGAGTCCATGTGCAATTCAAATTGTGTTAGCACCTAATAAAGGTGGTGAATGGAGAATGTGTACTGATTTCAGAGCTACAAACAAGATCATAGTGAAGTACTAGTTTCAATTGCCTAGAATGGATAACATTATGGATTGTTTGAGTTGAGAAAAATACTTTACCAAGATTGATTTGAAGAGTGGTTATCACCATATTAGAATCAGAAAAGGCAATGAATGGATTATTTCTTTCAAGACAAGAGAAGGTTTGTATGAGTGGTTGGTTATGCCTTTGGTTTAACTAATGCACCTAGTACTTTTATGAGGCTAATGAATGAAGTTTTGAAGAAATTATTGGGAATATTTGTGATTTCATATTTGGATGACATTTTGATATTCACTAAGAATAGGGAAGATCATTTTTTGCATCTGAGATAGGTATTGCAGAGGTTGAAAGAGGAGAGGTTACTGGTCAAATTGAAGAAATGTTCTTTCATGAAAGAGGTGATAGTTTATTTGTGATTTGTGATCTCAACTAATGGTTTGAAGATGGATCTTGAAAAGGTTGAAGCAATATTGGAGTGACCTACACTTGAGAGTGTTGGAGAGGTAAGATATTTTCATGATTTGGTTAGTTTCTACCGAAAGTTCATTAGGAATTTCAGTTCTATTTGTAAAGCTATGATCGAGACAATGAGAGGAGACAAAAAGGATTTCAAGTGGACACATGAGGCTAACAAAAGTTTTGAGATAATAAAGAAAAAGGTAGATGAATGACCTGTTCTAGCTTTGTGTGATTTATCTAAGGTATTCCAAGTTGATTGTGATGAAAGTGGTAGTGCAATAGGAGTTGTGTTGAGTCAAGAAGGTAGATCAGTTGCTTCTTTTAGTGAAAAGTTAAATGATGCTAAGAGAAAATATTTTGTTTATGATCAAGAGTTATATGCTATTGTTCAAGCTTTGAAGAAGTGGAGACACTATTTATTACCTAAGGAATTTGTGTTGTATAATGATCATAAATCATTTCAATATTTGGGAAGTCAAAGTAAATTAAATCAGAGACATATGAATTGGGTTGAGTACCTATAGAACTTTACATTTGTGTTGAAACATATAATTAGATTGTCAAATAGAGTTGCAGATGCATTGAGAATAAGATCTTTGTTGACTAAGATGAGAGTTGAGGTTATTGGTTTTGATTATTTGAAGATTGTGTATGAAACAAACCCTAATTTTGTAGAGGCTTGGAGAGCATGTAAGACACCTATCATTGATCAACAGAGTAAGTGGGATGATTACTTCATTCAAGAAGGTATCTTGTTCAAAGGAGTTCAGTTGTGTATACCTAGAGGTTCAGTGAGGGATGTTTTGATAAAAGGGAAATAGAGCGGTAGATTAGAAGGACACTTTGGTATTGATAAGACATTGAGTTTTCTTAAGGAGAAATAATTTTGGTCTCAGTTGCATAAGGATGTTTAGAAATTTGTAAAGAGTTGTAGAATTTGTCAAATTGCAAAAGGAGTAAGTCAGAATACTAGATTATATATGCCATTATTAGTTCCTAATAGACCTTGGGAAGACATCAACATGGATTGTGTTCTTGGATCACCTAAGACCTAAAGAGGTAATGATTCTATATTTTTTTTTGTGGTGGATAGATTTTAAAAAATGTCACATTTTATCCCCTATAAGAAGACATTAGATGTGGTTCATGTCAGACCTTTTTTTAAGGAAATTGTGAGATTGTATGGGTTACTTAGGAGTATTATCTTTGATCGGGATAGAAAATTTGTTGGATACTTTTAGAGAACACTTTGGAAGAATTTGGGTATAAATTTGAAGTTCAGTTCTACCTTTCACCCACAAACCGATGGACAAACAAAGGTTGTGAATATAATTTTGGGAAATTTGTTGAGATGCTTAGTTGGAGACAAACTTGGAAATTGGGACTTGGTATAATTATCACAAGAAGAGTTTTCATACAATAATTCAATAAGTAGGAGCATAGGTAAAACACATTTTTTAGACTATTATTGTTGGAAATCTAATATGGGAAAGTGAGATATTGAGAGGGGGGGGAGGGGGGGTGAATCAGATATCTCCAATAATTCACTTCTTTTTACTAATTCCACATGCATATGATAAACATAAATTTCAATACTGAAATAGATCTAACATTCTAACTTCATCTATCAAATGAATACATAACACATAAATTTTGGTTACCTAGAAACCCTTAAAAGGTAAAACTAGGGTGGGGATGACACCCACAAATATTCACTATTGTAGTATTAAAGTATGCCTGTTAGGGCTACAAAGTTTGATCACTTCAGATGATCTACCCTATGAGGGGTTTGCCTTGTTAAGAGCTTATAGACATACAATCTACCTTGATTAAAGGTTTTTAAACTTACAACTAGGTAAGCACTCAGTTAAGAGATTTATAAAGGCTTGTAAGGACCACTCTATTAAGAGATTTACCTTGATTCACCTGCAAAAATGTATCAGTACCTGATCCTTCAATTTTCACTGAAAATGTTGATAACAAATCTTCTCCTTCCAATACTTGTTTGATCTCTAAAATCAAATGTAGCTTTGTTATGTCCTTCACTGCTTTGCTCGATCACTGTGCCTGATCTCTGCCTGTATTAATCAAAAAACTATCATGTTCTACATACATGAGATCTCCTCTGATCTACTTACTTACATACATGCATACTTACTACATTTATGGTTTAGATCTCATCTTATATAAACATCTGATTAATCTTCTAGATCAAGATCAACGATTTAGATTTATTACTTATGTCACTTAAGCATTCCTTTTTTTTTGATAGGTTACATGGCTTACATAGGGATTGAAAATAATAATTGAAAAATGTAATCATCTCCTTGATTAACTCAAAAATCCTTAAATCATGCATAGAAGTCAGCCAAAATGATTTACCTTGGTGTTTTTGCCATAACAAACACATATGTCAAAACTGGCTTGCTCGACATATGAAGTCTCTCATGCTTGACATTTACTATTCTTCATATACTGGTACTCGACACTGACTATTTTATACAACTCAACATAAAATTATTGACAACTATTGAAGTACTCAGTGACCTCTGACTTGCTCGACACTAACTATTGTTCAGTAGCTGTACAAGTTTATACATGACTCAGCCTAAATAAGATGGCTTGGTTGCAGTGATGACCAACCAAAATTTCCTAGAAAATGACTAAGTGTTAGACACTAATAGACAACAAAACTTAGGGATCAACAATCTCCCCCTTTGACATTAATGGAAAAAAAAACTTTTTCATGACTTTTACATTAAAAAATAGTACTTAGTAGTTTGAGTACTCCCCCTAAGACTTTGACTCGGTCTTTAAAATATTCTACATATATATACATAACTCTTTGACATACACTGAATATAGTTTTACATGACACTATAGTATGTCATACCTTTCTCTTCTTTGATGTTCACTATATATACATTCCTCACTATATCATGACCGCTCTTGCTATTTCTCCCTTGTGTTACTCATGTCATTCCTCCTTATGTCATTTCATTTACCCCTTTTTTTGTCACTTAATGCTGCTGGGGTGTAGGGGTAAGAAAATACTTATCCAAAAATGGTTTGTGGAGCTACATAATCATTGCTAAGGAATTGTCCCATCTGGACCTTATAGACTCCAAAACCTGTATCTTGATTTCTAGTTGAGCAACTAGATCAACTAAACTATCAACAATAGAGAGATGAGGATCTCTCTGTACTAACTCCTTTGCCGATGCCAATTATTTTTGCATAACCTCTAGATGAGGTGTTAATATTATCTGTATGGAGATTAGTTTGTCTCTTATTCTCCCATCATTAGCCATCAACTTGGCTAATTACCCTTGTGCATGAAGTAACCGTGTGAAATAAATGAAGTTGGAGCTTGCATCCATGCTCAGTGAATGACCAGTAGACCTTAATTCTAGTTGTAGTTTATCAATCAAATCTATATTATCCTCAGTGAAGTTTTCTACATTACAAAGTTTCTTGTACAAAGCATAGACATTGTGTACAACTTCTTCTAAATTATTCACTAAGTCAGAAAGTTCTACCTGTTTAACCGCTATCTCAGTTGAGACATTTTCAAGTACCTTTGTCTCAGACTTTCTTTCTGACCACTGCATAAGATTTTCATTGGCTTCAATATCATTAGTGTTCACCTTCTTAAGAATATGAACCAATTGTTCCAAAATAGGTGAATTTTCATTCACATCATCCATTTCAAAGGCTTCTACAAATATACTTTTAATTTCATGCAGGACCTGTTTCTGTTGATGCTCTCGCCTTAATTCTTCTTTCTTGATTTTATTCTTTAAGAGATCTTGCAACATTTTAATTTTCTCATATGTCAAGTTATTGGTGTCCCACTTTGGAATCACTATAACTTCATCAAGTGTTACCTGAGTGGCAGGAGACTTCTCCTTTTTCTTATGAAATTTATTCTTTGGGGTATTGCCACTTGACATCTGTACTAAGGCTTGGATAGCCCTGGCTCCTTGGGCTCTAGATGCTCCTTAGTCTTCTTATCTTCCTCTATATGAGGTCCTATGACTACTATTGTATATTTTTTTGCTTGATCTTTTAAGTTCTCCTCTCCTTGTTCTTTATTAACTTCCTTGACAAGTGCACTATTTGTTATTATTGTTGGCTTGTCCTGTTTCTCAGCACTGGTAATTTGTGAGACTTGCTATTGAAATGTGACCATGTGAGATCTTGAAGGTTCAATGTCAATAGTTGATGTACCCTCAATCCTTGTATAGTCATGTACCTAGATTAAAATAGGATTGGTACGCGGTAGAAAGGGATTTGAGGCTACCTCCTTAAGAATTTGGTTCTTTATTTCTTCCTAAGTCAATGCATTGGTGTTAACTTGTGTATCCTTAGGGATATCCTCAATAGTGATCACATCTTGTGATGCACTCTCTTCTACCTTCTGTCCTTCTTCCTCAAGATTCTAAGGCTCATCAATGTCTTCTTTATTTCTTGTTCTACTTGGCTAGATGTACCTTCACCTTGTTGTGGATTCTTATCAATTAATAAACCAAAAATGATCTTCCACATCCTTGTTCTTTGTTTGACAACTTCATCAACTTGATGCTTCATAATAGAATAAGATCTTAGCATAGGTATGAATCTGTTTCTGTGTTTTACCATTAATTTTCCTATTTTCTTGGGTGTTATCTTAGGCATAATCTGAGTAATGTGACTTCCCTTATTTGTCTCTTGGTCATATTGGCATACTGCCATTTCTGATCAATCTTACTAAACAGTTCTTTCGAGACCAAATTCCCTATCTCTAGAGGTGTCATCTTGAATGTCCATAACATTTCTAACATTGCCTCTTCAATCTTATCTTTTTCATCTATGCTTATTTTCTACAATTTTATACATTTGAATCTTGCTAGTCCTGCTATGCTCTTGATGTTTTGGCATATCTCATCCACACTAGTTAGATGCCTATGTGATGCCACTCTCAATTTGGTATTATCATCTGTGGTAGTCATTTCTGCATAATCATCATCCTTCTCCAATACTAATTTTCTTCTTGGTTTCTTCTTTGGATTACTCGACACAACTTTAGTTTGTACTTGTTTTCTTTTACCTGACCCTTCCGCTTTTTCTTTCTTTGTTGGCATTTTTATTTGGACCTTGACAGCTATGGTAGTTGAAGATACCCTATTTCTTGGTCTAAGTGCTACAAGAGGAGTCAATTTTTTTTTCTGCAACTTCTTTTTACTAGGCTCAGCAACTAATACCTCCTTTCCTTTCCTTTGAATTTATGTTTCCTCCTTATCACTTCCTTCAGATTTGCTAGATTGATCTTCACCTTGACCTTGTGTTATTTCAAGAGGCGCATTTTCCTCTTCACCTTCTCCTAGCATCTTTTCTAGGTTGTTGACTATTTTCTTTCTTTTTCTCTCAAGGGTTGCAGACTTTAACCCCATAGTTATTTTGGACTTTTCTTCTTCATAGTTTCCAAAAGGTTTAGCTTTCCTATAAATATCCTCTACTAGAAAAGTAGTTATTGTTGTTGATATTTCATCTATATTCACCTCATAAGATAATGACATTAGCCATGATACCCTAGGCATAATAGCCTGAACATAGGTATGGTCGATATCCACTAGAAAGCATATGTCATTGTAGTGCTTATCTACTAGGAATACAAGAATTATACTTCTTTTCCTCATATTTTTCTTGAGTTCAACAAAGTAACTTTCCATAATGCTATCAAAATTATCTCCCAACTGATGAATAAACTCATTGATTTTTTGGGTTATTGGTCGGTCCTTACTCCATACAACATCTCCTATGGTAGGAAAACTATTTTTCACATAGAAGAATAAACAAACAATTAGGGAACCAAACTTACACATTGAATTCTTAGCCTTACTGATTGATGTTAGGTTCTTAGAAAGCTGGGTCAACTGCAGCTTGACAAGATCATAAGTATGATCTTTCTTTACCATCTTCCATGCTTGATTGACTGCAATGTAGGGAACACTGTCCAACCTTCTTGACTAATAAAATTTGTGAGAAATCACTCTCACTAGAAAATCTATCTCTAGATCTATGATCATGGAGATTGTCATTCCTCTCTTATTCCATACTGCCTGTGTGTTATCTTGAATGACCTATTTGACTTGGCATCTCATTGTTTTCTTCCTGATAAGAAAGGGATAACCAGTGACTCAATAAATCATTTCCTTGGTGATCTTGATCGGCCCATTCTCCAACCACACTTTCATGTCATGAACTCTGCTCAAGATGATCTTAATCCATTCAACTTTGGAATTACATGGGAAATCTAGGGCTCACACTAACCCTTTCTTGGAAATGTGTTGATGCTCTTCCTTCAACACTCTGTTGATACACAACTTTTTGTAAGCCTCTCTCAGCTCATAATCTCTAATTTCTCCAATTTTTCACATATAACATGCACATACATTGTGTATCATTAAAACCCTCAGCAGAATTGATGACATGGCTCTCATGAGATCTCCCTTCACCGTGCTTTCCGAAATGACTTGGAATTTTGGAGGCTTACATGCATCACTCCTTACAAGTTGGACATTCAAAACTTCTTTCCCTTGTTTCCTAACTACTGCAGATGAAGTAGATACCATATTTCCAAATTTAGGGTTCAAATTATAAGTTCAAGTAGCTCGGTAATACCTTGTTTCAATAGTCCTTCATGATGTTTACCGACAACACACTATAAAGATTGACATAAACTTAACCTAGCACAGATTGTTCTTCTCAATTGCTTAAAAATAACTCTGCAAATTCTCAAATCATTGGGTGAAATGAGAATGAATGGTAATATTTCACTTTATAGACTCAAACAGCCAGATTAGGTCTTCATTAAATGATCTGTACACTTTGTAGGTGAATACAACTATCTTGGCCTTCACACGACAACTCGGTTACCACATACTTGGTTGAAACCATGATTCGGTCAATACTACCATTTATATTTCAGCTCGGTAGATATAATATCTTGGATATTAGAGGAGCTCGACACACACTGAGTGATTCGCTCACTATAGACTTGAATACTAATGTTCGACATCAATTATGCAATTTTACTCTTTTCTCAAATCTTTCCTAATGCATCTTAATTCATGAAGATATGAACTTTAACATATCAAATGTGAGGAACTGATGTAAAATATGACACTAGAAAATTTAGTTCCTTACATACCTTTATTTCTTAAATAAAAGTAGTGTGATCACATGATCCATTGGATTGGGTGACCTTAGGCTCACTAGATCCACTACTACTTGCTTCCTCTTTCTTTTTCCATGTCTTATTCATCTGGTTCCTTATCTACTCAACAATTTCTTCATTTTTGAATTGTTCATTGCTTGGTGCTTGTGATATGCAGTCTCTTTTTATGTGACCAATATTGTGGCATTTGTAACATACCAAACTTCCACTCATCCAACTTTTGGATTTACCTCTAAAATGTTTCGTTACATAGTTTTCTCCAATATGACCATACTATCCACAATAATGACAACTATACCATGTGTTGTAATCCCAATTGAATGTGTTACCTTTCCTAGGTGCTTTATTCTTCTTATTGGATGTTCACTTAGCATTGGATCTACATTATTGTGTTCTATGACCATATTTTTGACAGTTAAAACAATGTCCTTGAAGTCTAGATGTAGTAGGTGGATTAATGACCTTTAACCTACATTCATGTGCTTGATGTCCATGCTTCTTACATTTAAAACAATTTCCATTGAGTTTTGGTTCAGGATTGGACTTACCATTCTTGCTTCTGTAGATGTTTTCTATGTGTCTTGGCTTTCCACAATGATGACATGTAGGTTTGTTGTTCTTTGACTTTGCATTCCTCTATTCTCCATTCTTTGATGATTCACCTTCTTTAGTGGATGATAGGTGCATATCATGTCCAAGTCCATAGGTATCGCTAGATCTTCTTGGTGACCTCAATAGTTCAAGTCAAAGTATTTGACAACTTCATTTGTCTTGTTCATCCTTTCATTAAGTTCCTTTCAGATCTCAATTCATTCCTTAGTTGAGTATTCTCTGATCTCAGATTTGTGATTTCCATATCTTTCTTGGTCAATTCTTGATTAGCAAGTAGCAGTTGATTTACCATGTCCAATTGATTGTTTTTCAGCCTTTGCATATCACATTTCCTTTCATCAAGTCTTATAGACATTTTTCTTTTGTCTTCTTCTACCATTATCTTGTCTTCTTCATATTTCTTTTTCTTCTCAATCACTTCACATAGCCTAACTGATTAAATTTCCTGTTCTCTATTAGACTTCAGACATCTTCATTCAGTGAATTGTTTCTTTCTAACATATATTCTATAGCTGCATCACTTTCAGTAGAGTTTCCATTGTCAAATAGACCTTTAGTATCCTCTTCTTGATATTGTGTGTCATTTAGTTGGATTGCCAACTCTTTCCTTCAGCTTAAGGATTTCTTCAATTCTCCTTTGTCTGCTTCAAGCTAGTGTAATGCAAGCTAGATGTCAATCTTCTGATTCTCTATGATCTTTTACAACTTATAAACCTCCATCTCCAAGATCTTAATTCTCAAGTGATTAGACTTCTTTTAAGAAACCAAATCGCTGATACCAATTGTTGGAAATCTAATATGGAAAAGTGAGATACTAAGAGGGGGGGGGGGGTGAATCATATATCTCTAATGCTTCACTTGTTTTAACTAATTCCACATGCATATAATAAACATGAAATTCAATACTGAAATAGATCTAACATTCTAACTTCATCCATTAAATTAACACATAACACATAAATTTTGGTTACCCAGAAACCCTTGAAAGGTAAAACTGGGGTGGGGATGATACCCACAAATCTTCACTACTGCAGTATTAAAGTATGCCTATTAGGGCTACAAAGTTTGATCACTATAGATGATCTAACCTGTGAGGGGTCTGCCCTGTTAAGAACTTATAGACTTATAAAATCTACCTTGATTAAAGGATTTGAAACTTACAGCTAAGTAAGCACTTAGTTAAGAGATTTATAAAGGCCTGTAAGGACCACTATGTTAAGAGATTTACCTTGATTCACCTGCTAAAATGTATCAGTACTTAATCCTTCAGTTTTCACTAAAAATGATGATAATAGATCTTCTCCTTCCAATACTTTTTTGATCTCAAAAATCAAATGTAGCTCTATTTTGTCCATCACTGCTTCGCTCGGTCACTCTGCCTGATCTCTGCCTATATTAATCAAAATATTGTCCTGTTCTACATACATGAGATCTCCTCTGATCTACTTACTTGCATACATACATAATTACTACGTTTAGGGTTTAGATCTCATCTTATATAAACATTTGATCAATCCTCTGGATCAAGATCAATGATCTAGATTTATTACTTATGTTGCTTAAGCATTCTTTTTTGTTGATAGGTTACATGGATTACATAGGGATTGAAAATAATAAATGAAAAACCTAATCATCTCCTTGATTAACTCAACAATCCTTAAAATACCCATAGAGGTTGGCCAAAATGATTTAACTTGGTGTTTTTTCCATAGAAAACACATATGTCAAAACTGGCTTGCTCGGCATATGAAGTCTCTGATGCTCAACATTTACTATTCTTCATATACTAGTGCTCGGAACTGACTATTCTATATAAATCAACATAAACTACTTGGTGACTACTGAAGTACTCGGTGACCTCTAACTTTCTCAATAGTAACTACTACTCGATAACTATACAAGTTTATACATGACTCGACCTAAATAAGATGGCTTGGTCACAGTGATGACTGACCAACATTGCCTAGAAAATGACTAAGTGTTAGACACTAATAGACAACAAAAATTAGGGATCAACATATTACAGACATGCATCCTAAGGGCATATCAAATTTGAGGATGCTTGTGAATAAAGTGAAATTGTATCACCTTATTGAATGGGGGAAATATGATATCTACTTCTAAATCCAAATTTCCAAAGGAGAGATCCAAATTGATCAACCAAAAGGTCAATACACAAAAGAATCAATCTATGGAGAATATGAATGAAGAAGAAAACCTTATATTTCACTATGAAGAGTATATGCTTGAAATCTGAAATAATTGAAAGACAACTATTCTTAACCTCAAAATAGGGAAAATCTAGAAAATGTTGATTTCTGATGTCTGTGTATAGTTTTGGGCAATTTTGCAACCTGTTTCGGATTGGAAATGCCGAGACGAAGAAAACCCAAAAAACTTTTGTCTTTCTAGAAGCAGGTAGTCTTTGACCCTGATAAAAGGTCAAAGACCACTTCAAGATTTTGAAGGTTGACTTTGACTTTGTTTGTAGATCTCGAAAGTTCACCGAAAAGGATATCCAGATCCAAGCTCCGATTCACAATCCTATACCTGTACCTATAAGAAAAAGAGGTTTTGTTTGTTGGGGGAGGGGTTTGCCTTGGTCAAACCCCGATTTGGAATCAACCTTAATAATGAAATTGAAATGGATAATGCTAGCAAGTAGTAGAAGTAGATCTAACAATGAAGCTATGCAATTCAATAGATATGCAATTGTATTTCAAATGTAAACAAGTATATTGATATGAAATCTTGAACACAACAATAGAAAATATAAATCAAAACCATGAATGTAAATTCAAAACCTCCATGATTGTATGCTTGGAATCCACCTTGATAGAAGAATGAATGGATCTAGAAAATGAACAAAGGATCTTGAAGGAAGATCACACCATCATGATGGCTAGATCTAGGGTTTGAATGATGAATCTTGAATGCTTGAACCAAATCCCTTCAATGGCTTGAATTCTTGAATCCTTGATCTCCAATGGAGAACTTGGATGGAGAAGAGGACTTGAATGGATGCTTTCTTGATCTTGAAAATCTCCTTGAGATCTCTAGATGAATAATGGATGCTATTGTTTGAAGTGATGTGAAAGTGGATGTAAACTTGATTGATAATGGAGAGGAAGACTTCCTTTTATAGTGATCTAGGGCACAATCCTCTAGAGAAGGCCGACATTGGGGAATTAAATACCAATTAACCTTAACCACTAGAAATGAACCCACATTAAATGCAATTTAAGGATTTACCATTTTGGATACCAAAACAACTGACCTGGAAGCAAGAAAACAAATCTTTCTGAAACCCAACATCTAGAAATCATGGGACCTTGAAATTTGAACCCTGGGTCAAGGATGAGGTAGACCCCACCCTAGGTCAAGGTCGAGGTCATCCCTAACCTATGTCAGGGTTGAGGTCATCATTGACCCTCAAGGTCATCTTTTACCTTGAGGTCAAAAACCTCAGGACCTCAATCAAGAGTGCTAGGAAATGCAGAAAGATAGTGAAAACAAGTGGAGAGAGAAGCGGAACGGGGGGAGAAAGCCAAATTCATGCAAAGACCCGATCAAGGTTCTTAACATGACCCTAGACCACTCACTCAAAGGGATAAACACTTTTATCATGGAAGTGCTTCCATTTTAAGAAGATACAACTTTGTTTAGAAGAGAAAAGAAGTGCTAAAGGAGAAGAATGTGCAAATTTCATGAAGACTTTGCATGAAAAAGTAAAACATAATTAGGAGAAGAACAATCAGAAATATAAGGATATAGAAGATAGGTCTAGAAGACACAAAACCTTTGAAGTTGGGGATGAGGTAATGTTTCATTTGAAGAAAGACCAGTTTCTTTTTAGAACATAGAAGGATTTTGGGCATTGCAAGATATTGAAGAGGTTTGAAAATGGAAATGTATTTGAAGTTGAGTTACCAGTTGATATGGATATATCTCCTATCTTCAACATTTTAGATTTGTATGAGTAACATGAGTCAGATGAAGTGATAGATGTGTAGAAAGAATATCCTAAGAAGAAGACAAAATAAATTGAGCAGATTCTAGATAGAAGAATTGATTGAAGTACAAGAGGTAAAGACTACATGGAATATTTGGTGAAGTAGAAGGACAAACCGGTTGAGGGTTCTACATGGGTTTCTCAATCTCAGTTGGATCATTCTGATTCAAATTGGATTGCACAAAATTCTTGATTTAGGAGAATTAATTTTATTAACCCTAGGTGTTTGATGCAGGAGCATCTTGGGTTAATGGAATTCTTACATCAACAAAAAAAAATATTTAGTTTCATTATGTTCCTCTTTTCTAGTTTGACAGAGTGATGTAGTGGTCATTTATCTTTTAGATATTTTGGTTGCAGTCTTCAAATCTTGTTAAGGACTCTCTATAATGTTTTTCTTTTAGATTAAACATCATTTGGATCAGTTTTGTTTGAGTTATTCAAGTTTCCATTTCTCTGTGGCTCATGCTCTATTCGTGGTGATCATGTTCCTCGTCATGTGTTTGTGTGTTTCTTTGGCTACGATCATGAATTATTAATGTAGACCTATCTAGGAACCTTTCCCTTTGATCACGTTGTATTTGGATTGAGGACCTTCATGTTTGGATTCTTTTGGTTGCTTCAGGTAGCATGTTCCTTTCTTCTTGGGATGACCTTGGAGATTGTGCATGTGATTGTTTCTCATTGATTGGTATTATGTGTGCGATCGTGGTGCATGATTGTTGGATCATGTGTGGACCTAAATCTAGGCTCACATTATATTTTTTCTTCTTGGAGATCATTTGATCTATTTTGGGGATGACTCATATTTTTTTCTAAACATGTAATTATTGGCCGACCCCAGTTGTGGGGTTGAGTATATGTACTCATGTTGATGTAATTATAAGTAGGGGACTTAGAAGGTGATAGTTTGGTTGATCATGAAGAATGGAGATTTCAGATTTGAATTCATTTTGTATATGGCCTAAACTGGGAAGGCCTTACAACCTGAAATGTATGATGTATCTATTTGAATAAATGAAGGATCCTACATTCTCTCTCTCTCTCTCTATTCTATGTTTTAATTTCATGTGTGTTTAGATGCGAGGTTGAAAATCCCATCTTGGGGTACTCCACATCATTACTACTTTAGTTAGGACCAATTATAATAACCCTTTTGGGGTTATACCTAGTTAAGAGTATTTGCAGCCCGGTTAAGAGCTTTGAGGACCTGTTAAAGTCTACTTTTTTAGGAGATTTCAAAATCAAGTTAATGAGTCACCATGTTAAAGGATTTGTCCTTTAGATCCTATTAAAGATCATGTTCAACCTGTTAGGACTAACCATTTTAAAGTATTTAGCTTGCTAATATGTTAGGATTAACAAGTAAAGAATGATATGATATTTGCACTTAATGCATGATAGATCCAATGAATTCTAGATCAACTGCATCAATCAGTGTACTTTTATGCCTCTATGTACTATCTCCAACAATCATCACATACCACCACAACATCAACTAACATCATCGTAACAACCATTTATATAGTTGTTCTCAGTCGGCACTAGAACCCTGAATTTTTTTACAAGTCAGCCCCTAAATCCAACTTAAATATATGTGTGAGTGTGCTAAAAAAAATAACATCCTTGATGTCACCCCAAATCATTAAATATCAAGAACATGTTGGCCAACCACTAAGATTTGATCACAACACCATTCAAACCAACTGTGTCCACCGATTCACTATTCTAACTACTAGTTCCACTTCAATCTTCAATAAATTTCTAAGCACTCAAAGGTAACTGATGCGATCATAGTAATAGATAGATATACCTTTATATATGCCAACTCTATTAATTTTCACCTTAAATTGATTTCCCGTTCTATATCTGATTGACTATTCATTTCACATTATCTTCTTGTGTGTGTGAAAATTGTACCTAGCCGTGGGCACAGCACTTTAGTAAACATTAGAGGTTAGCAAATAAAAAATCTACGATATAAATGAAACTAGCTAACTAGGCAATTTACTATGTTCTAGTAGCTGCAAATATGGTATTCTCAGATTCAGACCAAGATCAATGACGATGAAAACACCTAAATGAAGGATTTAATGCTAAAAGATGAATGTAGGATGGATGCATATTAATCTATATTTTTGTATTTTCTATGCAATGATATGAAAAACTGTATAAAACTAGTCTAGAATGTATGAAATTGATATGCAGATTATTCTAACATTGATGTGCTATGATATGAAAATGGATGCAAAGCTATGAATAAACAATGAAAGATCTCACAAATTGCCTATTCACAAGAGTTTGATTCTTTAGATTGCAATTTCGCCAGAGTAATTATGCAAATTTGAGAGATCCTTTTGTGAAGAGCTGAGCCTTGATTTTATAGAAATCCAGGGCTTGAGGATGCATTGAGAAAAACCATAAATCACTCTTGGGTATGTGCAAGATCATGAGGGGCCAAAAAGTGGCGATGTAAAAAAATCCACTTTTCAGTCGTCCAAAAGCACATGAAAATGTATGTTGACTTTTTAGTAGGCTTGGGTGTCAGTACACTTGGGCAAACCTGACACCAAAGCACAAGCCTAATCGGGTACCCGATTTCAAATCGGGTACCCGATATTTCTGAGTTGAAAAATGGTGGGAGTAAATGAAAAAATTGAACTTTTATATATAATGTTTAAACATGTATTATATATATAATTATAAAATTAATTTATATATTTTATATTATAATATATTAAGGGTTTTAAATTGTATGTCATATATTTTATATTATAATATTTTATAAATTAATATTTTTTTTATATATTAATATGTATTGCATATAATTATATTTAACGTTTATATTATATAAATATATGAACAAATTATATATATATATATATATAATGTTTAAAGGGTATTAAGGGGTATTATGTAAATATTTTAATATATATTATATATATAATTATATATTTTTTAAAATATATTATATATATAATTATATATTAATATATATTTTATATTAAAATATTTTATATTATAATATCTTAGAATATTTAAATTGTATGCCATATATATTTTATATTAATATATTTTTTATATATTAATCTGTATTGTATATAAATATATTTAACGAACTTATATTATATTTATATGTACAAATTATATATATATATATATATATATATATATATATATATATATATATATATATATATATATATATATATATATATATATATATATATATATATATATATATATATATATATATATATATAACGTTTAAGGGGGTATTATGTAAATATTTTATATATATTTTAATATGTATTATAGATATAATTATATATTAATATAAATTTTATATAATACTATCATATATATATAAATATTTTATATATATTTTAATATGTATTATAGATATAATTATATATTAATATATATTTTGTATAATAATATCATATATATATATATATATATTAATATATAAACTTTATAGATTATAATATTTAAATTATATGTTGAAAGGGGTTACCGAGACTTCCTAGGGGTCCTAGTACGCCTTATAACGTGTTAGGACCCCTAGGAAGGGGTCATGGGGACTTCCTAGGGGTCCTAACGCGTTATAAGGTGTACTAGGACCACTAGAAAGTCCCCATGACCCCTTTTAACACATTGGAACCCTCAAGTGTGTTTGAAGGGGTCGTAGGACCCCTTCGAACACACTTGAGGGTTCCAATGTGTCAAAAAAAGGTCATGGGGACTTTATAGGGGTCCTAGTATGCCTTATCATGTGTTAGGACCCCTAGGAAGTCCCCATGACACCTTTTGACACATTAGAACCCTCAAGTGTGTCCTAAGAGGTCGTAGGACCCCTTTGGACACACTTGAGGGTTCAAATATGTCAAAATGGTTTTATGGGGACTTCCTAGGGGTCCGTAGTATGCCTTATCACGCATTAGGACCCCCAGGAAGTCCCCATGACCCCCTTTTGACACATTGGAATGCTCGAGTGTGTTCAAAGGGGGTGGTAGCACTCAAGAATTCCAATGTGTCAAAAGGGGTCATGGGGACTTCCTAGGGGTCCTAACGCGTGATAGGGCATACTAGGACCCCTATGAAGTCCCCATGACCCCTTTTGACACATTTGAATCCTCAAGCATGTTCGAAGGGGTTCTACGACCCCCTTAGGACACACTTGAGGGTTCTAATGTGTCAAAAGGGGGTCATGGGGACTTTCTAGGGGTCCTAACGCATGATAAGACATACTAGGACCCCTAGGAAGTCCCCATGACCCCTTTTTGACACATTAGAACCCTCAAGTGTGTCTTAAAGGGTGGACCCTAGAAAGTTCCCATGACCCCTTTTGACACATTTGAACCCTCAAGTGTGTTTGAAGGGGTCCTACGACCCTTTGGAACACACTTGAAGGTTCTAATGTGTCAAAAGGAGTCATGGGGACTTCCTAGGGGTCCTAACACATGATAAGGCATACTAGGACCCCTAGGAAGTCCCCATGACCCCTTTTGACACATTAGAACCCTCAAGTGTGTCCTAAAGGGTGGACCCCTAGGAAGTCCCCCATGACCCCCTTTTGACACATTTGAACCCCTCAAGTGTGTCCGAAGCGGGGTTGTAGGACCCCTTAGGACACACTTGAGGGTTCTAATGTGTCAAAAGGGGTCATGGGGACTTCCTAGGAGTCTTAGTGCATGATAAGGCATACTAGGACCGCTAGGAAGTCCTCATGACCCATTTTGAAACATTTAAATGCACAAATGTGTTTGAAGGGGGTTGTAGGACCCCTTATAACACACTTGAGCATTCCAATGTGTCAATAGAGGTCATGGTGACTTCCTAGGGGGTCCTAAAACATGATAAAGTGTACTAGTACCCCTAGGAAGTCCCCATGACCCCTTTTGACATATTAGAACTCTCAGGTGTGTCATAAGGAGTCATATGACCCCTTGGGACACACTTGAGTGTTGAAATGTGTCAAAAGGGGTCATGAAGACTTCCTATGGGTCCTAACACATGATAAGGCATACGAGGACCACTAGGAAGTCCCCCATGAACCCTTTCGACACATTATAACTCTCAAGTGTGTCCTAAGGGGTCATATACTTGAGAGTTCTAATGTGTCGAAAGGGGTCATGGGGACTTCCTAGGGGTCCCTAGTATACCTTTTCATGTGTTAGGACCCCTAGGAAGTCTTCATGAGCCCTTTTGACACATTTCAACACTCAAGTTTTTCCCAAGGGGGTCGTATGACCCCTTATGACACACTTGAGAATTATAATATGTCAAAATGGGTCATGGGGACTTCCTAGGGGTCCTAACACATGATAAGGTGTACTAGGACCCCTAGGAGGTCCCCACAACCCCTTTTGACACATTTCAACACTTCAACACTCAAGTGTGTCTCAAGGGGTCATATGGGTCCGCTTAGGACACACTTGAGTGTTCTAATGTGTTGAAAGGGGTCATGGGAACTTCCTAGGGGTCCTAGTATGCTTATCACACGTTAGGGACCCCTAGGAAGTCCCCGATGACCCATTTTTGACACATTTCAACACTCAAGGTGTGTCTCGAGGGGTCGTATAACCCCTTACAACACACTTGCAAGTTCTAATGTGTTGAAAGGGGGTCATAGGGAATTCACAGGGGTCCTAATGCATGATAAGACATCCTAGGACCCCCTAGGGGAGTCCCCATGACCTCTTTTGACACATTTCAACACTCAAGTGTGTCCCAAAGGGGTCGTATAATTCTCTTAGGACACACTTGAGTATTCTCATGTGTCAAAATGGGTCATGGAGACTTCCTAAGGGTCCTAGTATGCCTTATCACGTTGTTAGGACCCCTAGGAAGTACCAATGACCCCTTTTGACACATTTCAACACTCAAGTGTGTCCCAAGGGGTCGTATGACACCTTAGGACCACACTTGAGTGTTGAAATGTTTTAAAAGGGGTCATGGGGGGACTTTGTAGAGGTCCTAGTGTGCCTTATCACATGTTAGGACCCCTAGGAAGTCCCCATGACCCCTTTCGACACATTAGAACTATCAAGTGTGTCCTAAGGTGTCATACGACCCCTTGGGACACACTTGAGTGTTGAAATTTGTCAAAAGGGGTCATCGGTACTTCCTAGGTGTCCTAACATGTGATAAGCATAATAGGACCCCCTATGAAGTCCCCCATGAACCTTTTTGAGACATAAGAATAGTCAAGTGTGTCCTAAGGGATTATACGACACTTTGGGATAGACCTTGAGTGTTGAAATATGTCAAAAGAGGTCATGGGGACTTCCTAGAGGTCATAGTATGCCTTATGACAGGTTAGGACCCCTAGGAAATCCCCATGACCTCTTTCGACACATTAGAACTCTCAAGTGTTTCCTAAGGTGTTATACAACCCTTTGGGACACACTTGAGTGTTTGAAATGTGTCAAAAGGGGTCATTGGTGCTTTCTAGGAGTCCTAACATGTGATAAGGCATACTAGGGGCCCCTAGGAAGTCCTCATGACTCCTTTTGACAAATGAGAACATTCAAGTGTTTCCTAAGGGATTATACGACCCTTTGGGACACACTTGAGAGTTTAAAATATATCAAAAGAGGTCATGGGGACTTTCTAGGGGTCCCTAGTATGCCTTATCACATGTTAGGACTGCTAGGATGTCCCCATGACCCCTTTCGACACATTAGAACGCTCAAGTGTGTCCCAAGGGGGTCATACGAACTCTTAGGACACACTTGAGTGTTAAAAATATGTCAAAAGGGGTCATGAAGACTCCCTAGGGGTCCTAACATGTGATAAGGTGCAATAGGAACCCCTAGGAAGTCCCCATAACCCATTTTGACACATTAGAACTCTCAAGTGTGTCCTAAGGGGTCATACGACTCCTTGGGACACACTTGAGGTGTTGAAATGTGTCAAAAGGATCATCGGTTCTTCCTAGGGGGTCATAACGTGTGATAAGGCATACTAGGAACCCTAGGAAGTCCCCATGACCCCTTTTGACATATAAGAACACTCAAGTGTGCCCTAAGGGGTCATATGACCCCTTGGGACACACTTGAGTGTTGAAATGTGTCAAAAGGGGTAATGAGGACTTTTGAGGGGTCCTAGTATGCCTTATCACACATTAGGATCCCTAGAAAGTCCCCATGACCTTTTTCAACACAATAGTACTCTCAAGTGTGTCCCTAAGGAGTCATGAACCCCTTGGGACACACCTGCGTGTTGAAATGTGTCAACAGGGGGTCATCAGGACTTTCTAGGGGTCCTAACATGTGATAAGGAATACTAGGACCTCTCAGAAGTGCCGATGACCCCTTTCAACACATCAACACACTCAAGTATGTCCTAAGGGGTCATACAACCCCTTGGGACACACTTGAGTGCTGAAATGTGTCAAAAGGGGTCATGGAGACTTCCTAGGGGTCCTAGTATGCATTATCATGTGTTAGGACCCCTAGGAAGTCCCCATGACCCCTTTCGACACATGAGAACACTCAAGTGTGTCCTAAGGGGTCATACGGCCCCTTGGGACAAACTTAAGTGTTGAAGTATGTCAAAAGGAGTCATGGGGACTTACTAGGGGTCCTAGTATGTCGTATCACATGTCAGGACCCGTAAGAAGTCCCCATGACTCCTTTTGACACATTAGAACCCTCTAGTGTGTCCTAAGGGGTCATAGGACTCCTTCGGACACACTTGAGGGTTCAAATATGTCAAAATGGGTCATGAGGACTTTCTCGGGGTCCTAGTATGCCTTATCACGCGTTAGGACCCCTAGGAAGTCCCCATGACCCCTTTTAACACATTGGAATTCTCAAGTGTGTTTGAAGGGGTGGTAGCACTCGAGCATTCTAATGTGTCAAAGGGGTCATGGGGACTTACTAGGGCTCCTAACATGTGATAAGGTGTACTAGGACCCCTATGAAGTCCCCATGACCTCTTTTCACACATTTGAACCCTCAACTATGTTCGAAGGGGTCCTACGACCCCTTAGGACACACTTGAGGGTTCTAATGTGTCAAAAGGGGTCATGGGGAATTTCTAGGGGTTCTAA
The DNA here is from genome assembly GCA_027943335.1 of Chamaecyparis obtusa. Classification (NCBI taxonomy): domain Eukaryota; kingdom Viridiplantae; phylum Streptophyta; class Pinopsida; order Cupressales; family Cupressaceae; genus Chamaecyparis; species Chamaecyparis obtusa. Next base: position 53,744 of record BSBK01011133.1, read on the forward strand.
TGCATGATATGACATACTAGGACCCCTAGAAAGTGCCCTTGACCCCTTTTGACACATTTGAACCCTCCAGTGTGTTTGAAGGGGTCCTACGACCCCTTGGAACACACTTGAGGGTTTGAATGTGTCAAAATGAGTCATGGGGACTTCCTAGGGGTCCTAACATGTGATAAGGCATACTAGGACCCCTAAGAAGTCCCTAAGACCCCTTTTGACACATTAGAACCCTCAAGTGTGTCATAAGGGGTGGACCATTAGAAAGTCCCCATGACCCCTTTTGACACATTTGACCCCTCAAGTTTGTTTGAATGGGTCCTATGACCCATCGGAACACACACGAGGATTATAATGCATCAAAAAGAGTCATGGGGACTTCCTAGGGGTCCTAACACATGATAAGGCATACTAGGACCCCTTGGAAGTCCCCATGAACCCTTTTGACACATTAGAACCCTCAAGTGTGTCTTAAGAGGTGGACCCCTAGGAAGTCACCATGACCCCTTTTGACACATTTGAACCCTCAAGTGTGTCCGAAGGGGTCATAGGGTCTCATAGGACATGCTTGAGGGTTCAAATGTGTCAAAAGGGGTCATAGGGACTTCCTAGGGGTCCTAGCGCGTGATAAGGCATACTAGGATCCTTAGGAAGTACTCATGACCCATTTTGAAATATTTGAATGCACAACTATGTCCCAAGGGGTTGTAGGACCCCTTAGGAAACACTTGAGCATTCCAATGTGTCAATAGGGGTCATGGGGAATTTCTAGGGGTCCTAACATGTGATAAGGCATACTAGTACCCCTAGGAAGTCACCATGACCCCTTTTGAAACATTTGAATTCTCAAGTGTGTTTGAAGGGGTTGTAGGACCCCTTAGAACACACTTGTGCATTCTAATATTTCATTAGGGGTCATGGGGACTTCCTAGGGGTCCTAACACGTGATAAAGCATACTAGGACCCTTAGGAAGTCCTCATGACCCCTTTTGACACATGAGAACACTCAAGTGTGTCATAAGGGGTCATACGACCCCTTGGGACACACTTGAGTGTTGAAATATGTCAAAGGGGTCATGGGGACTTCGTATGGGTCCTAGTATGCCTTATCACATGTTAGGACCCTTAGGAAGTCCCCATGACTCCTTTTGACATATTAGAGCCCTCAAGTGTGTCCTAAGGGGTCGTAGGACCCCTTCGGATACACTTGGAGGTTCAAATATGTCAAAATGGTTCATAGGGACTTCCCAGGGGTCCTAGTATGCCTTATCACTCGTTAGGACCCCTAAGAAGTCTCCATGACCCCTTTTGATATATTGGAATGGTTGAGTGTGTCTGAAGGGGAGGTAGCACTTGAGAATTCCAATGTGTCAAAAGGGGTCATGGGGACTTCCTAGGGGTCCTAATGCATGATAAAGAATATTAGGACCCCTATGAAGTCCCCTTCACACCTTTTGCCACATTTCAACTTTCAAGTGTGTCTAAAGGGGTCCTACAACCCCTTAGGACACACTTGAGGGTTGTAATGTGTCAAAAGGGGTCATGGGGACTTCCTAGGGGTCCTAACATGTGATAAGTCATACTAGGACCCCTATGAAGTTCCCATGAGCCTTTCGACATATTTGAAGTCTCAAGTGTGTCTGAAGGGGTCATACGACCCCTTGGGACATACTTGAGTGTTTAAATGTGTCAAAAAAGTTCATCATTACTTCTTAGGGGTCATCAGTACTTTCTAGGGGTCGTCGGTACTTCCTATGGGTTCTAACGCATGATAAGGCATACTAGGACCCCTAGGAAGTCCTCATAACCCTTTTTGACATATGAGAATACTCAAATGCATCCTAAGGGGTTATACGACCCCTTGGGACACACTTGAGTGTTGAAATGTGTCAAAAGAGGTCATGGGGACTTCCTAGGGGTCCTAGTACACTTTATCATGCTTTAGGACCCCTAGGAAGTCCCTATGATCCCTTTCAACACATTAGAACTCTCAAGTGTGTCCTAAGGGGTCATAGAACCCCTTGGGACACACTTGAGTGTTGAAATGTGTCCAAAGGGGTCATTGGGACTTCCCAAGGGTCCTAACATGTGATAAGGCATACTAGGACCCCTAGGAAGTGGCCAGGACCCCTTTCGACACATCAGAACACTCAAGTATGTCCTAAAGGGTCATACAACCCCTTGGGACACACTTGAGTGTTGAAATGTGTCAAAAGGGGTCATGGGGACTTCCTAGGGGTCTTAGTACACCTTATGATGTGTTAGGACCCCTAGGAAGTCCCATGACCCATTTTGACATATTAGAACTCTCAAGTGTGTCATAAGGTGTTATACAACCCCTTAGGACACACTTGAGTGTTGAAATGTGTCAAAATGGGTGATGAAGACTTCATAGGGGTCTTAACACATGATAAGGCATACTAGGACCCCTAGGAAGTCCCCATGATCCCTTTCAACACATTATAACTCTCAAGTGTGTCCTAAGGGGTCATACGACCCCTTGGAACACACTTGAGTGTTGAAATGTGTCAAAAGGGGTCATTAGTACTTCCTAGGGGTCCTAACATGTGATAAGGAATACTAGGACCCCTAGGAAGTCCACATGACCCCTTTTGACATGTGAAAACACTCAAGTCTTTCCTAAGGGGTCATATGAGCCCTTGGGACACACTTGAGTGAGTAAATGTATCGAAAGGGGTCATGGGGACTTCGTAGGGGTCCTAACATGTGATAAAGCATACTAGGACCCCTAGGAAGTCCCCATGACCCCTTTTGACACATAAGAACACTCAAGTGTGTCCTAAGGGGTCATATAACCCCTTGATACACACTTGAGTGTTGAAATATTTCAAAAGGGGTCATGGGGACTTCTTAGGGGTCCTAGTATGCCTTATCATGCGTTAGGACCCCTAGGAAGTCCCCATGACTCTTTTTGACACAATAGAACTCTCAAGTGTGTCCTAAGGTGTCATACGACCCCTTGGGACACACTTGAGTGTTGAAATATGTCAAAAGGGGTCATCGAGACTTCCTAGGAGTTCTAACATGTTATAAGGCGTACTAGGACCCCTAGGAAGTGCCCATGCCCCCTTTCAAAACATTAGAACACTCAACTATGTCCTAAGGGGTCATACGACCCCTTGGGACACACTTGAGTGTTGAAATGTGTCAAAAGGGGTCATTGGGACTTCCTAGGGGTCCTAGTATGTCATATCACATGTTAGGACCCCTAGGAAGTCCCCATGACCCCATTTGACACATTAGAACTCCCAAGTGTGTCATAAGGGGTCATACGACCCCTTGGGATACACTTGAGTGTTGAAATGTGTCAAAAGGAGTCACCGGGACTTCCTAGGGTCCTAATGCATGATATAGCGTACTAGGACCCGTAGGAAGTCCCACTGACCCCTTTTGACACATCAAAACACTCAAATGTGTCCTAAGGGGTCATACGGCCCCTTGGGACAAGCTTAAGTGTTGCAATGTGTCAAAAGGGGTCATGGGGACTTCCTAGGGGTCCTAACGTGTGATAAGGCATACTAGGACCCCTAGGAAGTCCCCATGACCCCTTTTGACACATTTCAACTCTAAAGTGTGTCCCAAGGGGTCGTACGACCCCTTGGGACACAATTGAGTGCTCTAATGTGTTGTGGGGTGTTACACAGGAACCTAAGGGGTCCTAGTACACTTTCTCAAGTATTAGGACCCTTAGGAACCCTCTATGACCCTTTGGAAACCTTTTGGATGCCTTATAGTGGTGTAATTAACCTATGTATTAATATGTCCTATATAATATATATATTATATATATACTATACTTAATTTTATTATATATATAATAATATTTTAAATATAATATATAATACATATTATATATATAAATTAATATTTATATTATAATATAAAATATATATTACATACAATTTAAATATGAAGATATCATGTGATATATTATAAAATACATATTAATATAATACATATAAAATAATATATAATATATGATGTATAATGTAACATTTAATATTAATATATATTATGTAATATTTAATGTAAAATGTATATTATATAATATTTAATATATAATAGATATTATGTAGTATTTAATATATATAATATATAATTTTTGATATATAATATCTTGAAGTATGGAGAAATTGGAGGGAGAAAGGGGATGGAAAATTTAAAATTCAAAATTTTGCCAGGATTTTCAGGTACCCGAAAAAATTGGGTACCCGATTAGGCTCGGTATTGCTTTGTGCACCAAACCTACCAGGTCAACTCTTCAAATGTCACAAAAATGTGTTTTTCCAGACTTCAACCATGTAGCTGACAATTTTTTTTCACCCGAATTTGATGAAATGAAAAGGGTATTTTAAGGAGATTATCAGCTTTCTATCGATATAATTGCTGTCAAATTTTGAATTCGGTAAGTAATTATTAGTTATTTTCTAATTGAGTTACCTATAAAGTGTTGATTTATATACTAATTGAAAAATGACTATAACTTTTAGACGGTATAACATTTTTGAAATCAGAAAAATGTATCACATTCTATGCTTCACCTACTATAAGGAAAAAAAAATAAATTGAATTTTGTAAAGTTTTGAATGAGTTAAGGTGGTCAGACACGTGAGTTTTTTTATTTTGAAAATGTTGTAGAAGAAAATTCATAATTAATTATTTTTTTGGAATAAAATTAGAAAAAAAAAATGCATCACATCCGGGCATGAGTCTGCTACTTATATATAAAATCTTATAAAAAAATATTATCATTTGATCATGATTAAGGTGGTCATACATACACCTACTTCTTATTTTTTTCCTAAAATTTTTGTACTGCTGCTTTGAAATCTATACTTTTCACCAATTATATTAATGTTTTTTAAGAAAAGGCCTAGTAGTTTAGAAACTACATTCAATTTTCTACAGATTCTATTCTTACAAGTTTTTGGTATTAGGTTGATAGCTAGTTCAATTTTTCACGTCAAGTTGACTAACCCCGATTTGGTAATTTTCCATTGCCACTTAAGAGCATAGTTTGGCCCCTCATGATCTTGCACATACCCTCTTTATAAACCTAGGTTGATTTTTGAGTTAACAAGAAAAAGGAATTAATTAACTGATAAAAATTATGCAAAAGCTCTTTTTATCTCAAAGTAGAGTTTAGTTCACTTTTTCAACTCATCATCAGATGTCGAGTTTAGAAAGTTAACAATTGAAATTGAAAATTGATTTAAAGTTAGCTACTTTTTTGATTGTGCATGATTTAATATGAATTAATTTAAAAATAAAGTGATTTATTCTCAACTTAACTGATTTTAAAAATAACTGATTTATAGGTTAATCAATTATTTAATCAAACTTTTATTCCAAATTATATTATTAAATATTGACAACTGGATTTAATCAATTAAATAAGAATTCAACTGATTATTTTTAACAAATTTGATTTATTCTCAAATAAAATAATATAAATTAGGAATAAATAGAAATAAATCTAATTAAATAATTAAGTGGCAAAATTAAACTTAATTAATTAAATATTCAGAATATTCAATTAATCAAATTTCAGGATAAATATGATTTATCGCCAAATAATATTCAATTAAAGATAATTAGGATAAATATGAATATTCAAGGAATATTCCCCGATGCAAAATTAAGATAAAATCAATTTTTGATAAACTGATGTGCAGATGTGCCTTAGGTTAGGACTTTGATGTCTATTTCATTTGATTTGAGGATGTAAGAGGTTAATGAACCTATAGCCCATTTTTGGGGTATTACATTTGGCCCCTCTTTGAATTACTGTGCAAAGCGCAGTGGTTCAAAGAATAATCTATTTTTATGATGATGCGAACTAAGTTATGTGGTGGAGAAACTAATCCTGAGAGATTAATGGATTCCGAGAGAGAAACTGATTGAAAGATTTGAAGATGTTGGTGATTTAGGTCTTGATTGACTAAAGAATCAAGATTATGCTAACTATATCAACAATGAATCGGTGATTACGAAGAAGTATGAAAATGCCTGATTCTGAACCTATGATTACGATGAAGTGACTGTCGTGACTCCAAACCTGATTTTCCAAAGGAATCAAAAGGATGCCAAATCTGAACCCTTCAGTTACGAAGAACTAAGGAAATAACACGACTGAACCGATGGTTAAGAAGAGATAATACATATCGCAAGATTCAAAAGAGAGAATACTAGATTGATATGGATCTTCGATGAATCTAATATGCCCCAAGCAATGTTCCCCAAGCGACGAGGACTTTAGATGAATCAACAACTAGACGTGGTTGTTGTCTTTATTACTGAAAGAAAGATTTGATTAAAAATTTGATTGATGTGCAATACCATGCCCCCTTCGGGATGAAAATTGAAATCTGACAAGAAAAGTTAGCGTTGAATGGTTTAGAAGCATGTTAATTGATTTGAGAATTGGTTGTACACGTCTAGAGATGTGTTCTGCATCGTTTGGAGGTCTTGAAGACCAAATTTGATGAGGTTTGACCATGAGTTGACCATAATTAACAAAGTTAAAATTTTGATAGTTTGATGTAAGATAATTAGTTAAGTTGAAAATGGATTTATGTGATGATTAGAAGGTTGATTATGCAAGTAGTCGGCCATCTTGGGTCCAAAAAAATTAATCATGATTTGTACAATGTAAACAATCTCAGATTTTGATTTTGATCCTGAAAATGGATTTAGAACGTTGAAACTAGCCAGGGGTGGCTGCTTGGTGATCTGTTAAGAAGACCTTCATGTGAGATTCAGCTCTTATGAGATGTCTAGCATTGTTTGAAGGATTGTTTAAGTGTTTAAGTTTATTCAACAATTGTGAGATCATGCAATCATGCAAAGTGTAAAAATGAAATGCAGAATAAAATGCAAACCTAAGACCTAGGACCTAGTCACTGATCATGTGTCAGTCATTTTCATCATTGAATTTTTAGGTAGCTAGATAAATCAATACAACATCCACTAGTTAGGAAACTATAGACATATGAATATTGATTTGTATGCTCGAAAGTCAATACAATGCCCACTGGCTAGACAACCATGGACATATGAATATTGATTTTGTTTTCGGAATGTCGGATTAGATATAAGCACCAAGGCACAAACGCCATGATGACCTGAATATCATGTCCATGTTGATATAGAAAATTGTATAAGCATCAAAATATAAATGTCATGATGACTCGAATACGCCTTACGGTGAAAACACACCAAGCAATCAAGAGATCATTCTAAATCCAATGTGAATTACCCGTAGTGACCCTTTATCTTTCACATCCTTAGGTAAGATTGTGTTTCACAGTAGGAGTAAGAACTCACTTAAAAAGACAATAGTTAGATCAAACTTCCTTGAATTTTCTAGGTATCAATGGTTGAGGTACTCATGGCCATCCAATACGAGATGGAAGCTCTCATAGATGGACACCATTTCAATCCAAAATTTTCAAAGTTATTAGATTTTCACTCAAAGTAGAAAACAAAGAAAAGATTATGCCCCCAGTCATCACTCTCTAAATCTGAAAAAGGACATCATCGAAGAGCTTGAGAGGATAGAATAAGAAAAAATCTCAATGTGAATCAGTAAGCATACAAATAAGATTAAAGCATGTAGCAAAGATTGTTTTCGTTCGTGTTGATGTTTGTTTGTGTTTGATTGCAAAATCCTTTCTGGTAAGGAGACATATAGACTGACTCAGATGTGGTTTCAAAGGACTCTGACTAGATATGACTTGTCTGAGGTATACTGAAGACTATAGGATATGAAATTGATTTCCCCCAAGTTTGAAACATTGATAGGATACAAACGCATTTGGCTGAAGGGTGCACAGACTGACTTTATTGAAAATAGGAATGCGGAAACAAATCAAGAGATATGTACAAGCTAAAGCAAGACTAAAAGCTAGGAAAGACCAAGATTACATTGATAGATGGAGCATTTTGAACAAGTGGCACCCGGTTGTTGGGGTTTCACCATCTTGGCAGAGATTCTATTTTTTCTACCAAGGTGCTTGTTTCCAGGTTTTCCCCAAAGAACTTTTTTCTTTTTCTCATGTTTTTGTATTTTTCATTTTTTTATTTTTTTGATATTTTTCAAATTTTTCAAATTTTTCAATTTTTTTTGTACTTTTGATTTTTTTAAATTTTTTTTGTGATACATCAAGGCATCTATTTGCTAGGTTTTCACTAGGATGATCATTTTTTCAAGACTTTTTCTGATTTTTATGATTTTTTTCAAGACATTTTGAAAAGACTGAATGCCTTAGGTGTATAATTTCTTCAGATGGAGAATGTTGATTGGTTCTCGGAGCTATTCTCCTTTAGTCGTTGAGAGTTGATAGGCTCTAGAGCCAAAAGTAGCAGTGATAACGAAGGGACCTAGCTAGTTGGGTTCAAACTTCCCCTTGCATTCTCTATGTGATTAATTTTTAGGATTCTCTCTCAAGACTATATCGCCAACCTGAAATTCTCTGTGTCTGACTTTCTTGTTGTAACTATAGACATGGAAAATTGGCCAAAGGCTTAAATCAATCAAAAGGTGCATCAAACCATCAAAATAGCATGAAAAATCAATAAATGAAACAAAGGCAATTCAAATCAAAGGAAAATTCAATTAAATGATTAAATGATTAAATAAAGCTTGAAAAGGGGAAAAACACTACGAAATTGATTAAATTCAATTAATGACATAGTTGTTGAAAGAAAAAATCAAAATGAACCTCTTACCCTTCATGGGTAAATTTAATTACTTTAATTAATTAATAAATCATAATTTCCCTCAACAAAGCAAATTGGAGACAAAATGGACACAAATCACTCACTTTTGTTGAAATGGTCCAGCCTTTTGAAACCATTTAAATGATTGTCCCCTCCTTGTCCCCCCATTTATGGACAAAGCAAAGCCAATTGACCTTACCCAAGCATAACCATGATCAACTCACTCTACCCCTTACCCTTGCAAAAATCCTATAAATAGAAGGCATTTTGAGGCATTATTCATCCACCACATATCTTTGAATTGCAGCAAAGCTCTTGCAATTTGCATCCACACCACTCACTTGCATTTTTACTTGCTTAAATTGCTTAATTGATTTGATTATCATAGATTATTCTTCAAATAGAGCTAGAATTTGATAGAATAGATCTAAATTTGCATATCATATAGCTTAATTCTCATCTTTAGAGTGTCACTAGTGAGGATCATAGCTGAGAGCCTCATTTTCCACTTTATTTTAGAGATCCATGAGATGTTGATAGATTAATTGTACATTTGTTAGATTAATTTTCTCTAATTCTTGTTGTTCTTAGTTAATATTGTAATTTCATGAAGGTGTAATTCACACACACACAGTAACCTCTAGACATTCTCTTTTGATATACTCTGAGATGATCATATGCTGCTTGTTTGTGCTCATATAGTAGTTCAAGTTCTTTCAACCTAGACACTCTGTAGTCATCATCAGTTACTAGACCATGCATTCTGATTCTTAGTGATGGGATTTCAACCTCAATAGGCAATACCACTTCAGACCCATAAACCAAAGTGAATGGTGTAGCCCCAGTGGGCATTCTGATACTTGTTCTGTAGGTCCAGAGAGCTGGATTGATCATGAGATGCTAGGCTCTTCCTATTTTATTAACTGTATGATGCAAGATTTTCAACAGGTTCTTGTTTGATGCCTCTGCTTGTCCATTCCCTTGAGGATAATATATGGATGACCAATGTTGTGTGATCTTGAATTTTGAGCATAAGGAATCTAAATCCTTGTTATTGAATTGGCCACCATTATCTGTGACTATTGAATGTGGGATTCCATACTAACATATGATGTAGTTCAGAATAAACATAGAGATTTTCTTGTCGGTTGCTTGAGTCAAAAGGACTGCTTCTACCCATTTTGTGAAATAGTCTGTAGCTGTAATGATATGGGTATGTCCATTAGAAGAATGTGGATAAATGGCTCCTATTAGATCAAAGGCCCATTGTTGAAAAGGCCATTGTGTAGTAAAGGGAATAAGATCTCTCCCTGGTGCATGAATCAAGTTTCCATGTACTTGACACTTTTGATAGTTCTTAGCATACTTGATAGCCTCTTTTTCCATTTCAGACCAATAGTACCCAGCCCTAATAAGTTTTTGAGCTAGTGTTAAACTGTTGGAATGTGATCCACATATACCATCTTGGACTTCCTCTAATGCACATTGAGACTCTTCTCAGTCTAAACACCTAAGAAGTGTACCATCTAGACTCCGTTTGTATAGATCATAACCAATGATGACATACCAGGATGCGTTTTAGATTAGGTTTTGTTTTTAATGATGGTTGAAGGAATGAGGAATGATTTGGTCTTGAAGGTAGGAGAAAAGGTTTTTGTATCTGGAAGAATCATGACCAAAAATAGTGTAGATCATGTAGGTTTTAGGGGAATCATATGCAGGGAATGACAATGCTTCCACCAGAAACTCCTAGCGTAGCTCATGTTTGGGCTACTCTAGTAGAGATGATAGTGTTTCCATAGCATCAACAACCTTTTTCTCCATTCTAGGAATCTATTCAAATATGATAGATATGAAATATTTCTTTAAGTCATCTACTATGCGTTTGTATGGAACAAGTTTCTCATCTTTTATTTGATACACATCATTGAATTGGTGTATGACTAACTGCGAGTCTCTATGGATGTGTAATTTTGTCACTGGCCATTCTATTGCTATCTTCATGCCATTAAGGAGAGCTTCATATTCAACAATATTATTTGTGCAAGGAAATTTGATTCTGAATGCTTTAGGTATTGAATAACCTTGTGGTGTTATGAACAATATGCTTGCTCCATATCCATTCTATGTGTAAGATCCATCAAAGAAAAGATGCCAAGTCCTAGAAGATATGTGCACGATGGATGAATTAGGAAATTCCATTTGTAATGGTGTATCATCAAATATTGGTGCATCAGCCAACTGATCTACAATGACTTGGCCTTTGATAGCTTTCCTTTCAACATATTCTATGTCAAACTCACTCAATAGAATCACCCATTTAGCTAATCTACTTGTGAGGGAAGCTTTTCTTAGTAGGTACTTTAGTGGATCGATCTTAGCTACCAATTGTGTTGTATGAGCTAACATGTAATGTCTCAGTTTTTGTGATGCAAAGGTTATAGCTAGACAAGCTTTCTCAATCATGGAATAGTTCTTCTCATATGCTACCAATGTTATGCTGATATAATAAATAGCTCTTTCCTTCTTGTTCTCATCATGTTGTGCTAGTAATGCCCCCAGTGATGTATCTATGGTAGATACATATAGGATCAATGGCTTCCCTTGAATATGAGGCATCAAAGTAGGAGGATTTGATAGATATTGCTTGATATGATTAAAATTCTTTTCACATTCCTCGTTCCATGCAAAAGTCACACCTTTATATAATGTCTTTGTGAAAGGTTGTGATATGTCTGCTAGCTGAGATATGAAGCATCTAATTGATTTCTCCCTTCCTTGTAAGGTTCTTATTTGATTGATGTTTTTAGGAGGTTGCAGCTCCATGATAGCTTTGACTTTAGCAGGATCAAATTCAATGCCCTTCTTTGAAACAATGTAGCCTAGAAGCTTTCCCGAAGTGACACCAAAAGCACACTTTTTTGGGTTTAGTCTGAGACTAAAATTCTCCATTCTGTCTAGTATTTTGCTTAAGTCATTCAAATGTTTTGATCTTATCATAGACTTATCTAAGGTATGATAAACATAGTCTTCCATGGTTCAATGCATCATGTCATGAAAGATAGATGTCATAGCTCTTTGATATATAGCACCAGTATTCTTAAGGCCAAATGGCATGACATTCCAACAGAAGGTACCCCATGCACATGTAAAAGATATTTTCTCTTGATCTTCTGGAGCAATTTTGATTTGGTTATATCCAGAGAAACCATCCATTAAATAATGCATCTCAAAGCCCGCAGTCATGTCCACTATCATATCGATTATTGGTAATGGAAAATCATCCTTAGGGCATGCTTTGTTAATATCTCTAAAATCTATGCACACTATGATTGATTTTTTTGGTTTTGTAATTGGAACTATGTTAGAGATCCATTTAGCGTAATCAATAACTTGGATAAATCTGGCTTTTAGTAGTTTCTCTAATTCAACTTTGACTAAGAGTGCAACATGTGGATGCATCTTTCTCAACTTCTGTATAATAGGTTTGACTCCTAGAGTAATAGATAAATGGTGCATTATGAGATCAGGATCTAACCCAGGCATATTTGAATATTTCCATGCAAAGTTGATCTTCTTTTGTATTAAGAATTTAGTGAATGCTTTCTTTTCTTCCTTTGATAAGGATTGTGCAACATGAATCATCTGTGGTTCCTCTATTGTACCCAAGTTGATAGATTGAGTGGGCTCTATCAATATTGGAGATCTATCCTATAAATGACTTGGAAGGACATCAAATATCTCATTCTTGGGCACCTCATAGAGGTTTTCACCTTCAGATACGTCTTTTATTTTTACTATTTTAGGTTTTGAGACTACCAAAAAGTGGTTTTCACCCTCAGGACTCCTTTTCTTTTTATTCTTGTTATTTTGAATCAGATATTTGATATTCGACTCTATCATGCTAACGCTAGGTTCACTGATGGAAGTCATCATAGGTTCCACTGCATTGAGGTAGCAAGCAAGGGCATAGTCATTTCAAAAGGTATGGATATCTTGGCTCGAATCAGTAGACGTTTGGTCAATAAGTTCTGAATTTTGGATAGTCAATGTAGGGGAGGATTGGGAAAGGGTGTTCGCACATATCATGTTGTCATCATTGGTCCAAACCTAACTCTTGAATTCAAAGGTGATATTACTCCTCAAAATGTTCAATTCACGAATAGTCTCAATGTCATTATTGGATTCCACTTCAGCCATAGGTGGATCAGATTCGTTAAGTTCATCATTTCACTCTAGACTTACGATGGATTTAGGTGAATATTAGTGAATGCCATCAATGTTTTTTTAAGTGATAAGTTCATCTTCTTCTGGAATAACTCCCCATTCATAGTCATTTGATTCATCCTCTGATTCTTCATCTAGACATCTGGGAAATCTGAGAACATGTGTAAAGTTAGGACGAATCCCCCAAGTAGGATTTCCTTCTGATTTTGATTTGAATTTATACTCATGAGAGTTTGTTTCAGAATCATTGTTGTGTCCCAACTTTTCATCTATGGTGACAGGCTTATCTTCCTCTTGGTTAGTAGCAGGTTCTTGTGTAGCTACCATATTGATATTCTCCTTAGGTTTTTATTCATCTTTAAGGAGATCTAGTATTTCTTTAGGTAAGTGCTCATAAGGAATAAGCTCATCAGTGGTGTCTGAATCCTCACTGTTAGATTATTGTGTTTCTTCTTTTAGCTAAATTTTTGTTGATGGTTCAATCTATTCTAAGACATGTGGAGAGTTTTTGCTGAGCTAAAAAGGCTTCTTTTGATATCCCAAGCATGTAGTATCTTTGGTCATCCTTCCACAATGTTCAACTAGTTTTACAATGCCTTTTCCTCTTATTCCTAGAGGTCCTTTTCTAGTGTACCCCATTTTAGACATGAGTTTATGACCTGGTCCACAAGATTCGACAGTGATTTTAGGTGTTTTAGAGTCATATTTATGAACTTTTTGGGATTGAGACTCATCTTTGTATAACCATGCCAATATATCTTCTTCCTCATTAGATTCTTGCTTAGATACTTTTCTGTGATATCATATTTTGGTATCTCCACTCTTTTTGGGAATGGTGGCATGTACAAGTTTTTATCAAATGGAAAGGACATAGGGTCTCCATAGAGAACTCTTTACGTTCCTTCTCTTTTTCTAGCTTGTTTAAATTGACTTGCATAGCATGCATCTATTTCATGATGGCTGTAATATGAGTTTCTTCCTCTTGAGTGATGATATCTTCAACATTGAAGTTTGAAGGAAGTTTGGCTCCTTGTTGAGCTAGATCCAAGAAGTATGCCTCTTTCTCTTCACGCAAGAAGTGTCTCATCATTCTTTTGAAGTTATCATCATTTTGATATTGGGCAATTTCAGAAAGTGTGGGTTCTTGATCCACACCATGTTGAGCTTGATGTCCTTGGGAGCCTTGGTTTTTCTCCTCCTTGAGACATTGTATTATGATGAGAAATACCAGGGATTGATTGATGTGGAGTTTTCTGAGCACCTTCGTGAACAAACACAGGTGGGGTGACGTAACCACCTTTCAAGTAAAGATTTCCAAGAGCATATTCTCCAAATTTTGTTGTGTCGTAAGGTTGATGAAATGTCTGAGAAATCATAGAAGATGATGCCGAGGATAATTTGGGTTGTTCCCCTTGTTTTCTTTGTGATGAAATTCTAGTTTCCACCATTAACTTTGAGTGAAGCAAAAGAGCAAGATGAAGACAATTAAAGAATGAATTGATTTGAGAAGATCAAATGATGCAACCTTGTTAAGATTGGATTGATTGAAGATTGATTTGGATGTAAATGAAGGATATTATGTCCTATATGTATGGGTAGATGCACAAAAGATGGGGGACACAAGCTCACAACACTTAGCCATTTTGTTGAAGATTGAATGGAAGATAATTTTGACAAGGTTTTGACACAAGATGAATGTGATTCAAATTGATAGATCAGAAGGCTGGATCAAACTCAAGAGACCACTTTGGGAAAATGATTGGATTCTTTTGGTTTCTAATCTATTCCAGACATAGTGAATATTTTGACAGAATCTGGAAGTAGGCTGTAAAAATTGGATTTTTGAAAAATTTGGTAGGTTTCTGGAAATTTTTGAAATTTTTGATACGAGTTTAGCCAGGCTTGTACGAGTTTGGATGAGGTCTAGCATGACAATTGGAAGCACTCATACGACAATTGCAACACTCGTACAAAAGTTGACACCAGGGATTAATTTTGATTGACTTTTTCTAACAATACTCGTACGACATTATACCGTCTATCATACGAAAATTTAGGGGTTCTGGCACGACACTTGGGAAAAAATCATATGAATTTCTAAGACTGTGGGACAACTTTGGACTCTAGAAAGGAATTTTTCTTCAGATTAGCAATTTTTCAGTTTTCAGTATCAAGTTGTTTGCAAAATTTCTCTATCCAAATTTTAAGATCTATGTAACAGTTCATTTCGGGTTCGTTTGTTTTCAATAACCAAGTAGATAACAAGCATGTAGAACAACACGCAAGGAAATTCAAGCACGTCTGAAAATAATGAGCAAGGGAAAAAGCAACCTTGCACATGAAAAATCAAGTGACTTATTGTTCTAACCCTAGGAATGCTACTTGTGTATGTTCTCAAAAGTTTTTCCAATCACACACATAGTCCTAGAAAATGAAAATTTGGCAGCACTAGTGTTTTTAGTAATGGTCTGACTCTGCAACTTTTGTAATCTCGAGAGGGAGAAATCCAATCTAGGTGCACCAGGTTTTTGACACAGTCCGAGAATTTAATCAACCAAGAGCTGTTGAGGAGATCTGACAACCCAACAAGAGACTACACCTATGGAGATTTCTTCCACAAAGACATTTATATAGTGACTGTTGCTACCACGGTGAAAATTGCTATTACCGCTTGAGGTTCCATCCACGTGGTTGAACCAATAAAGAGAATGTCCACTATGGTTAAACCTCTCTAAAGGTGACTCACAAAATAGACCACATGGGGACTTGGTCCAGATTCAAGGATCTGTGTTTCTGATACTACCCAAAAAGGGAGTAGAGCATAGTCCTCTAGCCTTTTCACTTTTACCCAAACACAGTAGACATATTCTTTGACATGTTAAGACTAAAATTACCTCACCAAGATTTGTGATGTCAATAACAATGTCTACTGAGCTCTCTAAGTGGGACCAAGAGAGAATGTACCAATCAAAGTTGAGGACCAAACCAAGTGAACGTGAGATAACAATAGTATCCTCCCTACCTACAAGGGGATCTATCTTCAAGAAGAGCTTCACATGCAAAACAAGTGAATGAAGCCCACTCTCTCAAAAACTCCACAAATAGTGTTCATAGGGCCTAATTACTATGTGTAACAGATATGCAAAAAGAAAATCTATGTTCGTTTTAGAGCCCAAAACTAAAGTCTATTTTATGAAAGCAGGAAAGGCACATAAGCTTGACACGTGAGAGTTCATTTTATATCCGAAATTGAAGTGTTATCAGATGCAACAGAATACCTGAGTTCCTTCACAACGTGCTTAGTAGATTTTACCTATTTTGTAATTTTTGTTGCACTTTCCAATGAGAAAATTAGCAAGTACCAATTAGAAATAGAAGATCTCAATTGTTAGGGTTAGCTGTTAGTCCAAATCCAAAAATCAAATCTAGAAAACTACCTAAAAATTTGAAATGACAATTGAATTTCTAATGCCAAAACTCGTACGACAAACAGTTACCTCCCGTACGACAATCCAAGCCTGATATGACAAAGCAACCTCAAAATGACAATATGTAACAATAGGTACGAGTCTCAAAAACACCAACTATCATATGACAGTCAGGGGGTCTTGGCACGACACTCTGCCAAAACTCGTACGAAAAATGTACGGACATAAGGTAAAAATTGCAGTTTTGATAAAAAATGAAAGAAAATTGATAGAAATTGTTAGAAATGAAATGGAAACCTATTTCAGGGCCCCAAGGTGGGCACCAAAAATGTGTGTGTGAAAATTGTACCTAGCTACGGACACAACACTTCAATAAAACATTAGAGGTTAGTGAATAAAAAATCTGTGATATAAATGAAACTAGATAACTAGGTGATTTACTACCTTCTAGTAGGTGCGAGTATGGTATTCTCAGATTTAGACCAAGATCAGTGATGATGCAACACCTAAATGAAAGATTTAATGCTAAAAGATGAATGTAGGATGGATGTAGATTAATCTATCTTTTTGTATTTTCTATGCAATGATATGAAAAATTGTATGAAACCAGTCTAGAATGTATGAAATTGATATGGAAATTATTCTAACATTGATGTGCTATGATATGAAAATGGATGCAAAGCTATGAAAAACAATAAAAGATCTCACAAATCACCTATTCACAAGAGTTTGATTCTTCAGATGCAATTTCACTAGAGTAATAGTGCAAATTCGAGAGATCCTTTTGTGAAGAGCTGAGCCTTGATTTTATAGAAATCCAGG
Organism: Chamaecyparis obtusa; assembly: GCA_027943335.1. Lineage (NCBI taxonomy): Eukaryota > Viridiplantae > Streptophyta > Pinopsida > Cupressales > Cupressaceae > Chamaecyparis > Chamaecyparis obtusa. Next base: position 70,954 of record BSBK01011133.1, read on the forward strand.
GCTTGAGGATGCATTGAGAAAAACCATAAATCACTCTTGATAAACTCAGGTTGATTTTTGAGTTAACAAGAAATCAGAATTAATTAATGTTATACACTAAGTTTTGCGCCTCTGTTTCAAGCTCTCGTAGTCTTGATAACTCAGTATAACTTGGGAATCATCTCAAAGTTGTGGGACCCTTGCTAACCGAGATGAAACCTCCAAGTTCTAGGCTAGTTCCTCTTGGATAGTCACCTTAGTTTGCTCTTGATAGGAAATTAAATCTTTGAAGGGAAAGGGTTAGAAGGAATGCATGGAAAGGGAAATGACTGAAAGAAACTACCTACTAGGTGATGCACCAAAACTAGGGTTTGGATCTTAGTATAGAGGAATGGGACCAATGGAGGAATTAGGTCTAATAAGTCACCACTCACTAGATAGGCTTGCATAAGTATTTCATAGGAAGGCCTGAACAGAAGACTCAACCTATGACCTGCAAACAAACATCCTCCTCTGCAACTAGGTGTAGGAATGAGACAAGACTGCTAGGGGCTGTAGTATACCCACAAAACATCTAAATCAGATCAGACACAGTAACACACAAAATCACAAAAAGTGAGAGGGAGTAGGAACCCCAATTTCCATTAACAACATTCATAAACCTCAATCCAATAAGAGATAATGCAAACAGGGAAGCACAAAGACATGAAGGATTGTCACAAACTACCTCTGCAATACTTGTATTATGAATGAGAATTTATAGAATGTGAAAAATTAGAGGGCAAGAAGAAATGCCACAGATAGCTTCCCAAGAAAGAGTCTTTCTTTTTTACAAAATGCGAATTCTGAGCTCAAAAGTTCCAAAAACAAATTATATACACCTCTGCACGCAGGCATGAATAAAAAATATTTGAATAGGGTTACATAAATTTGCATAAAATAATCCAACCCTAAACTAGTCACTTTTGATCATAAATGTTTGTGAAAATATCTCAACCGATTAGATATGTCTTGCGTGTCCATTCCTGTACTGAAATTGCTTGCAGATAAATAACCTAGATCCAACTACTTTCCTCTGCACAAAAGTCACCATGAATACCACAAAAGTACTTCACAGGGACAAGAATCAACCCCTGACGGCTAGCAGGACCGCCTCATCATCTTCCCTTAACTGTGCATGTCCTGCAACATTAATTTCAGCTACCCGCCGCTCGCAACCATCTCATAGAAGAAAGCCCACCAAAACTGACCGCACTGCCTTGAAAAAAAACACTGGTCACATGATCGCATGAGCTCAAAATCCTTCATGTGATCATGCGACTGGCTTTTGAAAATTCCATCCTTGCCGTGCAAGACACCTGGCCCATAAAATCCACCATCTCAGTCAATCCCACGATCGCACCACAGGAAACGCCTAAGAATCCAATGGTGGTCGCATGATCGCATGGGATCGGAAGATCCCATGCGAACATGTGACCACCATAGATCTTGCATCTATGGGGGCCCATGCTACACTGCCGGCCCACAAGATCAACACATCACCACCCGATGATCCACCGAAGAATCACAATCTGACAGTTGTCGCATGATCTCATGGGATCAAAAGATTCTATGAGATCATACGACCATCATCGGATCTTCATCTACCACCACTCGCAAGCTTCGGGCCCACCACCAACTGGTCGCAGCAGTGTGGATAACGGCTAGTTGCATGTTTGCATAGCCTAAGAAAGGGCTATGCGATCATGTGACAAGCGCATGTAGCTCTTCGAAAACATCAATTGGGACCCACCTGGTTGGAGTTGCACACTTGAAGGTGGAAAACACAGAGAGTTTTTGACACGGAGGTCGAAAACATAGAGAGTTTTTGACACTAAATACTTTTTGGAACCTTGCGACCTGAGCAATTCCTGCAACCATTCAAACTTGAAAATCTTCTCGAGTTTTGTGAATTAGGGTGTGTGATCTGGACTGGGGCTTGAGAACACATTGAATAACATAAGGTCAAGATCGCACATGATAAAACTTTGTGGATCAACTTCGCAAGTGAAAACAAGTTGTAGCAGGGCAGAATAAAACAGAGACTTGAAACTTGGCCAAATTTGCAGAATAGGAAATTTTGGGCAACAATTAACTCATAAAAATCATGCAAAAGCACTTTTTATCTCAAAATAGAGTTTAGTTCACTTTTTCAACTCATCATTAGATGCCGAGTTTAGAAAGTTAACAATTGAATTGAAGATTGATTTAAAGTTAACTACTTTTTTGATTGTGCATGATTTAATATGAATTAATTTAAAAATAAAGTGATTTATTCTCAACTTAACTGATTTTAAAAATAACTAATTTATGGGTTAATCAATTATTTAATCAAACTTTTATTCTAAACTATATTTTTAAGTATTGACAACTGGATTTAATCAATTAAATAAGAATTCAACTGATTATTTTTAACAAATTTGATTTATTGTAAAATAAAATAATATAAATTAGGAATAAATAGAATTAAATCTAATTAAATAATTAAGTGGAAAAATTAAACTTAATTAATTAAATATTTAGAATATTCAATTAATCAAATTTTAGGATAAATATGATTTATCGCCAAATAATATTCAATTAAAGATAATTAAGATAAATAGGAATATTCAAGGAATATTCCCCAATGCAGAATTAAGATAAAATCAATTTTTGATAAACTGATGTGCAGATGTGCCTTAGGTTAGGACTTTGATGTCGATTTCATTCGATTTGAGGATGTAAGAGGTTGATGAACCTATAGCCCATTTTTGGGGTATTACACTTCCTGGTTAACTAAACACTTAAACATTTCATTACATTGATCTTCACCTTTGTTGGTAACACTAATTTATTGCCTCCAATGAATTATGTTTCTAGCAATGACAACACCACAATATATTTGCATGATCAAATAAAATATCATCTTCATCAAATGCCAACAAAAGAGAAATAAACTCAAGTGGTTAAAAGCTAGTAAAGAGGTACCATTTGCGCATAAGTTATCCTAAGTTAAGTTAAGCTTAGTTGTATTTTCCATCTGCATCTTTCCGTCATCCTTGTATATATCCTTGCATTTTTTTGTCATTTGTACATAGTCATAATAAACTCTTAGAGCTGCATTTGCAAACCCAAGGCTTTGTCATGGTTTTGAAAGTTGTCTGATCCCAATATCATTATGTAATCAAACCAGGGGCACTAATCCAAAACTAAGTGAGTTCATCAAGTAGACACCAATTGGCACAAATCAATGTATCAAACCAAAAACTTGACATTTGAAACTTTGATCCATATCAATTTCAGATTCAAAATTTGATCTCAAATCCAAACGATTGACACTTTGATCTTTGAACTCAAATTGACTAAATCTTAAATATGATTAAAAATAAAAACAAAGATCAAAATGGATGAAGTTCTATTGAAATATGGTTCTGAAAACAATAGCAATAATGTTCAATGTGTTACTTGATTTTGGAGTCATGTCTTTTTAGAAAATCAAGAATGTATTTTGACTAGATAAGTGAGGATAGAAGCATGTCAGTTTTTCTTTATTTCTGCATGACTATTTGTAAGGTAGATTCATTGAAGTATGCAAAATCATCTAAGGACATGATCATGAAAGAATCATCAAGGACATTTGCATAGGGAAAGGATCATATCTTTGTCTGTTTATGCAAACAAATACCTTGGCCATTTAGATCTCTCATATCTTAATGCCAAAATCTACTTGCAACATGAAAGATGAAAAAAGTGGTATTCAGACCATCATGGTTGTAAAATCAAACCAGTGAGGGTTGTACTGAATTAAAGAAAAAAAAATCCAAGAGAAAAAGGTATTCATACCATCATGGTTGAACTAGTGACAGTTGTACCAATTTCATGTTCCAAAAGCTCAATGATGAAAAATTAAAAAAACATTTCATTCTAAAGTGGCAATTAGCTACATCCATATAGAATAATTTTGCATGTTAAAAGTTAAAGGATTTCCTTAATCAAGGAGGTTGACATCATCAAGTTTTTTTTTTGATTGAGTACATGTTGGACTATAGAAAAATAATGCATGTATCATTTAAAGTTAATTTAGTTGCATTCATTAATCATTATTCATATACTCGTGTTCATTTAGTTTTCATTATCATAATATTGTTGCATTATCATTATGTAAAGTTCATTAATAATTATTCATTTAAAAATTGATTAAGTGCATTGCAATAGTTACTGTGCATCTATTTAAAATCATTTAGTTCATTGATTAAGTTTCATATCATTAAGCCATATCAACATTGCATATTAGTAAATCATTTCATTAATGTTTCATTAATCACGTATCATTAAAGTGCATTCATCATTGCATAAATCATAAAAAATAAAAAGTGCATATAAAATCACAACATCTAGAAATCATTAAGTCCATTAGGTACATTACAACATTTCACATAGGTACATATAGATCCATCATTAATCATTACTCATTAACACATCAATAAGTTGCATCATTAAACTATCATAGGAAATATCATAAAAGTGCATCTCATCATACATCATGTATCCATCTACAATATAACATCCATCCACAAGCATATAAAGTATGTAAAGTAAATGCATTCATAACATTGGCATTGGAAAAAGACAAAAACAAAAAGCATATAGAAAGGATCATCCTGTATATATCATCAAAATCATAGAGTCCAAAATATAATGATATCATAAAGGAAATATTCAATCAAATAGATGAGAGTCTATCAAAGAGGAAATAGTGTCTATGAAATTTCCAATCAATAATGTACATCAACAAAGTTTTGATCAATGAAAACACATCACGATGTAAATATATAGGAAGGTAGAATAAACATATCAACTAGCACTAGTACAAAAACAATGATATATGACTAAATAAACTACTAAAAATTGCATATAAATGACTAATTTTGATCGCGTGAAAATTAGTAGTTTATATCCGGTCATTTATCTCATGACAAAATTTATGACTAAACTATTTTAGTGATTTATTTAGTTATTGATTTAATCATTGATCTACTCATGGTAGTGAATTATTTAGTCATATATTTAATCATTATTTTAGTCGTATATTTAGTCACTAATTTAGTTGTATATTTAGAAGTCATATACTTAGTCATTAACTTAGTTATTGAGTCATATATTTAGTCATATTAGGGAATGATGGAATCGAACCACCATCCTCCTGCTTATAAAGAAAGTGCTCTTCCATTGAGCTAGTACCCTTTAAAGAATAATCATATCATGTATAATCATAAAATATGAGTATGATATCTCTGAAAAATATTTAGGATTTTCATGATGTGATCTTTTAGATTTGTATTTCCCATTAAAACACTTGGATAAGAATGTCAAAATCAATTAAAGCTGGATGTCAAAATTTAAATTCATAATGGTCACAACTTCTAAGTCAAGTCAAATTTTCCTCCAGTCCTAAAATGCTTACATTGCGGTCACCAACAGTATTTAAGGAAGCTTCATAATCCTGCTTGATGTTGTTTAACTTGTTCCCTAGCTCTTGATTGCATTCGTGTAGCTTTGTAATTTTAATTTCATAAAGAGAAAGAATTTTCTCCAAGTTCTCTTTCTTCTCAAGTTCACCTCGTAGTTGGTCCTATACGAACTATAGATCCAATTGCACTTGTCCAATTACCTCAGATCATTGTGTAATGTTTTGTGTAATGTTTGTTTGTGAAGAAGATATCTCTCTTTCTTTTGCCCACAAAGTCTCATACTTGATAATCAACTTTTGTTCCATGTAAAAAATAAAATGAATACATTTATTTTTGTAATTACTACCATATAAATATCAACAACACAATCTCTATCATTACTATCAACCACAAAAATAAGACACTGGGTTTTTAGAAGTAGTGTCTCCATAGTGGTCAGATCTGTTGCACAATGTAAATAGTATAGTCACATGAAATTTGTGGGTGTACAATAAAGAGGCATTTACTAAGAAAATGTCCAAGTTATATTTTTTTTTCATTTTATATATCCTTGGATTTAACACATGATGACTTAAAAAAATAACATTGAATTTAACTCAAATTCTACCCTTATAAAATTAAATACAGATATAAACTATATTCTCAGATTTAGGCCTAGAAAATAAATATTCTTCTTCCTCATATCCCAACCGAAAATGCAATCATGATGCATCTTCAAACAAATTATAATCCAGTTCCATCAATCACAAGATAAGATAAGCTCAAAGTAAGATTACCTTGTCTTGGATCCCAACATCCCATACTGTGAACCTAATACTCTTGTACTCCATAGTCTCACCATTGAAACCTTATTGAAACCTGTCATAGTGCATATAATAAATATGAAATTCGTTAGTAACCAGTCAAATATATGATAACACATAGAGTAGATTTGAAAACTTTTGGAGAATATATTTCAAATGCAAGTTAAATCATAGCTAGGAGATTGTAGATGGAGTGTCCAAATTGGTGTTCTAGATCCCAGCACAACTACTTAATTTTAGATGAGTTTAGAAGTGTTTTCATTAGGAAGACAATAATGTAATACAAGTCAAGATATGGTTGCATTGATATTCAGAGCATCAAACTTCATATAAAGAAAGAAATCAATCCATATGGCTAATTTAAAATCTCAAAATTGTATTGAAATGTTCCAATGATGTGAGATGCAACATAATCTAAAACACAGTGGAAGAAGTGCTTGGTAGCAAGCTTTCCCCCAAAATCAACTGCCTACAAAGATATCATTAAATTAGCCAAAACATTTCATTCCTTCAGGATACAGATGTTAGGAGTTTTGAAATTGATAACAAAAGAGAAATAGTTAGTTCTATTACATGCATGCTTCAGGACAAGTAGATTCACAAACTTAGTTCCTTCAAAGAATTTATTTTATATTATGCTTTAGTAATATACCACATTAATAGGCATGTCTCACAAAAATACCAGTTCATTAATTCATAGATTCAAAAAATGAAGGAAAGCCAACTAGAATAGTAAAGAGCATCTGGCCTCTGCAGAGTCAGAATCTAGAAGATGCGTAGCTCGTTGAATGCAAATTGAAAACAAAAATAGGAAACCAAAACCTTTCAAGCAAGAAAGAAAAGAATTTAAACTTTCCAAGAACATTAGAAATGGTATTTGCTTGTTGCAAGAAAACTAAGTCCGGTGAGATGAAAGTATCAATTATTTTAATTCTTCAACACACCCCAAATAATAAATTGACCCTACTTCCTATACCCTTACAATATAAAGAGTTTTATTCCCTCTCTAACAAATAACATGATGATAATGATATTGCTGGTCTAGGTGAAGCTACATAATGGTCAGGGTTGCTCCAGTGCAAAAATTTATACTTCTCAGACTTTAGTTTCTTTCCACTTATCAATTTATGGGGCACATTTAGACTCTTTGGGCTCCAGTAGAGTTTTCTACTTTTTCCCTATAACTATCTCCACTTCAAGTACCTCTTCTTTGTTTTGGCCCACATCTATATGTTGGTTCCCAAGTAGTTCATTCCTGTCAATTATGGGATTTCAATATGGTTCTCCAGAAGATGTATACAAATTTAATGACATGTATGATTCTTTAGAGGAAATTGAGAATTTTAAATTTTTTAGTAAGAATGCTCTATCCAGAAGGGCAATTCTAGACTCTAAAAATTTGTAATTATGTTCTTGAATCGGATAAGTCCCCATAATGGAAGCTCAATTTTTACCATAAAATACTACACCTACTGACAACATCAGTTTAAATTATTTCTTCTAATAAATGGTTCTTTCAGTTAAAGACTCTTTATTTGGTTTTTTACATAAAAACAAATTACATGGGGCCATTGGCACATTCAAAATAATAGCACTGGCCTCCTTAGATTCAACGTTGAAAATGAAGTGAAATTAATATTAACCATCAAAGTCTTCCCTAATCATATGCCATAAAAATGAGGATCCTGCTATGGTAAATTTTTTTTTTTCCATATGCTTAAACTATTAAATATTTAGATTTGTATACATGTTAGAATATGTAATCTTTCCTTGGTGAAATATTATAAACCAAGGTAGTTTAGTTTAGTTTATTTATTATGTAAGTAGGAGATTCCTATAGAATCCCTACATGAACACTTGTCCTCTTTTCCATGTGTGAGGACATAATATTTATTTGTAATTTCCTTTTATTCCTAGATTCCTCCTTAAGAGGAAATAGCACAAGTGGCTCACACACTTATGAATGTGGCTTACATGCACACGAGAGTTACTTTTTGAACTCCTTCACTTATCTCTACATATAGAGATATTTCTACACACAATCATCAAGCTTTTCTCACAACTCTCTCAATTTCTCTCTTTCATAGTTCTATCATATTGTATTGAGCTAAGTGCTCATATTCTCTCTCTCTCTCTTTAGGCTTTTCATGCCTCATTCATAATTCACAAGGGGTTTTCTTAGCTTTCCCCTTTCAAATTCTTGTCTCCTATTTACCTTGTTGGTGTATGCTCCTAGTTATTGTGCAAATTCATGGTATTGTTTCCTAACTCCTTGCTCTTGGATTAAACAATTTCCTATTTGTTCTTTATCATTTTTAACATGGTATCAGAGCAGGTTGGTTTAATCATTTCTTGAGTGTACAGGTGAAGGAGGTATCATATTTTGGAGCACTCCAATTTGGAGACTCTTGAGAGAGTTATTACTTATATATTCCTTTTTTGTCTAATCTTTTAGAAAAGAAAATCTTTTTTTTGGTTTGGATGGTCTACCGCCAAACCCGATTGTTCTAGTTGTTTCATTTAATATTTCAATCTTATTTATACTCTCATTTCAAAAATTTAATCTCTTTAGTTTCAATTTAATAGTTTAATGGTAAAAATATAATAGAATATATTTATTGGTTACTAACCTAACTCTATTTTAATTTATTATATGATGGTTGGTGTAATTTGTTTTCAAAATTTCACTTTATTTAGTAGATAATAATTATATTTCAGACCAGTAGTAACTGTTATTTCTTCCTGTCACATTTTTTTTTAAGCAGTTAACCTTTTTTTCAGAGCGTCAGGAACTTTTTTTCTTCCTGTCGCCGATTTTTTTTTCCTTTTTACCTTGTTTTAGCAAGTTTCAATTTTCTGGGCTACTCATGTGCATTTTCCTGTGTGTTTTTTTGGTTCTTTCCTTGCATGCGCTGCTTGTTCAATGCAATATCTTTAGCTTGTCTTTCTTACCGATCGTATTCATAACGGTTCTCATAATTAGCTTTCGCTTCAGTGCCTTCATTAATGATCATCGTATTCTAGAAGAGCATTTTTTTATCTCTGGTGTTTCCTCTTCTTAGTAATTTCTACTCTCTCCTTGCATGCCTGGTTTCATCATTATTTTTTTATCATCGCATATTTGAAGTTTTTTTTTTTTCCTTCAATTCTCTATTTTTCATTTTTAGCTCTCTACAAAATCTATCATTGAGACTTGAGCTTTCTACAAAATCTATCTGTGATTTCCATGGAAGCTTGAACTGTCCTCTATATCATTATATCATTGCATGCTGGTTATTCATGCTGGGTTATCATTTTCTTTGCAATATATGGGTGTTTAAGTTCATATCTTAAATCTTTGCGAAGTTGCTCGGCATCTGCATCATTGCTATAGGGATCGGTTCAGATACCTTTCTTTATCGGCTCGACTACCAAGAAGAAAGAAAAAACAAAGGGGGAAAGAGATCAGTTGGCATTGTATTTAGTGGCTTAAACAGGGTTTGCTTCTTTTATCACTCTTTGCATGTTTACGGATCTGGTTTGTTTTTAGACTTGCATGTTTATTTTATTAGTTGATAGTTTAGTTTTTTTTTTTTTGCATCCGGAGAGGAGCGTGTGACATTGGTAAGCTTCACCTTTAAACCCTTCGACGCTGCCTCCTGTCACCACGTTCTCTTATTTAGTTTCTGCAGGTCGCGCCATTCTTCTTTGCATGCATTAACCATTTTCATTTGCATGCTGATATTTCTATTTATTTAATTCAGTTATTTAGTGTTTTAAGGTTATATTCTCTTATTTGTAATAGTTTTTTCTAACCAATCTAGCGGTACTTTCTGTTTGATTCTCAGTCACTTTTTACTCTATAATCCTTGCTGATTAAGTTGCTACAGGAACTGTTGTTTTTTCCTGTCGCTTTTTTTTGCATGCGTTCCTTGCTATTAAACTGCTACAGGAACTTCTCTGTTACAGAAATCTTTAGATTTAATTTTTTATATATTAATCTTTATTAGCAGCCCTTTTTTTTATTAGATTAAATTCTCCTTTAGCTCAAGATATTTAAGGGTTTTAGTTAAATTCAACTCTCTTTTTCTTAACATTTCATTGCAGGTTTGAATTTTTTTTCATTAACTATTTTAGTATCTCAGTTTCCTAACATCTGTTTTGCAGGTTCATGTTTCATTTACTTGCATTAGTTGTTATCTGTTAATCCATAATAGATTAATCGAGATTTATTTTCTCTTCTAGGTTCTCAATTAAATTTTGTTTAGTTTCTTGTTTTTCTTCCTTGCAAGTCTCTGTGGCAAAAGCTGTTATAGTTTTCTGCCATTGCATGCAAGTACACTTAGTTTAGATCTTGTCATTTCTTGCTCTTTGTTTCTTTTTTATCTAAGCTTTGTTAAAAGTTTTATTTCAAGGTTATTTGTTTCATCATGTCTACCCTAATGCCTGAGATCAAACTAACTAGCACCAACTATCATGCCTGGAAAATCCACATGACCTGGATATTCAGATTTCACCATCTGTTAGATGTTTCCACTAATGCCAGCACTAAACCCGCTACCACTGCTTCTCAAGCTGACCAAGATGCTTGGCAAGCTAAGAATGATGAAGCCCTTGGTTTAATTGGCATATCCTTAAGTCCTGAACTATATGTCCTTATCTTGAATCTTGTATAGAAGCCCATCAAGCTTGGGACATCCTGAAAAACACCTATGACAGTGCAGATGAGACTCATAAAATACAGCTTCAAGACCAACTTGAAGACCTCAGGTATACAGATTTTAATTCTGTTGATGACTTTTTACTTAAATTTGATTCCATTAGAGTTTTATTAGATGGATTACAAGTACAATTATCTGATTTAAGAATCATTCATATTATAATTCGTAAATGTTTACCTAGGTAGTTTCAACAATTTATCACTAATATCTATTCTCAATTAGCTATTCCTTCCTTAGCAACTCAATTAACTTATGCTATTTTTCAAACTATGTTGCGTCAAGAGGAGGCTAAACTAATTCAATTTGGTATATTGAAATCTCATGAACATGCTTATGTTTCTCAATCTAATAATAATATGAATAGACCTAGTAATAATTCTAATAACAATCAAAATAATCAGAGATCAAACAATTCCAACTATAATTAAAATCATCAAAGATCTAATAACATTAACACTTTAAATAACAATTATCAAAGACCTAATAATAATTATAATGCTAATAACAATACTAACAATAATAATCCTTCAAACAGGCCTTATTGCACTTATCGTGGTAAAAGTGGTCATTTAATTCATAATTGTTTTAAGAAATAGAAAGATGATCAACGTAATTCTCAGAATTAATCTAATAGTCAATCTCGTTCTTCTTTTACTGTTAGCTTTAATGCTTCTAAACCACTTGAATGGATTGTTGATAGTGGTGCATCTCAACATGTTACTTCTCATAAAGAAGTTTTTGATTCTCTGCAACCTGATTCTTTGAATATTCCTGTTTCCTTAGCTGATAATCATTGTTGTAAAGTTGAAGGAACTGGTCATGTTTCTGTCCCTAATGGTAAAATACATGATGTTCTTTATGTTCCTGATTTAAAAGCTAATCTTCTTTCTATTCCTCAACTATGTCAAGATTACAAGGTTGAATTTCATAAAAACAATTGTCATATTATTGATCCTAATACTGATAAAATAGTTGCTGATGCTAAGTTAGATGCTGATAATCTTTTTAAATTTTACCAATTTTCCTCTCCTAGATACTCTTTCCTTACTACTGTTGATTTTCATATTTGGCATGAGAGGCTAGGACATTTAAATTTTGATTATATTTCATTAATGCAAAGGGAAAATATGGTAGAAGGCCTACCTAAGTTTACTACTTCTAAATTCGATTGCAATGGATGTATGAGTGGTAAGATGCATAGAGAATCTTTTCCTCATAGATCATCTTGGAGAGCTCATAATAAGTTAGTTCTTATCCATAGTGATCTTCTAGGTCCTGTGGAAAATACTTCACTTTCAGGATCTAAATATGCTCTAACATTTGTTGATGATTACTCTCGTAGAACATGGATATATTTCTTACATAGTAAAGATCAAGTTCTTCATACATTTACTGAATTTCATGTTTTTGTAGAAAGACAAAGTGGTTGTAAAATTCAAATACTTAGGACTGATAATGGTACTGAATATGTTAATCATGCTTTTCATAATTATTTAAGATCTTTTGGTATCAAACATGAGCTTACTGTTCCTTATACACCAGAACATAATGGTGTGGCAGAACGTAAGCATAGAACTATAGTAGAAATGGCTAGATGTTTTTTGCATGCTAAAAATATGGATTATAAATTTTGGGCTGAAGCGATGGCATGTGCCACTTATATTCTTAATAGAACTCCTACTAAAGCCCTTCCAAGCAAAACCCCTGAAGAAGTTTGGTCTGGAAGAAAACCAAATATGTCTCATTTACATATTTTCAGATCCACTGCTTATGTTCACACACCTAAATAGAAAAGGAAAAAGTTAGATCCTAAATCCACACCTCACATTTTTGTTGGCTATCAAGAAAATACTAAAGGTTATAGAGTTTATGATCCTCTTACTAATAAAGTTCAAATAGCTAGAGATGTTTGCATTGCTGAAAATGGTGTTCATGATTGCTCTCAAATTTTAGATTTTGATTTTGATCACAACAATATTGTTCTTGTGGAGGACCAACCTCCTTCTAAAGTTTCTGTTCCTAATGTTTTTGTTCCTTCTATTTCTATTTCTAACAATCAGAATAGTAACAATGAACATAAAGATAGTAATAACACTAATAATGAGCACAAAGATAGTAATGATACTCCTCCTAATGATTCTGTTCCTACTAGTAGTATTAGTGATGATGATGATGATGGTAACAATTTATTTACTCCTCCTGGTAATATTTTTGCTAATTCTAGAAGAAATCCTAAATGGTTTAAGGATTTACTTAATGAAGGTGATGATTACATTGCTAGAACAGGTGGACTTAAACCTAGAAGGATAAATTACTGCAATTATGCTCTTATGTCTTCTTTATCTAATGCTAATGATCCTCAAACATTTGCTCAAGCTAAAAATCAACCTCATTGGCAAACTGCTATGCAAGAAGAATATGACTCTTTAATTTCTAATAATACTTGGGATTTAGTTACTTTATCTCATGGTAAGAATTTAGTTTCTTGTAAATGGTTATATAAAACTAAATTAAACTCTAATAATGAAATTAGTAAATTTAAAGCTAGACTAGTTACTAGAGGATTTTCTCAAATTGAAGGAATAGATTACAATGAAACCTTTGCTCCTATTGCTAAAATGCCTACCATTAAAGTTGTTATTGCTTTAGCTGCTAAAATGAATTGGCCTATTCATCAAATGGATGTTAAAAGTTCTTTTTTAAATGGTGATCTGCATGAAGAAATCTATATGTCTCAACCTCCTGGTTTTATTCAAGAAGGTAATGAACATTTAGTCTGCAAATTAAAAAAGTTTATTTATGGTTTAAAACAATCTCCTAGAGAATGGTATGCTAAAATTAATACCTTCTTTATTTCCCAAGGTTTTGAAAGAAGTAAAAATGATCCTAATTTATATATTAAACATAGTGAAGATAACATTATTATTATCATTCTGTATGTTGATGATTTAATTCTTACTTCCAGCTCTAACCATTTAATTTCTGATGTTAAATTTCAACTCAACCAGAAATTTCAAATGACAGACTTAGGATTACTACATTATTTCGTAGGAATGCAAATTTGGCAAACTTCTAATGGTATTTTTATATCTCAAAGTAAATATGCTAAAGATCTGTTAGATAGATTTTATATGACTGATGCTAATCTAGTTTCAATTCCTTGTGACTTAGGAACTAAATTAATGATAGATATGAAATCTCCTTATATTGATGCTACTCCCTATAGAGAACTAGTAGGTAGTCTGATTTATTTAACTCTCACTAGACCTGATTTATCTTTTAATGTTGGTTTAGTTTCCAGATTTATGTCAAAACCTCAACAAACTCATTTTAAAATTGCTAAAAGAATATTACGTTATATTAAAGGTACTATTAACTTAGGTCTTTTTTATGATGCTAATTCTGATTTCTCTTTAAAAGGTTTTACTGATTCAGATCTAGGTGGAGACCCCAATGATGGGAAATCTACTTTTGGATATTGTTTTTCTCTTGGTTCAGGTTCTATCTCTTGGAAAAGTAAAAAAGAACAATCTGTGTCTTTATGTTCCACTGAAGCAGAATATAAAATTTGTACTCATGCCTCTAAAGAAGCTCTATGGCTTAGAAGAATACTTGAAGATTTGGGTCTACCTCAACAAGAACCTACACCTTTGTATTGTGACAATCAAAGTGCAATAGCATTGACAAAGAATCCAATTTACCATGCAAAGTCAAAGCACATTTCTCTCCACCACCACTTCATTAGAGAACACATTGCAGAAAATAGAATTTCCCTCATTCATTGCAAAGGAGAAGATCAAGTTGCTGATATTTTTACAAAGCCTCTTTCTAGAGAGAAATTTGAATTTCATTGTAATAATTTAGGGTTAATATCCCTTGATGTAATTACCCCAAGTAAAGATTAAAGGGGGGTGTTAGAATATGTAATCTTTCCTTGGTGAAATATTATAAACCAAGGTAGTTTAGTTTAGTTTATTTATTATGTAAGTAGGAGATTCCTATAGAATCCCTACATGAACACTTGTCCTCTTTTCCATGTGTGAGGACATAATATTTATTTGTAATTTCCTTTTATTCCTAGATTCCTCCTTAAGAGGAAATAGCACAAGTGGCTCACACACTTATGAATGTGGCTTACATGCACATGGGAGTTACTTTTTGAACTCCTTCACTTATCTCTACATATAGAGATATTTCTACACACACTCATCAAGCTTTTCTCACAACTCTCTCAATTTCTCTTTTTCATAGTTCTATCATATTGTATTGAGCTAAGTGCTCATATTCTCTCTCTCTTTAGGCTTTTCATGCCTCATTCATAATTCACAAGGGGTTTTCTTAGCTTTCCCCTTTCAAATTCTTGTCTCCTCTTTACCTTGTTGGTGTATGCTCCTAGTTATTGTGCAAATTCATGGTATTGTTTCCTAACTCCTTGCTCTTGGATTAAACAATTTCTTATTTGTTCTTTATCATTTTTAACAATACAAGATGTTTATGCATGATTTTGTATATTTTTGTCAAATTGAGTGCAACTAAATGTTTGTTGCACAAATTGTTAGATTTATTTTATGAATCTAAAAAGATATCGCGTAAAGATTAATAGAATTCTTATTGAAGGAATTGGATTTATAGAAAATGGTTGAATGTTAATGCATTATTTGAAAATATTAAGTCTGATTGTAATTATGGAATGCTAACACTTGAATTTCATAGTTAATTAGAGAAAGTAGTAGAAATGTGCTATCTAAGTTCCATGACCTATCCATGCTCTTGAGGTTCAAGCTTCCTCCAAATGCAACCAATGATAGTCTAATAGTCAATCATCTAGTTAGTTTTTCTACTATCTAAAATTTTTGCTTACAAAATATGTTGATATCAACATTTTCTGTTAGGCAGTGTTTGGTTGTAAAAGGAAAAGAAATCCTTAAACTCATGCCTAAGTGCGCTCAGAGCGCAAAACACACTAAGTCACGAAATATTAAAGAGGTGAAAAACTGTGAGCGTGGATTTCAAATAAAGTGGTGACTTGAATTTCAAGCCAAGAAAATTAAAATTAAGGATTCAATTAAGTATTAAAATTTATTTAATATTTAATTGATTAAACTTCAAAAAATTGTCTAACATCTAGTTGATAAATTTTGAAAATTGAAAACTTGAAAAAATTGGAATGGTCAAAAGTTTGGAAAATTTGGAAGACTCAAATTCAGAAATCTTAAAAATTCTGAACCGTGGAAAAAGACAAAATTTTTCGAATCTTGGAGATTTTGAAAAGTTTAAAAATTCGAGGACTTTGGAAATCATTTTAAATCAGAAGAGTTGAATCAATTTTGGAAACTAATTAAATATTAAATTTTATATTGAATATTTATTGAAAATGGCAAAATTGATCATCGAGAAAAAATTCCAAAACACGAGAGAAGTTCAAAATTTTAATCTTGGAAATTGAAACTCTGAAAAACGTTGAAGAGCTCGAGAAATTCATAGAAATTGATAATTTGTAAAATAATTTTTTTTTTTTTCCAAAATCTTAAAAATTGAAAAGCTTGAAAATTGGAATTGGGGAAAAATCTAGGAATCCTAAATTTCCAAAGTGTAAGGAAAAGCAAAAATAAAATTTTTGAAACTTGGAAAATAAAGCTAGAATTAAATCGATTTTGATTTAAAATTGAAATTCCAATTGCATATTGATTTCTTCTATTGATATTCAATTAAAGCAAAAAAAATCGATAAAAGCAATAAAAATGAAAATTCATGTAAATGGGAAATTGCTTTAAATATTTTTTGATATTATGTTTTAAAATTTGAAATTAATTAAATATTAATTTTATTGCTATTTAATTAATTAACCAAAAAAAAATCAAAAAATCAAAAATTGCTTTTAGATTTAAAATATCAAATTAATTAAATATTAGTTTAATATTTTAAAGCAACTAAAAATTCAAAAAGAGAGAAATTGGATAAAACTTCTCCATGAAGTCAAGCACTCAAATTAGAAATTGCCCAAAAAGTCGAGAGAAAAATAGTGACAAATGGCAAGGAATCTCTTTGAAAGTGGAATCTACTAAATTTAGTGCTTCATTTTAAAGCATCTTTTTAGGGTTCCCAAGTCTATAAAAGAGACCCTTTCCCAATTCATTTTTTACAAACAAGTTGCGAGAAGCAAGATTGAGAAAGAAAGTGAGAATTTCTTGCTAGGAGGAAAATTTTGAGTTGGGTGAATTTTCTTAGAGAGAGAGAGAGAAGTGTGATTTTTTTTAGGAAGCATGGAAGTTATTTTCAGGAAGAAAGATATTGTTTTTTTCAGTAAGTGGGAAGGATCATGAAAATTCTTGGAAGAAAGAAATTCCTATGCCAGAGGAAAATGTAAAAAAATTACAAAATTCTAAAATCTTTCTATTTTGGAGAAAATTATATTTTGGGTTTTTATTTTCCTGCATGCTCTTATGTATATTTCTTTTCTATTTTGCTGGAGAACGAGATGACAGAACCAAGAGAGACAAACATGACCAGAGGGCAGCTGATAAAGAATGAGCATAATAGATTCTATCCAGAATCCAAGATCGTGTCAAAGTTATCAGAAGTCAGTGACACCAACCTCGGATGCTTGGACTTGAATGAATTCCACAGGAGGATGTTTGGGTATAAAGAACATCATCGGACACACTTAGCCAACTGGATCATGAATAGTGGTATGGTGGCTGCAGCTGGATTCCCTCTTGCCTTCCAGCATCCTAAGTTGATCTGGGAATGTGCAAGGCACTACCAGGCGAGAGACAAAATAATCAGAGACGTTGATGGAAACTTGCAAAGATTTCTCCACCAGCTTTTTAAGAGGCCTTCAAAATTCCTTCCTCTCAGAGGTTGGTGATGAAAACGAAGGAGCAAGAGGAAAGAGTCTTCACAAATAGAGTCCAGTACTGTGAGGAAATCATCAATAACAAGTGGCTGAGAAAGAATAGATCTCATTTTTCCAAGCTGTCCAAAGAGCTAGTGTGGCTACATTTCCACCGAGAATATAGTGACATGATAATGATGTTGATAAGGATATTTGGCCTACCTCAATCTTATCTCTTGGAAAGTTGGATTTGGTACTTCATTCAACAGGTAGTGGAAGAACATAATCATGTAGACTGGGCAGGGTTGATCAGTGACAACCCGAGTGAGCAGTTAGAGAGCTTGGAGTAGACAAATGAATTCTACATGAGTTCGTACGTCATCTATATGCTGGCACAGGCAAGAAGATATGAAGGAATGAGATGCAAGGGAGATATCAAGAGTGGAACTTAGTGATTGAAAGTATATGATTGCTATCCTCAATTGTATTTGCATATAATTGATGATTATGTCTAAGTCAACAATGAATTTGCAATGCGTATTGTGCAAACTTTGCAAAAGAAGCTACATGTGAGATTGTCGATAGAAGCCATAAAATTGGTGAAAGAATATGGGGAATGGTTTATTCAGTTTCCTACTTTTTCTTACATCAAGCTTCAAGGATTCTTAGCACAACTATACAAGCTTCCTAGGTATCCAACAGATAAAATGATCCTATTAGAGATCACCTGACAATTGACTATCTATGAAAAGATTTAGAAAGGAAAGAAGAAATTGGGACTTGATTTTTTGATCTCCATAGGAAGAGATGAAGCTAAAATGTGCACATGCCTAAAAGAAGTTGAGAGGTCTCATGATGAATTATTATTCTTCCATCTTCCATTGTATATAGAAAGGCTAAACTTTGATCCTCACAACAAAAAATGGTCAGTGGCAGGGATTAGGTATTAGCATATGGCACACCTTGAGGAATTTTGGGAAAATGCTACAGATGAGCACGAGGTGAAGAAAAGGATATTCTCCAAATTGCCACTAAACTTGATTAGAGTGTGCAAGATCTTTCATATTCCTAACCAAATGGAGGAAGAGTTAAATGTGACCCAAAAAGGATATTGCCTTGAGAAGAGAGAAATTGGTGCCTATCATTGGTCAAAGAAAGAAGTTCTAGACCTTGACGCATTGTCTAGACCAGTCTTGGATTTCACTAGGTATTGGATTGGGAGGAAATTGAGCTAGGTGGCCATACCGAAGGAACAATGGACATACCAACTGATGGGTCATTAGGCACTGAGGGATGAAAGACCGAAGCAACCACAAGGAAGTGTGATAGAAGAGGGGGAAATTCCATAAGGTAGTGCAGAACACAAAAAGGATAAGGGTGTTGCTTAGAAAATACACACAAAAAGGAAAGTTGGACCTCCATATTGATGAACCACAACAAAAAAGGCAGAGGTCTATACATGTGCCATCTTCACCTAGTTAGACTCCGAGTGTGCAAGAGATAGGAACTTTCACCAGGGAGGAAACATATATCACCAGGAGGATGATGGAGCAAGACCACATAAATAGGCCAGTTCAGGATAGACTGAGTATCAATGCTAATGAAAAATTTACACAAAGAAGGATAAGAGAGTAGGATATCACCACTAAGGAGAGTCTTGGTACACTTCTAGAAATATAAATGATGGAAGAGGAAGTTCCAAAAATAGTGACACAAGTTCCTACAATAGAGGAAGGATTTCCTACAATGGAAGCTACAGCCCCTATGGAAATGCCATAAAGTCCAAGGACTGAGGAAGAAATTGCTATTAGAACAATCCAAGGACAAGAATAGTTGGCAGTATAGAAAGATCAAGATGCAGATGTTCCAGAGTGGCTAAGACAGAGGATTCAAAGGAGCCAAGAAAAGGAGGTTGACCCAATGGCTAAATTATAGGAAATCCTAGACTGAGTCAACTGATCAAATGAAAAGGGAAAGGCAAAGAAGTTCCCAAAGATTATCCAAGGAGAATCTAGATCCAGGATCCTGCAGGTTGCAACACCAATGATAGATAAAGTAAAGGATCAAATAGCTCCTGAAGAATATAATATAACTGAGGTTAACTTAGGGCATACATCTAGGGCACAGGTCATGGAGGATTTTGATGACTCCACACAGGTAGTGAAAGACAAAATGAAGAAGCTTGAGGAGAAGTATCAGAGGCAGAAAGGTGAAATTAAATCTCTATGTGACTACATAAGAAACTTGTCTCATCTAGTTAGTGAGAAGGATCCATCATTCGTTCTATCAGTTGTCCCTATGGAGTTCATTGAAGGAATGGACAAAATCAGGTGGATTGAAAAAGGGGTAGAGGTTTGGATGGAGGGCATCTAGAATGAGGCCTAGAAACACGCTGAGGATTTGGTGAAGATACATAATAGAGAACTTGTTATCCTTTCCTGAATCCAATGTATGGAGGGATCTTGGGAAGATGAGTGCATCTATAGGGATGAGATAATTACATAATTGCATGAGTTGATGGAGACACCTAGTGAGAAAATGATTAATGGTGGGGTTGTTAGAGAGGGTGAAGCATATGACTTTTCCACATGGTATGGAGTAGTGCTATTGGCCAAGGAAATGTTTGAGCATTTTGTTAAGGAATCCACTTGACTGAAGGAAATAGCTAATAATATCTGGCAAGAAGTTTCCAATAATGTCACCTTGCTTTTATCACAAAGGCTCGTTGAAGAAGAGATAACTCTTGGAAACCTGAAAAGAAAGTTGGAGGAGTTCTTTTAGATGATCTTTTTCATGAAGGATGATTATGAGAACCTTTCTCTATTCTCAAATGATATGCATTCTACTTAGGACTTGGTACTGAATTGGGATGATAATTTGAAGAAGTTTGAGCAAGCAATGGTCACCTTAGAATTCAAGAAATAGTCAACACCCAATGTCAGCATGTAAGAAATGGAAATAGTGCTAGATAGATTCCATACATTCAAGAAGAGAGGTCAAATATAAGACAACAAGCCCATTTAATGCATAGTTAGAGCATGTAATGGTCATTTATTGCACCCCATGTTCCTTTGAGTATGCATGCGTAGTGGGCATTTATTACCCATTATGGTGGTGGATTCCTTTTGCATTAATGTAGATTCATTTTTTTGTTCCCTAACCCTAATTAGGGCTAAGGTGGAAAAATCTAGGCCATTGGTTATTGTTTTGATTTGGGCCTTTCATTGTTTTCGAGGACCTATATAAAGTCCTCTTCTTCTCATTTGTAAGAGAGATAATTTTGAGATTGTTTCTTATGAGCTATTGAGACAATAGAATTTTCATTGAAGTGTGGTGATAATTTGACGTGTCTTGATACTTTCTTGGTTTCATAATTCTCTCAATTAGATTAAGTTTAGTAGATAAAGTGTTATGATTGTTTTGGAGAATATGATGATGTTTTGATGAGTTCTTGTGGTTCATACTTTTGACATTTTATTGATTCTAAATCATTGTACAAAGTTAGTTTGAACCCCTTATCCATGTGCCTAAATTCAATTATTTATACAAACCTTTGAATATTGCACCAGTCCACGTGTAGTTGTAGTTTGACTTGGCAAAGAGGGACTCAGTAATTGAGGAAATTTTACATCAGTATACTTTCCTTGGCTATCATTACCATTAGGATTAGATTAGAATCTTTGAACCTAAACCCTCTTTCATTTCTGCATATTCGATGAAAATCCAAAAAATAGTACTTCATTGCAAATCTTTTTATAGTATGTACATTCCTCATGACATAAAATCATTCCAAGAATTGAAAATGTAAGGCCCCTTGTGATCATCAGAAAATCACATCAACATTGAGCTTATCAACGAGTCGAGGAACCTTGGAGTTATAATATGATCTTCTTGCGATCTTAGCATACACGATACTTTGTTCAAGAGAGGAATATAGGATATTTCAGTATTTTGTTGTATTGTTTGGTGAGTCATAAAACATGAATCAACATAAACTGGTACTAGAAGGAGGGCCTAATTAAAATTTTCATATCATGAATCAATATAGTTCTTCCACACAGAGACATCATACCAGTCTTATAGCCTAGTCTTAGATTTCAAGATGACCAAGAAGACATCATCGTAGGATTCAACTCGCTTGCCTCAAAAGTTAAGAGAAGTGCAACTAAGTATATGCGAGTGAGATTTGTGTTAGAAGAAGAAGAAGAAGATAAATCTCAAAGGATTGAAGATCTATTCCAAGATCATTAGTCATTCAAAGAAATCAACAGCCTCCAACACCTGTAAGAAGAAATTGAAGTAGATTTCACATACTAGAGTGCATTAATTCATTCTTGCTTGAGGTACACTCAAGAATCTTGAGATCGACTCTGGGAGAAAAAGAACTACAAAAACTAGAAGTTGATCCAAAGCCTAAACAAGGCAAGAAAGAAGCATCCACAAGTCAAAAATCACCAAGTGTAGCCGATCTCAGAAGATTATTTCAAACTCCATCACAATAATGTTGGACACAAGGAGCCACTTGAGGAGTTCAACAAGGAGCTACACAAATTCAACAGTTGATAATACAGATACCTATACAAGCCGTTGTACCTACAACCACCCCAAAAAAAGTTCTAGCAATGGAAAAACAATGACACCCATAGAATGCATCACCTCTTGCAACATTTGTTGCTTAAAATCATATGCAGAAGAATCCTGAGCATTTCTGTTCTAAGTTCTTTGTGAATGATGTCAACTGCACTGCTGATGAACACGTAAAGATTTTCAAAGATGCTTTGCAGAATAGAAATGTTCAAGATGAAGATGTGGCATGCTGATTATTCCCTTATTCGCTAGGAGAAGAATCATTTTATTGGTATATTAATTTACTTGTGAATTCAATTTGAACATGGCAAGAGCTAAAGGATGCATTCTTGGGAAAGTTCATATTGCCTATCACCCCTACTGAATTGTATAGGCAATTCATTGAGATAGGAAGACAAGAGCATGAACATATTAGGGCTTTCAACAATAGATTTCAGAGGGCCTATTCATGGTTACGTGATCCTTTTTGTATAAATGATTATGCTATGAGGCCTATTTACTAAGTAATCCTAGATTGTTTAACTTCCATGTTTGTCCAAAAGACTCAT
Organism: Chamaecyparis obtusa; assembly: GCA_027943335.1. Lineage (NCBI taxonomy): Eukaryota > Viridiplantae > Streptophyta > Pinopsida > Cupressales > Cupressaceae > Chamaecyparis > Chamaecyparis obtusa. Next base: position 93,895 of record BSBK01011133.1, read on the forward strand.
TCGGCCCTCGCCAATTTAACTCAAGCATATGCTAAGTCCGAGGGGATCAGTTTATAGTCATAAAAAAATACTTTTGGAGCACCTATTTATTTTGGGAGTGATAATACATTGAATCAAGGGGTGTTGAACTATGCCCCTACTTTTAATCCCATTTGTGCTCCTTCTAACCACCTAGTGCCACATCCAGGAGCTCTGATATCTCACGCAATGCCTGCACAACCTATCTAACTTTAGAATATAACCACACCCACAAGGACCTAGGAGGAACATGATGAAATAAAGGACTTAATAGAAAAAGTAAAGAAGTTGTCTACTGAGGTTAATTACCTCAGAAATTAGAATAATCAATTACAAAATTCACAAAGAAATTATTAGTCGCATCAAGGAAATAACCAAGGGTATCAAGGGAATCCTTTGGCTCACCATGAGAATCATCAAGATAACAATCTAGGATACCAGAAAAACAATAAAGGTTATCATGAAGAAAATAATTTTGGGTATTGAAACAATCAGGGATACCATAAAAGACCATGGAATACAAATCTGAACAATGGCAGAGCTCCTTCACCATTAGACAATCTACCAGCTTCTGAAAGCCAACCCGTTGACAAATTTTTCCTAGCAGAAGTAGCATTGTCTAGATAGTGTAGGCTGCATGAAACTAATCAACATTCTGAGTTACAATGCCAAGAATTTCAAAGAGTAGCTAATATCTTCAAAGGAGAAGTTAGGAACACTATGACACCTGAGAATCTTTTGCCTATAGGCTATGAGTTAGTGCCTACTCCCAGATACGACTAGGTGCTGGTCTTTGATGATTTCAAGTTTCCTCCTCTTGATTCTCAAGACTACATGCCTATACAGATCAATCAGAAATTCCCACTAGCATCAGCAAATGGTCCTGTGGAGGTGTCATGATATCAAGTTCCACCAGAGAATCAACCTCCACCTATTTCTCCAAATGAGCCATTGCAGAGGGACAGATTTATTCCCCCAACACCTTACAATAGTGTTATAGTAGAAGGAGTAAGTGAAGTTCAAGTTTTTCAACAAACATCTAGAAGTGTTGCACCAAAGACTTATCAGAGAAATTATAGAAATCATGAGCCATTGACAAAATCAACTCCACCGAAAAAATTTACAACTCCTCCACATCCCAATGCAAGTAATACTCTGAGTCCCATTAGGGATTCATATGAGTATTGACAACCTAGTAATTCACAAGGAGAAAGAGGACAATTTGTCGTGACAAATGCTCTGCAAAATTAGAAAGGACAACTTGTGGCACAGTCTACTATATAAAAAGGAGGACAAAAACAATATCCAGAATAGGGGCAAAGAGAAAATCCTCCTAGGGAGGAATTCAAGAGGTTGAGCTCTTGTGTGCTGGAGGAATTTAAGAAGATAAAAGTAAGTCTACCATTGTATGAACTAATGAAATTTCTTGAGATAAGGGTCACATTGTTGGGGATCCTGAATGATGCACCTCCAAAGATCATCTCACATAATACTTCATACCCAACCAAAGGTCCCCCTAACAATCATCAATGTAGTTTTGCACAAAAAACAAATGTTGTTGAAAATGCATAGACAAGTGCACCTGACATCTCACAAAGTTCAATCTTCACTAGGATGGTGCAAAAATTTTTGGAGGAAGGAAGCTTAAAAAATGTTCCTTCACTTGGAATAGAAGAAACAATGAGGGATCCCACCACTCTTGTAGAAAATAAAAAGTACTATTCAAAAGGGGAGTGACACCCAACATAATATAAACAATGAGAAATTCAATCCTAGAACACAAAAGCCTGTGGTTTTCTACCAATGAAAAGAAGAATTTGCGCCTTTCCTTGTGTCAGTTATAATTTTTGGAAAAATGTTGCACAACTATCTAATTGACTTTGGTGCATCAAGTAATGTAATGCCCCTAGACATATGCAAAAAATTGGGATTAGTCCCATTACAAATAGATAAGAAGGTGACTCAGTTGGATGAAATAGAAGTTCCTATTGTGGGAGAACTAAATAATATTCATATGCAGTTAGCTTTAGATCCATGAGTTCAAAGCTGCATTGACATATCAGTTGTAGATATTTGAGAGGGATATGGAATGCTTTTGAATAGAGATTGGGAGAGGAAGTTAAATAGATACATAGAAATGTTGGATTGGAGAGATAGGGTACTGAGAGGGGAGGGGTGAATCAGTGCCCACAAAAACTTTTAACTCATAAACCTTCAACAAAAAATAGTAGTAACCTTCAAATATAACTTGAATCAATTGCTTGCATCATTCATTCATTTAACTATCAAAGGTAAATAACATGAAATCAACAATGTAACCATCACATAACACAAGTATTTTGGTAATGCAGAAACCCTTGTTAGAAGGTAAAAACCGCACGATGGGGATGACACCCACAAGTTCTTTACTGCTGCAGATAGAAAAAGTTTTCTTGTTAGGGCTACAAATGGTGATCACTTCTGGTGATCTTACCATGTTAGGAGTAACATTTAAGATCGATTAGATCTACCTAGTGATAGGATTTTGACAACACTACTTGAGTGTGCACTCGGTTAAGAGATTTACAAAAAGACTGTTAGGTCTACTCTATTAAGAGATTTTACCAAGCTCTGTTACAATGATTAGAAAATAATAGGTATATATCTGCTAATGATAACTCAACTTGTCTGATACAGATCTATGAAATAATGAATAGATATCACCTTTTTATGTGAAGATCTCTGCTCTGAACTACTCAGTAGCCTTGTCTGATTTTGCTAAATCTGAATGTCTTTGTATTCTATTCTACTCTATCTAATGACTGATATTCTTGAAGTTGGCTAATGCTTCAAGAACTTCTTTTCATGTTCTCAACTTTCTTGTCAAGATTCTCTCTCACGCATACAAAAATAATATGAAATTACATTTATATAGTATACTGCTTTTGTCGCTTAACAAAATTAGGTTACAATATCTTAGAGAAAACCCTAAGATCTACAGTGTACAAAAATAACCTAGATCTATAAATTACAAATGATCATCATCACAATTAATGATGGAATCTTACAATAAATGATCCTTGATCTTGGTAAAACATTTTGTGATTCTGTTGTAACCATTTGCATAGATAAATGTGCCATTCTTGATTACTATGCCATTTTCTATCTTCCTTGGTAAACACTTTATATTCTGCTCGGTAATGACACTGGTGCTCAGTGTCCAGTCTACTTGATGTTTACTGTCACTCGGTATCGGTGTACAAAAATGTTCGGTAGAACTACCCTAGTGCTCGGTGTAAAGACTTAACCGACTAGCTTGGAGTGCTTGTAGTTACCGACTAGAGTAGCATAGGTAACTGACCGAAGTCTTTGATACTAATGACAATCTTTAATGCTCAAATAGAGATAACAATCTCCCGCTTTGGCATTAGTATCAAAACCTTATATGTATATAGACCTTATGTCTCAAAAAATTTCTATTTCCACCATATATACAGATACTTATCACAAAATATTTTATATACTCCCCCTTGGTGCATGATCCTGATAATATGTAGTATAATTAGCATCTGTTTACATATTTGGCATATACATTATTATCCCCATTTTTGATATTAATGCCAAATACAAAAATGTATACTTACAGCTTATAAAAAATGTGCTGATAGGTTTTCTTCAAGGATTCTAAGAGGTTTGCCCATTCCTCTTTCAAGTTGGTGAGAGCAATGTGCTCAAGATCGACTTATGCATGCATGTCAAAGATATTTTCCAACATAGAAATTTTTGGTGTTGCAACAAGTGTCTCCACTTTGACAATGTGTTTCTCAAAATTTTTTAGATAGGGAAGCAACTTGGTTTGCAGTTCTGTGACTTGATCACTGAATCTTTCCTCTTGTTTCTTGAGATCTTCTCTTAACCACCTGAGTTCTTGAACTTTCAAGATGTGCTTTGCAAAAGCTTGTGGCTCGATTAAAGCTGCTTGTGTACTAAAATTGATTTCATTATCAAGCTATTTGATCTTTTCACTGATCTTGGCAGTGAAGGTTTCCACAGTGCATAGCTTTATAAAAAATTGACTTATTAATTGAGTGATAGATTTGATCTCATTGATTACCTTAGTTAATTTTACCTTGTTGATTGCCACTTCTTGGCTGATCTTTTATTCCAGTTTGTCTTAAATTTTAGATTCTATCCTTTCTTCTATTCTCTTATCTACTTCTATATCTAGAGCATTTATTTCTCTAGCAAGTGTAGCAAGTTGGTCCATGATCGGAGTATCTTCATCTATATGTACCTTAGGTACAACCTATTGTAAGATATCTCTTACATTTTCAAGTATCTCCTTTCTCTTGCATTCTTGTCTTAGTTTTTCTTATGCTACCTTCCTTGTACACAGCTCCCCATACTTTCTCAATTCCTCGGGGCTAAGGGTCCTCGGGTCACAATCTGGTATAACTATGACTTCATCTAATGTGACCGACCCTTTTCCTTTCTTTTTCTTCATCTTCTTCTCCGGTTCTTGAGGTGAACTCTTTATAAGTGGTACAATGTCCTTGACCTTAGAGCTTTATGTAACCTACCTGGGTGACACTATATCTGCCTTCTGCTACTCCTCGATGACCTTTGTGTCGGTTGACTATGTTGGAGCCTCTGATGTAGTGTCCAGTGGAGTGGCCTTGGTTACATTAGGATTCTCTTGATCCTTTGTTTCTGTCTTAGTTTCCTCTTTCTCTTTAGACTTGTTTGTTTTAGTAGATATCTCTACTCCTTGTTCTCCTATTGTATCCTTTGGTTACTCAAGGTCTGAGCCATCAAGTTGTTCCTGTGATAAAATTTCAACTGCTTCTACAAGAATATGAAGCTTGCCCAGTAATGATGTGAATGCAGACTCAGTGAATTGACCTTCATCCTATGTATTATCTAGTGCAATGTTCACATCTTCATCTTCATCTCTATCATCAGGATCCCCATTTGTAATGTCCTCAATGAGTATATCATCATCATTTTTCTCCTTAGTTTGGATCTCTACTCAATCCAGTGAATCCTATGAAATTTTTATAACTTCATTTACAAGTGTTGTATCAATCACCTTGGTAAATGATACATCTGATTCTTTTGTCTTCTTTTCTACATCACCATCATCTATGTAAATACCTTTTCCCTTTGATCTTTGTCTCTTCTTAGATAGATTAAGAAATGCATTTTTCTCAGCTTGCTCTTTAGCTGCAAAAATTGATGTCCAGATGAGTTGGCCCGACTCATCAATATCTACCAGATTTTCATCTAAAACTTGCATAGAATAACCTTTTACTTTGAATCTCTTATAGTAAGTGTTCATATATTCATCAATTTCATTAAGAGATAAATTTGGAGCCGTTGAAACTAGGGCTTGTTCCCTCATTTTCTTTTTGGTGTCCAAGGCATAGGTCCATTTCTGATTTATTCTCTCCTCTAATGCCTCTGGTAGTTGTTTAGCAAACTCCAATGGAACTCATTTAAAGCTTATCATCATTTGGATGACTACCTCCTCAATTTTATTCTGATCCTCGGTAGACATGTTGTCAAACAGACTAAGTTCTAGATCTGTGAGTGTTCCATGCTCAATTATATCAACAACAACTTCATCTATAGTTCTGTTCTTGTTACTAACAACCTTGAACTAATTTTTGTCATCTTCTTCATCCTCAAGGTCTTCTCTTCCTTGAATCAATCTTCTCCTTTTCTTTGGTGCTCCAGCTACGACCTTAATGCCTCCTTTTGCATATGTTTTGGTTGGTGTAGCTTCTTTAGGTTTTGTTACCTTTCCAACTTCCCTTTTTTGAGTTGGTGAAGCTTCGGTTGCTGACCTTGTTTGTTCTCCAACTTGCACTGGAAACTGCTTCTTCTTTGGAGTTGGGGTGGGAGAAACCAGTATTGAATCTTTTTCTTTGTCAAACTTGGTTTCCTCACTATCATGTGCTTTGTCAGTCAACAGTAACTGACCTTTGGTTGTAGGTTCAACCGGTGACTCGTTAGATGAGTTAGATTCATCTCCAAATTGTTTAGTTAAAACTTTCTTCATTTTCTTAGCTTTTCTAGTTATTTTGCTGATGACAAGACCTATTTTGATTCTTATTTTTGCCTCTTCATAGTTTCCAAACCTTTCGGCCTTCTTGTCCTTCAGTAAAGCCAATAATGCCTTGATTGATTTCAAATCGAAATCAAGATCCATTTCATATCCCATGGGGGCTAGCCATTTAGTTCTCAGCTCAACAACTTTAATTAAAGTGTGGTCAGTGTTAACTAAGAAAAAAATGTCCATCTCATACTTCTCGACCAGTGAGCTTGGAATCCTACTCTAAATATTCATCTTAATCTTAAATTGCTCAAAGTAATCATCTATAACATTGTTCACATTATCTCCCAGACTTGTCATTATATCATAAATTTGTGAAATAACTAGTTTGTCGGTAGACCAAACTATGTGACCGATAGAGGGAAAGAATTTTTGGAGATAGAAAAATAAACACACCAATAGTGAACCAAACCTATAGGTTTTAGACTTTGCCGATCAGATTGTTTTCATATTCTCTTCAATCTGTCGCAGGACTAGCTCGACAAGGTCTAACTGGTCTCCCTTCTTTATCATTTTGAATGCCATATCCACATCACTACATGGTACACTATTCAATCTACTCGACTGAAAGAACTTATAACCTATTACATGTGCTGCAAACTTAACTTCCAGATCCTCAATAGAAGCTATCTTCAATGCTCGACCGTCCCATGCTGCGCCTTTATTTTTCTCAACTTTAGCTCGAGAGGAACTTTCGAATGCTTTTTCTTTATTAGTTGTAGGATACCCTGTAACCATGTGAATCATTCCCTTTGTAATCTTAATCAGACTATCCAACCAAAATGTGCCGTCATGATATCAACTTAGTACAACCCTAATCAATTCATTTTTGAAATTCTTTGGAAAATTTAGGGCATAAGTGAGTCCAATTGTTTCAACCTGTTTATGCTCTAGTTTCAACTTTTCATCTTTACTAAAAAGTGCTTGGTATGCAACATACATGTCAAAATATCCTATTTCACCTATCTTGTAGTGAATGTATGATCAAATATCTTCAACTAATAAAACCCTAGGTGGGATGCTCGAGAAAGCGCCCGCTGAATCTATTTTTGATGCTACTTCCAGGTGTAACTTGTATTTGGGTTCACTATAATTTTCTGACACAATAAGATTTACTTCCTCTTCTACAACTTTAGAAGTGCTCACAGTAGATGCCATTTCAACAAACTAGGTTTTCGGTAAACAGTGATGAATGTGCTCGGTAAGGGTTCCAACTTAATCAGAATATACCAAGACTGCACTCGGTTTGATTTGCAACTGCTTTAGATAATCTTGAAAATTCTTTTCTCAAACTCTCTCTATGAAATAATCACTCTTCGAAATCACTGTGTGAAAATGAACTTAGTTCTCCATCTATTTATAGCTTTTTCACATTCCTTCTCAAAACTTTATGTCATTAATGCTTGACCCACTACCAGCTTGGTGACAATTGTCAACTCAGTGAATACCGTGAACTTTCATCTACTTGGTTAACACATGATTCCTCACTCAGTTGATACTGATACTCGGTTAACCTTGAATAGTGATTACCGATGGGTAACCTTTTTTCTCGGTCTAACATTTACCAACTATATGACTTTGTTAGCTCAAAACATATAAACCATAATGCATCTATATTCATGCCGATTTGGTATTTGCTCATCATATATAAGGAACTGTATGTAAAATAAGATCATTTTGAAATTTTAGTCCCATACATACCTATATCACCTTAAGTAGAGGTACTGATGTCACCTAATCTAGTGGATGAGGTTTCACCGACAACATTGCTTGACTCTCCATTCTCATTTGATGCTTTCCTCCACATAGTGTTCCTAATTCTTATGATATCTACAATAGTGTTTCCACTCTCAAATACATGTCCTTCTTCTAGTGCTTGGTCTCTAGAGTCCTTTCTTAGATGATCAACCTTATGACAATGTAAGCATGTCATTCTAGTGCTTGTCCAGCCCATCTTTTCCTCATATAATTTGTTGTGATGTGTCCATATCTACCACATGCAATACAATTAGCCCATGTGTTTTAATCCTAGACATAAGAATTACCTTGTCTCTTCGGTTGATATGGTTTGGGTTTTCTCTTCTATTTTGGTGTCCATACTTGCTCCATCTTAGCTTTACACTCTTGTGCAATGTGTCCATGTTTGTTACAAGTATAACAGAGTTTCTCCATGGTAGGATTGTTAGCACTCTTATTCAGTATTACTCTACACTCATAAGCTTGATGACCAAATTTTCCACAGTAATAATAGTAACCATTAAACTTAGGAGTGATTGGAGGCTTACCTTGTGCTTTTCTTCGACAGACATTTGAGGTATGTTCTGGTTTGCCACAGTGATAACATGTCAGCATCTTAGGTCTTTGATTTTGATTGTTGTTGACTTGTTCAACTTGTTTGGATGATTCTCCTCCACCGGTATAGCCTAATCCAGCTTTACTTCCAAATCTTCTTTGATTAGTCAGAAAATCATCAATCTTTTTAGAACTATCTTCAACCAATTTCATCATTTCATTGTGCTGTTGTTGAGTTTTTATTTTATTTCTTAGTTTGTCATTCTCTTCCCTAAGTATTCCAATATCTTCCAGTTTTATTGACAGTTCACCATTTACTCAGTTGACCTCCTAATTCACAATCATCATTTGATTGGATATTTTGAAATGGTGCTCGGTGAGTCTTTGTATCTCACTTTCTTTTTCTTGAAGTTGTTCAGTTATCTGTCTTCAGTCTTCAACTGCTAGATTCCTTTCTTGCTCAGCCCACCTAACATTATTCATTACATCTATCATTCTCACCATTTGTGATTCCTGACTGATTTGAAGAGCTTTCACTTGTTCAGTTAAGTGAAGATTCTTTTTAGACAAATAAGAGATTGCACTTTCAGATCCATCTGAAATACTTCGTGAACTAGAACCTATGTGATCAAATAAATCATCAATCCCTTCTTCATGGTAACTGATGTCATTCTCCATAATAGCCAAGTTCTTCCTTTGAACTAGTAACTTTTTCAAGTCATCCTTAGCTTGCCTATATTGCTCAACAAACATCTGCATTTGAATCCTTTGATTTTCTATAGTCTTATCCAACTTATATCTCTCCATGATTAGATCTTTACTCTTCAGTGGTTAAATCATCCAATAAGATATCTGATCTCTAATACCAATTGTTGGATTGGAGAGATAGGGTATTGAGAGGGGAGGGGTGAATCAGTGCCCACAAAACTAACTCATAAACCTTCAACAAAAAACAATAGTAACCTTCAAATATAACTTGAATCAATTGCTTACATCATTCATTCATTTAACTATAAAAGGTAAATAGCATGAAATTAACAATGTAACCATCACATAACACAAGTATTTTGGTAACACAGAAACCCTTGTTAGAAGGTAAAAACTACGGTGGGGATAACACCCACAAGTTCTTTACTGCTGCAGATAGAAAAGGTTTTCCTATTAGGGCTACAAATGGTGATCACTTTTGGTGATCTTACCCTATTAGGAGTAACATTCAGATCGATTAGATCTACCTAGTGATAGGATTTTGACAACACTACTTGAGTGTGCACTCGGTTAAGAGATTTACAAAAATGCTGTTAGGTCTACTCTGTTAAGAGATTTTACCAAACTCTGTTACAATGATTAGAAAATAACATGTATATATCTACTAATGACAACTCAACTTGTCTAATACAGAACTATAAAATACTGAATAGATATCACCTTTTTATGTGAAGATCTTTGCTCTGAACTGCTCGGTAGCCTTGTCTAATTCTGCTAAATTTGAATGTCTCTATATTTTGTTCTACTTTGTCTGATGACTAATATTCTTGAAGTAGACTAATGCTTCAAGAACTTCTTTTCATGTTCTCAACTTTCTTGTCAAGCTTCTCTCTCACGCATACAAAAATAATATGAAATTACATTTATATAGCATACTGCTTTTGCCACTTAACAAAATTAGGTTACAATATCTTAGAGAAAACCCTAAGATCTATGATGTATAAAAATAACTTAGATCTAAAAATTACAAAAGATCATCATTGCAATTAATGATGGAATCTTACAATAAATGATCCTCTATCTTGGTAAAACATTTTGTGATTCTGTTGTAACCATTTGCATAGATAAATGTGCCATTCCTGATTACTATGCCATTTTCTATCTTCCTCGGTAAACATTATATATTCTGCTTGGTAATTACATTGGTGCTCAGTGTCCAGTCTACTCAGTATTTACTATCCCTTGGTATCGGTCTACACAAATGCTTGGTAGAACTTCCCTAGTGCTCGGTGTAAAGACTTAACTAACTAGCTTGGAGTGCTTGCAGTTACCGACTAGAGTAGCATAGGTAACCAACCAAAGTCTTTGATACTAATGATGATCTTTAATGCTCAAATAGAGATAACAAGAAATCAACTTCTCACACATGTGGCTCCTGTGGAGAGGAATCCCAAATCAGACAAGGATAGACACCAAGCCAAGGCTTCGATTATTGATAACTGAATATGGAGAAGATAATGAGATCTTGTTCATTGAAACAAGTATGGGATCTTATGCACCTAAAACTAGGGAAATTTTGATGTTACAAGGTTATAACCAAGGAGGATGTCCAGACGTAATGCCCAAGTTGGTAAAGGAACCAACTGATGATAATTCAGAATCATCAATGACTGAAGGAATTTTTGAGAATTTTAGGAATTTTATCTTAAAAAATTTTAGGCAAGAAGTTGAGCTAGGGAATGATGCTCACATTCAAAATCTATTGTAGCCTAATTGGTATAGAATACATGATTATTTTTATTCTGAAATATCATGCACAATGTGCAAGGCTATAGTTGCACAAGTTTCAAAGATGGTCCCACAAGTATCAGTGGCACAAAATTTTGAAGTTGTTGATGTGAAATATCTAAGTCAAGTAGCGACCTCAGAACCACAGTATAAAGGAGTTAAAAAAATGAGAAACAAAATTTTGAAGAACATGAGAAACAAGTCAAGAAATCAAAAGGAGAACCTTCTGGTACTGAAGTCGATGATCAAGTCTAGACTTTATCATTTGATGGATCGGAATCAAAGAAAGGAAGTGGAGCCCATGTTGAGCTTATTATCCCAATGGGGGAAGCACACAAATTGAAATTTCCTTGCATGAATAATGTGGTTGAGTATGAATCATTGGTTATTGGATTACTCCTCACTACCCAAAAAGGTGCCAAGATCTTGCACTTGCGTGGAGGTTCAGAGATAGTGGTAGGACAAGTTCAAAAATAGTAGGCATGTCATGATAAAATATTAGGTTGTTATCACAACAAATATTTGGATTTGATTGAAAGATTTGATGCCTTCAACATCAAAAGAATAAATTAGATGTGCAATCTGTTAGAAAGTTCATTGGATCAGTCTACAAGTGCTTTGGATACATTTGTTATGGATTGCATAAAAAAGCTTACATTTGAACTAACTTTGGTACCATCTATTCTAGACAATATAACAAATTTCCAAGTATTTGAGGATGACAAACATATCCTTGATTTCTTGACAAGTTCAAGGGTTTTTGAGGTACAGGTCATCGATGAGGGAGAACAATATCAAGTGAAGTTCGAAATAGATGAGATTATGAATTTGAGGACAAATAATATTCCTAAGGGAATGGTTGAGATGGAGAGAATTTTTGATTCAGACAAATTGAGTGCCCTCAAGTATCAAATAAATGAAGTAGGGGAATGTGAAAAAGTGAACTTAGGGACCGAAGAGAATGTCAAGAATGTTTTTATTGGAAAAGTTCATAATCCTTGAGAAAAGGAAGATATTCTGAAGCTTATGAGGGAGTTCCCAAATGTGATTGCATGGGAATACAAAGATTTGAAGACTTATGATACCTCTCTCATCATGCATACAATTACACTTAAGCCAGATAGTAAACCATTCTGGCAAAGACAAAGGCTGATAAATCCCTTGTTGGAGCCACTGATCCATCAAGAAGTGAAGAAATTACTTTTTGCCAGAATAATTTTTCTAGTCAGACACTCAACGTGGGTCGCAAACTTGGTTCATGTTAGAAAAAAGAGTGGAGAAATAAGGTTGTGTGTGCATTTCCACAATCTTTACAGAGCTTCAGAAAAGGACAATTATTTAGTACAATCACTAGATGAAGTGATACAAGTTGTAAATGGGTCCCAAATGATGTCATTTTTAGATGGTTATTCTAGATATAACCAGGTGATGCTAGAAGAAGAGAGATTGAAGACTGCATTAACCACTAAGTGGGGTATATTTGCATAAATAAGAATGCCCTTTGGTTTGATTAATGCCAGAGCCACCTTTTAGAAAGCCATGGACTATGCTTTCAAGGATTTGGTTTGGAAATGTATTATTATATACATGGATGATCTCACTGTGTTTTCTCGACACAGATAGGATCATATAATGGATTTAAGTAGAATATTTTAGAGATGCAGAAGGTATGAAATTTTATTGAAGAAAAAGAAATGCGTGTTCGTAGTCACTGAAGGAAAATTGTTAGAACATGTAATTTTAGACCGTAGAATCTTAATTGATCCTGAGTGCACCGGTGTAATTTCAAAGTCGGGATTGCTAGCTAGTCAAAAAGAGCTAAAATCATTCTTCAGAAAAATCAACTTCATAACGAAGTTAGGTATCATCTTAAAATGGAAGCACTTCAATGTTAAGAGCATTTAGCCATTTGAGTAAGTAGTCTGGGGTCATGTCAAGTGCCTTGATTGGGACTTTGCATGGATTTGGCTGTTTCCCTCCTGTTCTGGCTCTCTCTCCCTATTTCCAACCTCATTTCTAGTAACTTTCTCTGAGAATCTGAAGATCTTGACTTTCTAGGTCAAGGATGAACTAGTCCTTGACCCAAGTCAAGGATGACCTCTTCCCTAACCTAGGGCAGAGACTACCTCATCCCTGACCCCAGGTCTAATTTTTAAATTTTAGAAGTTTCAGGATGTCGAGTTTTAGAAAACTTTATTTTCCCACTTCTGGGTCGGCTGTTTCATGTTTCAGAATGGTAAACCCTTAAATTGCATTTAATCTAAGTCTATTTCTAGGGGTTAAGATTAATTGGGATTTAATTCTCCAATGTTGGCCTTCTTTAGAAGTTTGTGCCCTAGATCACTATAAAATGAGGCCTTCCTCTCTCATTTTCTCATCTAATCTAATAATCTCTCAAGCTCTCAAGTGCAAGTAAGAAAGGAGGAGAAGGAAAGAAAGAAAGCATTCACTCATCTTCAAGCCAAGCATTCAAGCATTCAAGCATTCAAACATTCATCAAGGAGATCCATTGTTAGCTATTGAAGGATACAATCTCTTTGGAGCCCCCTTGAAGATTTATCCATCCATTCAAGCCTCTTCCTATTCCAAGATCCATTCAAGATTGGTGTTGAAGATCTAAAGACAATTAATTGGAGACATCCTACATTTATTTCTACATTCATTTGGAGCATCCATACTTGTGGATTCAAGGATTCAAATCCTCCACAAGGGTTTCAACATAAGAAAGGTGAATTGTTCCATTTGCTTTGTTTATTCCAAAAATTTCAATTCAATTTCAAGGTTAATTCCTAAATTGGGGTTTGACCAAGGCAAATCCCCCATCCAAACAAACAAAACCATTTTTCTTGTAGGTACAGGTGCAGGACATCAAATTAAAGTGTAGATCTGGATACCCTTTTTGCCAAACTTTTAGGATCCGCGAATAGAATTTCCATCAGAGCTGTGGGGGGCATGATCCTACCCTAGGGTAAGACCTTGCTCCGCTATCTGGGTCAAGGATGACCTACCTTAGATCAGAAAAATATTTTTGGGTTTTGTAGATCTCGCAATTTTGATCTTAAAACAAAAAAACTAATAGTTTTTGAGACTGTTTGACAAAATTTTTAGCCGATTCTTTTTTGGAGATAAGTACCTTTATTTCTTAATTTCAATATTAATCATCTACATTTACTTTCCATATGAATACAATTAAAATGTATGTGTAAAATATTGGCTTTGGGGTCTCTTTTATGTGCAAACCATTGTTCTAGGACCCCATCCACATTTTACCTTATACATTTTGGTGAACCTGATGAGCTTACCCCTTTCTTTTGTGGAATTAGATGCTCTATTGTGTTTGTGGTGTTCAATTTCCTTTTCATGCTTATAAATAACATTTGAATGCATCTGGATATATCTAGACCTATTTTCTATGCATTTCTTTATTTGTTATCATGTTGCACAAGTTGTTTCAAGTGTTTTCCAAAAATTCTTTTATAACTTTTGGGATTACAAAACATTCTCCTCTTACCTTACCATTGCATGGCATTGCACCTAGAAAAACTTTATCTAGTGTGTGTCATGTTGCTTTGTCCTCTTTTGAATTACATTGTAAGGATATATTAGAGCAAGAAGATGACTTTAATCTATCTCTCCATCATATTTCTCTTTACGGAGATGAGTTGAGGATTGATGTTAATTCTTCTCCTAATATATGTCCTTTCTATGATCCTACTTTAGAAAATAATTTACCTTCTTTTCCCTCTAGGGATCAAGATTTAGTGATTTATGGTGATCCTACAATGTTATTTATTGATAGGGATGATAATCCTCCTATTTGGGATGAAACTTTGGATTTGGATATTTGTTACTCTCTTCCTCATGACACCATTGTGGATGATCCCTTGGATAATGACATTGATTTATCCCCTCCTCGCAAAGAAGCTTTGATACAAGAGGGTGATTTATTAATGGATGACATATTCATACATGATGATAACTCTTTTTCTAAAACACATGTAGACATTTTAGTGAAAGAAGATGATATTATAGATGTTTTACCTCCATTTGGGATTCCTTCTACTAATGAGGCATTAGCAGAGAATGATATGAATTCCCTTAATACTCTCCCTTTTAGTGATGATCTTATGGAGAATCAAGATCTTACCTCATCTCCTCCTAGTATGTCTTCTTTGCTTCCTTCTTGTGAATGTATTTTTAGTGTTGAGACAACTAATATGGTTTTTCTGAAACCCTTGTTGACTGTCAAAGGTTGTCCTCACATTACTATCAAAGGTAAACCTATGGAGTCTTTAGAGTCTTTCAATGACCAAGATTCGATAGCTCACACATATTGTACAAGGAATAACCCTCAACCTAATCCGGTAGTTTCTACTTCTTTTCCACCTTCTCAACCTTTTCTTCCTCCTCCACTCCATCTTCCTAGAAAGGAGTATGATTTGATAAACCAATTAAAAAATACCCTTGCCAAGATTTATTTATGGGAGCTTCTTCAAACTTTACCAACCTACTATGAAGCCTTGCAAAAAGCTCTAGCAACTCTTCCCACTCCACCTCCTAATCAAGAGAACATCAATAACTTCTTATAGTGCATGCATGCTACCCTAGGTCCTCTTGACATTGTATTTACTCAAAAGGATTTACCTTCTAAAGAAGTTCAAAATCGATATGATGCTCTTATGGTTGCTGTTTCTATCAATAAAAGTATCATTCGTAGGACCTTGATTGATAACAGATTTGGGCTTAATGTTTGTAGCATGGACATGCTCAAAGCAATTAAAGCCTAGCTTTCAAATATTCAATCTAACAATGTTCCTATACGTGGCTTTGATAGCATTGCTAAGAACACTTTATCCATCATTACCATACCTATCAAAGTAGGTCTGGTCATCCTAAAATCACCTATTCATGTTATGCCTGGACCTCTCAATTATAACCTTCTTTTAGGTAGACCTTGGTTGCATGAGATGCATGGTATTCCTTCCACCCTTCACTGTAAAGTCAAGTTTATACATAACAA
This sequence comes from Chamaecyparis obtusa, assembly GCA_027943335.1. Lineage (NCBI taxonomy): Eukaryota > Viridiplantae > Streptophyta > Pinopsida > Cupressales > Cupressaceae > Chamaecyparis > Chamaecyparis obtusa. Next base: position 109,815 of record BSBK01011133.1, read on the forward strand.
CAAGATGTATACACTTCATGCGGATGATGCGCCTAATCCTTGTTTGAATATTCAAAATCACACTACTCCTATTTCTAATAGTAATCCTCCTTCCTCTAATGCTCTTCCTGGTGATGATTGGGGAACCTTGGATTTTACTCCTACCTTTATTGGAGAGTATAAGGTTAATGATCTTGATTTTATGAAGCAACAAAGAGAATTTAAACAATGAGTTTTTATTTCTACTTCTAAATCCCTTCATAATAACTTTTTCACTGCTTCTACCCACAATGAATCTATCAAACCTACTAATGATGACATAGTGACTACTAAGGTTCCATTGACACCTTTTGATATGGTTTCTTGTTATGGTCCTAGTTATCACTTCCCAGTTAAACAAGGATTTAATGGTCAAAGATGTGGTAAGCATAAACAAGGAATTCAAATGCCCTTACAGAATGGGGAGCATGAGAATTCTTATGGATTGGGAAGTAATCCTCAACAACAAATCAATGTTAACATCTCAAATAACACTTCAAAACATGATCAACCTATGAAGGAATTTGACCAAGAAGTTCTTTTGCCTAAACTCCTTCATGCTAATATGAATACTAGACCTAAACGCAAAAAGAAATGTAGTCCACACTTGAAGACTCTTCCTTTTTGTTTATGTCATAGATTTCATGATCACTCTACTAATGAATGTCAAGCTTTACATTATAAGATTAGGAAGGTCATTGATGGTAAGGTTATTTATATATCATGTGGAAATGAGTTGTATTTAAATCCTATTTTCTCTAAATAACATTTATGTTCCTATTATGGAGCTCCACATTATCTAAACAATGTTAGCCTAATCCTTGGGGGCTTGTTGTCTTATATAGTGTTGCAAGCTATATAATAGGTCCCCTTCTATCCTTGTTCCTATGCTTGGGGGGCAAGGATGTCATCTCCTTTTCTGTCTTTTCAGGATACACCTGTTTCCTTGGTTAAGTAGTATTTATCTATTATGTGATATCCAATCATACATGAAAATTTTGGTTTGTATTGAGGATCTTTTTCCTTGATCACAACCTATTTCATTGTTTGACATTGGGTTTCCATGGTTGATATATCTCTCACCTTGGAAACTGAATAGTGTGCTATCCTTGATGAGGGCTACTTTTTCACTTCTTGCATGATATCTCTTTGCATTCATCCCTTCCATGGCCTCATAGGAGCTATGACCTTCTTGGCTTGGACTGGGTGTTGTCTATGGATATTATCTTGATGTTGAAGAAGGCTTTATCCTTGTTCTTTTCTTTCCTTAACATGTCAAAATAGTATTTATTTTTTCCATCTTAAGGAGGGGGCATATATACGTCCTCCCTCATTCTATATTATGTATTTTTGTTCTAACCTTTTGTTTTGCATCATGCTAAATCTCAGAAGGTAACACACATAAGTTGCTGAATCCTGAAGGGACATGCATTTTAAATTTCAAGTATGCTAAATCCTCGAAAGGTAACGCACATAAGTTGCTAAATCCTGAAGGGACACAAATTTCCAATTTCAAATATGCTAAATCTTTTGAAGGTAACACACATAAGTTTCTAAATCCTAAGGAGACACACATTTTACATTCCATGGTGATACAAGAAGGTGGATCTATGGGTATTCCAAAAGCTGTCAAAAGATGCACTACATACATGCACAAAGCTACAAGAAGGTGCACAACTTTATGGGGTGACTATCAAGTTCTTTCTTGGTGGGCCATGCTATCCTTTTTGTGGTTCATAGTGAGATACACACATCTTATTGGGCAAGCTAGCCACTTCTCTCTATCCTTTTCTCTCTTTTTCTAGTGATGTCTCTCTTATTTTAATCTTGGAGTTGACGAAGACTTGAGTCCCTAGGGGATTGAGGATTCCTTTGTCCCTTTGATTTCAAAAAGATTGTCTTTTTCTTTGTGATCTCCTTTACCAAGAGTTTGCAATGAGTCCATACTCTTGCTAAAGTGGGGGCTTAATTTATCATCTTAAAGTGGAAGCACTTCCATGTTAAGAGCATTTAGCCCTCTGAGTAAGTGGTCTGGGGTCATGTCAAGTGCCTTGATTGGGTCTTTGCATGGATCTGGCTATTTCCCCCCTGTTATGCTTCTCTCTCGATGTTTCCAACCTCATTTTTGGTAGCATTCTCTGAGAATATGAAGATCTTGACTTTCTAGGTCAAGGATGACTTGAAGGATCAAGGAATACCTCATCCCTGATCTAGGAAAGAGACTACCTCGTCCATGAACCCAGGTCCAATTTTCAAATTCTGGAAGTTTCAGGATGTCAGGTTTCATAAAACTTTATTTTCCTACTTCCGGGTCTGCTGTTTTGGGTTTCGGAATGGTAAACCCTTAAATTTCATTTAATCTAGGTCTATTCCTAGGGGTTAAGATTAATTGGGATTTAATTCTCCAATGTTGGCCTTCTTTAGAATTTTGTGCCCTAGATCACTATAAAAGGAGGCCTTCCTCTCTCATTTTGTCATCTCATCTGATAATCTCTCAAGCTCTCAAGTGCAAGTAAGCAAGAAGGAGAAGGAAAGAAAGCAAGAATTCATTCATCTTCAAGCCAAGCATTCAAGCATTCAAGCATTCAAAGATTCATCAAGGAGATTCATTGTTAGCTATTTAGGGATTTAATCACTTTGGAGCCCCCTTGAAGATTTTTCCATCCATTCAAGCCTCTTCCTATTCCAAGATCCATTCAAGATTGGTGTTGAAGATATAAAGAAAATTGATTGGAGACATCCTACATTCAATTCTACATTCATTTTTAGCATCCATACTTGTGGATTCAACGATTCGAATCCTCCACAAAGGTTTCAACATAAGCAAGGTGAATTGTTCCATTTACATTGTTTATTCTAGCAATTGCAATTCAATTTCAAGGTTAATTCCTAAATTGGGGTTTGACCAAGGCAAATTCCCCATCCAAACAAACAAAACCATTTTTCTTGTAGGTATAGGTTCAGGACAGTGAATTAAAGTGTAGATCTGAATACCCTTTTTGTTGAACTTTCAGGATCCGTGAACAAAATTTCTATTGGAGCTGTGCGGGGCAGGATCTTGCCCCGGGGTAAGACCTTGTCCTACTATCTATGTCAAGGAGGACCTACCTTAGATCAGAATTTTTTTTTTTGGGTTTTGTAGATCTCACAGTTTCGATTTAGGAGCATGGAAATCAACAGTTTTTGAGACTGTTTGACAAGATTTTCAGCCAATTCTTTTTCAAAGGTAAGTACCTTTATTTCTTAATTTCAATATTAATGATCTACATTTACTTTCCATATCAATACAATTAAAATGTATGTGTAAAATATTGGCTTTGGGGTTTGTTTTATGTGCAAACCATTGTTCAAGGACCCCATCCACATTTTACCTTATACATTTTGGTGAACCTGATGAGCTTACCCCTTTCTTTTGTGGAATTAGATGCCCTATTGTGTTTTTGGTGGTCAATTTCCTTTTCATGCTTATAAATATCATTTGAATGTATTCAGATATATCTAGATCTATTTTCTATGCATTTCTTTATTTGTTATCATGTTGCACAAGTTGTTTCAAGTGTTTTCCAAAAATTCTTCTATAACTTTTGGGATTATGCAACATCCTCCTCTTACCTTACCATTGCATGGCGTTGCACCTAGAAAGACTTTATCTAGTGCATGTGATGTTGCTTTGTCCTCTTTTGTATTACATTGTCAGGATATATTAGAGCAAGAAGATGACTTTAATCTATCTCTCCATCATATTTATCTTTACGGAGATAAGTTGAGGATTGATGTTAATTCTTCTCCTAATATATGTCCTTTCTATGAGCTTACTTTAGAATATAATTTACCTTCTTTTCCCTCTAGGGATAAAGATTTAGTGATTTATGGTGATCCTACAATGTGCTATATTGATAGGGATGATAATCATCCTATTTGGGATGAACCTTTGGATTTGGATGTTGATTACTCTCTTCCTCATGACACCATTGTGGATGATCCCTTGGATAATGACATTGATTTATCCCCTCCTCGCAAAGAAGCTTTAATACAAGAGGGTGATTTATTAATGGATAAAATATTCATACATGATGATAACTCTTTTTCTAAAACACATGTAGACACTTTAGTGAAAGAAGATGATATTATAGATCTTTACCTCCATTTTGGATTCCTTCTACTGATGAGGCATTATTGGAGAATGATATGAATTCCATTAATACTCTCCCTTTTAGTGATGAATTTATGTAGAATCAAGATCTTACCTCATCTCCTCCTAGGATGTCTTCTTTGCTTCTTTCTTGTGAATCTATTTGTAGTGTTGAGACAACTAATATGGTTTTTTCGAAACCCTTGTTGATTGTCAAAGGTTGTCCTCACATTACTATCAAAGGTAAAACCTATGGAGTCTTTAGAGTCTTTCAATGACCAAGATTCAATAGCTCACACATATTTTACAAGGAATAACCCTCAACCTAATCTGGTGGTTTCTACTTCCTTGCCACTTTCTCAATTTTTTCTTCCTCATCCACCCCATCTTCCTAGCAAGCAGTATGATTTGATAAACCAATTACAAAATACCCCTGCCAATATTTCTTTATGGGAGCTTCTTCAAACTTCACCTACCTACTATAAAGCCTTGCAAAAAGCTCTAGAAACTCTTCCCTCTCCACCTCCTAATCAAGAGAACATCAATAACTTCTTACAGTGCATGCATGCTACCTTAGGTCCTCTTGACATTGTATTTACTCAAAAGGATTTACCTTCTAAAGAAGTTCAGAATCAATATGATGCTCTTATGGTTGTTGTTTCTATCAATAAAAGTATCATTCATAGGACCTTGATTGATAATAGATATAGGCTTAATGTTTGTAGCATGGACATGCTCAAAGAAATTAAAGCCTATCTTTCAACTATTCAACCTGACAATGTTCCTATACGTGGCTTTCATAACATTCCTAAGAACACTTTAGGCATCATTACCATACCTATCAAAGTAGGTCCGGTCATCTTGAAATCACCTATTCATGTTATGCCTGGACCTCTCAATTATAACCTTCTTTTAGGTAGACCGTGGTTGCATGAGATGCATGGTATTCCTTCCACCCTTCACTGTAAAGTCAACTTTATACATAACAAAAATATGTATACACTTCGTGCGGATGATGCACCTAATCCTTGTTTGAATATTCAAAATCACACTACTCCTATTTCTAATAGTAATCCTTCTTCCTCTAATGCTCTTCCTGGCAATGATTGGGGAACCTTAGATTTTACTCCTACCTTTATTGGAGAGTATAAGGTTAATGATCTTGCTTTTATGAAGCAACAAAGAGAATTTGAACAACAAGTTTTTACTTCTACTTCTAAAGTCCTTCAAAAGAAATTTGTCACTGCTTCTACCCATAATGAATCTATCAAACCTACTAATGATGACATAGTGACTACTGAGGTTCCATTGACACCTTCTGATATGACTTCTTGTTATGGTCTTGGTAATCACTTCCTAGTTAAACAAGGAATTAATGGTCAAGGACATGGTAAGCATAAACAAGGAATTCAAATGCCCTTATAGAATGGGGGGCATGAGCATTCTTATGGATTGGGATTTAATCCCGAACAACAAATCAATGTCAACAAAATCTCAAATAACATTTCAAAACATGATCAACCTATGAAGGAATTTGACCAAGAAGTTCTTTTGCCTAAACTCGTTTGTGCTAAGATGATTACTAGACCTAAACGCAAAAATAAATGTTGTCCACACTTAAATACTCTTCCTTTTTGTTTATATCATAGATTTCATGATCACTCTACTAATGAATGTCAAGCTTTAAATTATAAGATTAGGTAGCTCATTGATAGTTAGGTTATTTATAAATCATGTGGCAATGAGCTGTATTTCAATCCTGTTTTCTCTAGAAAATATTTATGTTCCTATTATGGAGCTCCACATTATGTAAACAATGTTAGCCTAATCCTTGGGGGCTCATTGTCTTGTATAGTGTTGCGAGTGATATAATAGGTCCCCTTCCATCCTTGTTCCTACACTTGGGGGGCAAGGATGTCATCTCCTTCTTTTCTATTTTTTTGAGATTCACCTCTTTCCTTGGTTAAGCAAGATTGATCTATTATGTGATATCCAATCATACATGAAAATTTTGGTTTGCATTGAGGATCTTTTTCCTTGATCAAAACCTATTTCATTTTTTGATAGTGGGTTTCCATGGTTGATATATCTCTCACCTTGGAAACTAAATAGTGTGCTATCCCTCACAAGGGTTACTTTTTCACTCCTTGCATGATATCTCTTTGCATTCATCCCTTCCATGGCCTCATAGGAGCTGTGACCTTCTTGGTTTGGACTGGATGTTGTCTATGGATATTATCTTGATGTTGAAGAAGGCTTTATCCTTGTTCTTTTCTTTCCTTAACATGTCAAAATAGTATGTATTTTTGCCATCTTAAGGAGGGGTGCATACATACGGCCTCCCTCATTCTATATTATGTATTTTTGTTCTAACCTTTTATTTTGCAGCATGCTAAATCTTAGAAAGTAACGCACATTAGCTGCTAAATCCTAGACATGGATTTCCAATTTCAAATATGCTAAATCCTTGGAAGGTAATGCACATAAGTTGCTAAATCTTGAAGGGACACACATTTCCAATTTCAAATATGATAAATCTTCTGAAGGTAACACACATAAGTTGCTAAATCCTGAGGAGACACGCATTTTATATTCCATGGTGATACAAGAAGGTGGATCTATGGGTTTTCCAAAAGCTATCAGAAGACGCACTACATACATGCACAAAGCCACTAGAAGGTGCACAACTTTATGGGGTGACTATCACGTTCTTTCTTGGTGGGCCATCCTATCCTTTTTGTGGTTCACAGTGAGATACACAGATCTTACTGGGTGAGCTAGCCACTCCTCTCTCTCCTTTTCTCTCTTTTTCTAGTGATGTCTCTCTTATTGTAATTTTGGAGTTGACAAAGACTTGAGTCCCTAGGGGCTTGAGGATTCCTTTTTCCTTTGATTTCAAAAATATTATCTTTTTATTTGTGATCTCCTTTACCAAGAGTTTGCATCAAGTCCATACTCTTGCTAAAGTGGGGGCTTAATGTATCATCTTAAAATGGAAGCACTTCCATGTTAAGAGCATTTAGCCATCCGAGTAAGTGTTTTGGGGTCATGTCAAGCACCTTGATTGGGTCTTTGCATGGATCTGGCTATTTCCCCCCTGTTATACTTCTCTCTCCCTGTTTCCAACCTCATTTCTAGCAACTTTCTTTGAGAATCTGAAGATCTTGAATTTCTAGTTCAAGGATGACCTGAAGGGTCAAGGATGACCTTGTCCCTGACCTAGGAAAGAGACTACCTCGTCCTTGACTCTAGGTCCAATTTTCAAATTCTAGAAGTTTCAAGATGTTAGGTTTTAGAAAACTTTATTTTTCAGCTTCTGGGTTGGTTGTTTCTGGTTTCTGAATGTTAAACTCTTAAATTGTATTTAATCTAGGTCTATTTCTAGGGGTTAAGATTAATTGGGATTTAATTCTCCAATGTCAGCCTTCTTTAGAAGTTTGTGCCCTAGAGAAATATTAAAGGAGGCCTTCCTCTCTCATTTTCTCATCTCATCTGATAATCTCTCAAGCTCTCAAGTGCAAGTAAGAGAGAAGGAGAAGGAAAGAAAATAATCATTCATTCATCTTCAAGCCAAGCATTCAAGCATTCAAGCATTCATCAAGGAGATCCATTGTTAGCTATTGAAGGATGTAATCTCTTTGGAGACCCCTTGAAGATTTCTCCATCCATTCAAGCCTCTTCCCATTCCAAGATCCATTCAAGATTGGTGTTGAAGATCTAAAGACAATTGATTGGAGACATCCTACATTCAATTATACATTCATTTGGAGCATCCATACTTGTGGATTCAAGGATTTAAATCCTCCACAAGGGTTTCAACATAAGCAAGGTGAATTGTTCCATATACTTTGTTTATTCCAACAATTTAAATTCAATTTCAAGGTTAATTCCTAAATTGGGGTTTGACCAAGGCAAACCCCCCATCCTAACAAACAAAACCATATTTCTTGTAGGTACAGGTGCAGGACCGTGAATTAAAGTTTAGATCTGGATACCCTTTTTGCTGAATTTTTAGGATTCGCGAACAAAATTTTCATTGGAGCTGTGGGGGGTAGGATCCTACCCAAGGGTAAGACCTTGCCCTGCTATCTGGGTCAAGGATGACCTACGTCATATCAAAAAATATTTCTAGGTTTTGTAGATCTTGTAGTTTTAGTTTAGCATAACAGAAATCAAGAGTTTTTGAGACTGTTTGATAGGATTTTGAGTTGATTCTTTTTCGGAGGTAAGTACCTTTATTTCTTAATTTCAATATTAATGATCTACATTTACTTTCCATATCAATACAATTAAAATGAATGTGTAAAATATTGGCTTCGGGGTCTCTTTTATGTGAAAACCATTGTTCTAGGACCCCATCCACATTTTACCTTATATAAGTTCATATTAGGATTTGAAGAAATAAACAAGCCACTAAATGACATGTTGAAAAAAGGTGCAAAAATAGATTGGACACCTGCAACAAAGAGGGCTTTCAAGGAGATAAAGAAATAAATTATGGATGCTCCCTTTTTGATCAGTCCAAATTACACTAGGCCATTCTACATATATTCATTTTCATCATAGCATACCTGTGAAATTATCCTTACTCAGAGGATTGAGGAAAAATATGAGCATCCTATTGCATTTATGAGCTCACCATTGAAGGATGAAGAGTCAAAATATCTGAACATAGAGAAACAAGCCTATGCTTTGGTAAAGGAAATCAATAAATTTTGACATTATATTTTGACAAGCAAGATTTATGCAATTGTCCCAGATGAGGTAGTGAAAGACAAAATGAAGAATCTTGAGGAGAAGTATCAGAGGTAGAAAGGTGTTCAATTAAATCCCTATGTGACTACATAAGCAGCTTGTCTCATCTAGTTAGTGAGAACGATTAATTATTCATTCCTTTGGTTGTTCCAATGGAGTTCATTGAAGGAATAGAGAGAATCAAGTGGATCACATAAGGGGTAGAGGTTTGGATGGAGGGCATCTAGAATGAGGCCTACAAATACACTAAGGATTTGGTGAAGATACATAATAGAGCACTTGAAATCCTTTCCCGAATCCAATGTATGGAGGGATCTTGGGAAGATGAGCACATCTATAGGGATAAAATAGAACCCACTAATACCACTTAGAACACACTAAGGAATGTAGGACACACTAATGGGTAATAATGTGTCTAAATGCATTCTAATGTGTCTTAAGAGGTTTTAGTGGATCCTAAGTGGTCATACAACCCATTAGTACCCATTAGGACCCCTTAAGATATATCAAGATCTATTATGACACATTAGAACCCATTAATACCCATTAGAACACATTAATGGGTGTAGAACATACTAATCAGTTTTTGTACACACAAAAGTAGTGCACTTCTATGAATCCTTACATGCAAGGAAAATCAAGAATGAGCCCTCACAAATCGATCCATAGCTCTCTATGCATGGAGTTGCAAGATTATGAATTTGCTCTCAGCTAGAGCTATTGAGCTTGTGACCTTGCTAGTCAACCATACAATGAGAGATTCGAATGAGGACAAGGGAAAGAGTGCCAATATCTCCAAAGAATCAAATGGAAATGCAATGAAATGCAAGCTAAGAATGAGAATGCAAATGTGCAAGCTATGCTATGAAAATGGAAGTACAAACTAAGCTATGAAATGGAAATAACAATGTGTTACAACCCTTCCTATTAAGCTAGATGAGTTATTCTAAAGCTTGAAAGTGAAATCTAAGCTATGAAAGCATAAACATGAACTACTATGCAAGAATGGAAACTAAACTATGAAGAAAATGAAGAACTCTAAGATGTAATGCAACAATGATCTTCAGAAAGCTCCAAAGTCTTCAAGAATTACTGCAGCATAGAGTTAGCATAAAAACAAGTGACCTAAAATGAGGGAGAGAGCTCTCATTTTATAAGAAATGAGGTGAAATGGACCAATAAGATTAAGAGGCAAAAGTCTTAATCAGTGGTGGAGCTTGAAAGAGGAGCAATCTATGTGCACAAGTATCCTCCAATAGGAAAGTAGGTGTTGACTTTATGTCCATATGAGACAAAAAGTGCTTTTCTCCTTTTTATAAAATAGGAATAATACCTTATTTGTGCAACTTAGGATAAGAAGAAAAGTGGGGGATTTTTATTTAATAAAAGGGGAGGAAATATTCCTTTTAATTAAATAAAGACTTAGGATAAATTAAGACTTGATCAAGAAATTGATAATGTTGAAAATATTAATTATTGATAAAATTGATTCAAGATAAATAAATCAAATAAATGGGGCCCAAAGTCGAGGTGACCATTTTAGGGTGCATACATTTTCCCCTCTTTGACTAATGTGAGATCGATTTGGGATCACAAAACAACTCAGATATGAGGTTGATTCGAGATCATATCGAGACAAAACATAAACAAAGGCCTTTGAACATGAGGTCAATTTGGGATCACATTCAAAGTAAGAGATGAGAATCTCAAATTTGAGAAAAAGCTCACAAACAATGTCTGAATCAAGAGAATCAAGAAAATCAGGGATGAGAATCCCATAGGTACTGCCCCCTCAAAATTGAAAGCGAAATCAGGTAGAGAGGAACAACAAACTGATAAAGATTTGATCAAATCAGAATGAAATCACAATCGAAGGTAAATGATAACATGATAACCATTAGGTAGTGAAAACATGCCCCAGTGATGAATTAGAAGAAAAGAAGTAGGGTGAATGAAAGACTGGCAATTTGAAAGACATGGAAATGAAGATGCCCCAAGAAAGATCGAGGGATGATGCCTCCAAAAGGTCAGCCAACTACATAGAAGAGGGGAAATTTGGAATTCAATTTTGACTATCAAGATGACCTTAGATTTTGATTTCGAGTTCAAAAATGGATCCAGGACGTCGAAATTAGGTAGGGGTGCAATTTTCATGCAATTTCAAGGTGTTTTGAAAATTAGGTCAAAAAGTCAAAATGCTATAAAAGGGGTGAAAAATGTCATTTTCAAAATCATTTGACTTTGATTGATTTGAGAATTTTGAGATCTTAGAGAGAGAGAATGGCCCAGCAAGCAACAGTTCCTGTCCATAGGCACCGATTCGAGTGTGCCCAGTTGCACAACCAGCCACAACACTATCCTGCCCCCGGTACATTTTTGAAAAACGTGCATTTTTTTTTAATCATTTAATACATTTTGAGCATGTTTTTAAATTTTTAAATTCTCAAATTTTTAGTTTTAGGTGAAATATCACATGATACTTTAAAAGTATTGCGCCCTTTGGGGAGAAATATCACGCGATACTTCGCGGGTCCCCAAAGTATCGCATGCGCATAGATACCAGTATCGCACGATACTGGGTGAACTATCGCACGATACCGGGTGAAGTATCGCACGACCAAAGGTATATCACCCTATTATAGAGAGAAGTATCATGCGACACTTGTTCCAAAAAGCAGTATTACCTAAGGGCAAAATTTGAAATTATTAAGTATTTGTGAGCAAAAATGACATGGGTCCAGACAAGTTACATTTTTAAAAATGTGTGATACTAATTTTTAGACATCCATCATGATATGTTCTAACAACTGGCTTGGTTTAATGGCTTGCAGGAGGTCTTTCTAGCATTGATCATCAGAGCGCCGAAGGTGACCAGGTTGAGGTGTGTCCGAGATCTAGATGATCTGGGCAATGCTGACATCAGAGCTATGGGATTCAGATATCTATTGAGATTCCCATATATCAGGGCCGATCATGGGTTGTTGACTGCTCTTGCTGAGAGATGGCATAGTGAGAACAACACCTTCCACCTGCCTACCAGAGAGGCATCGATCACACTAGAGGATGTCTACAGGATACTACGGGTTCCGTGCCATGGTGAGCCTGCGAGTATAATCATTTTTTGAGAGATAGTCATAAATGTAATTTTTCCATAGAAACTGACATGATTCATGTGATGGCATAGGTATACTATGATCAGGATGCAATTGAGGGGCAACAGTTGATCTAGGAGATGTTCCAGGATGTGACTATCCTTGATCGGCACGTCAGCTAGGAGCGGCTGCTAGATGACTTTGGCAGAGATTTTTTGGTGCCATGTATTGTGGCATCTATCATTTCACAAATCCTGATGACTGATCGCAGTCAGAAGGGATTCCCACTCGGATGGGCCAGGTTACTGATAGACTTGGTAGGCAAACCTCGGCACATGGCATGGGGTCTGGCCATACTAGTAGAGATGTATCATGAGTTGCATGAGATCATCTATAGGGATGGTCGGACATGGGCTTGCGGTGCCATCCTGGCACAAGTGTGGGCTTGGGAGCATATCGTTGTGATACACCCAAGATTTTAGCCTAGGGAGTAGAGATACCCATATATATACAGGTACACATGATACATATCACATGCCCATACTAGGGATGTGACATACTATAAGCAAATACTAGATGAGATGACCTCTATCACATGGAGGCCATACAAGGATGTCGAGGGATGGAGTGATGTAGAGGATGAGCTAAGTTACATGTTGTGTACTTGGCAACTAGTAGGCTGACACTCAGATATTATTGAGAGATTCTGCATCACTTGAGTTTGGAGGCAGTTTGGGTGCCAGCAACGAGTTTCCATGGAGACTACTACATATGCATGGGCCCGAGATGAGGAAGGTCATGGGTGGCTGTTGATGCTAGATTACCAGTAGGTAGTGCAGGAAATAGCTGCTATCAGGAGGGAGCCTTGGGAGTATCTCCCAGATATGGAAAACGTAGGAGTAGATGCAGCATACAGGGCTAAGAGACGTAGGGTGCCATTCCCTTAGTTTACCGTACCAGATGCACAAGGACCAGTTCAGGGTGGAGATGGTGGTGATGATGGGGGGGACAGAGGGGACAATGGAGACGGTGGAGATGGCAGGAGGGGGAGAGGGAGGGGGCTAGAGAGAGGGGAGGGATCCAGATCAGGTGGCTGGAAATGGTCATGAGGATAGAGATCAGTGACTCTTGAGGATGAGGCGAGACCAGCTCGTTGGCAGGAAGAGGTAAAGCAAGATCAACCTATGGGTGGGGAGGATCTGAGAGCCTGGATATAGGCTCTAGAGATAGAGATGTAGCATCTAAGGATTACTATAGCTATGAGGGATCAACAGCTAGCAGATCTGAGAGTGAAGAGAGATCAATAGATAGCTGATCTCAGGGAAAAGATAGCACGTCGCGAGGCGGTGGCACAGGAAGATGCTCTAGAGATCTGACGGGAGACGATGAGAGCAACAAACTATCATAGAGTCTACCTTCAGGCCATTCCAGAGGATTAGGGAGCACCGTCATACTCTTAGAGGGCAGGGGCATTAGATATGGTACCTGATAGAAGAGCCATGCCCCCTCCACCACCACAAGCTCCTCATGAGGGTGGTAGCGAGTCCTAGGTTTAGGTCTAAGGTTGTTAGATATTTAGACATATCTTGAGACATTGATCCAGATTTTGGGATCCCATATTATATATTGTATCATGACATTGTTTTATATATGAGATTACTAGATTTTTGATATATCATGTGTTTATGTCTCACTTGTGATGGATGTATTAGTTTATGTATATTGTCTTGTCATTTTGCTCAAAGTGTTTATGTATATGCTCATGTATGTTCTCTCTCATAGATGTATGTTTGATTCTCATGTGTATGATATAGACTCATGTTTCTAAAAATGATAGTTGTGATATAGATATGATGATATGATTAACCCCTTGTGATGAATAGGAATAGGTTCAAGATGAAAAAGACAAGAAGTGAAAGACATGATCGAGAAGAAGGAAAGGTGAGTGCAGTTGACTAACAGGTCCATGTAAGATGAAAAAGGAGAGCTCTCTCCATATGCAAAAATGCAAAACTAGACTAACATGAACCTAAAAATGCAAGCTACTATGAAAGTGGTTGACTTGCAAGGTCACAACACCTATAGACATCTAATTATCATCATCGAGCATTATTGGTAGCGTCGCAAGATCATACAATGCACACTAGCATAACTATGTGGATATGAATATGATCTTTATCAGGTAGAAATGTGGAAATCCCACTTAGGCATCAAGGACATGTAGGTCCAGATGACTAGTGCAGTGAGATCACCTAAGTTTGATATGGCGAGATTATGCTTGTATCAAGACACATGAAAGTCAGGATAACTAGAAGCATGCACTCGCAAAATAGTCAAGGATAATACCTTGTCAACCCCAAGTGTCAAGTAAGACTAGCATAAATGCTCATGACAGTTAGGATCAACAAAATATACCCACAAGTAGATAAAGAAATAAAACATGTTCTCATACCCTCAGTCTTCTAGCTATGCATCATTGAAAACTTCTCAGGGAGAGACCACTCATCAAAGAAATTCACATAGATAGCACACAAAGGAAAATAAAGTCAACATATCTCAACGAGTTGATTGTTTAAGTGTGTGTGTGTTGGTCATAGAGTCAAACTTTGAGTATCACATTTTCAAATGAGCAATGTCGCATCATACTAGACTATTGGGTAAGACATCTGATAAGTGTTAAGAAACACTTGACGCAAGGGTAGTGTTGAGAAACACTATTTGGGGTGGTGTTGAAAAACACCTGTTGTGAAATGCCCCAAGAGACAAATGCACCTAAAGGACCTATGCGAATAGTTATGCCCCCTAGACAAAGGTAAAGACCAATTCCAGACTAAGCCAAATAAGGTCAAGGTATGATGGAGAAAGGCTCAGTGTCGAGGATGCATGCTAAGAAATAGGGGTGCAAAAGACCTCAAGTAGCGCCTGTTTCCAGGTTTTCACCAAGGCACTTTTTCTATTTTTTTGAATTTTTTTTTGCTATTTTTAAATTTTTTTGTATTTTTTCAGGACTGTATATGCTTTTTAGGATTTTTTCAGCATCATATATATATATATATATATATATTTTGGTATTTTTTTCAGGATCAATAAGATATGTACAAAGGATGCCCCCAGATAGAACAGGCATCAAGGATAGAACTTCTTGAGGTGCACAATGTTGATGGGCTCAAGGAGCTGGTCTCCATCTTCATATGACAGTAAATATGCACCTGTACCAAAAGCCACTGTGATAATGTATGGTCCAAGCCAATTGGGTTTGAACTTGCCCTTTTGTTCTCTATTTTGTTGATTCTTAGGGTTCTCTCTCAAAACAAGATCACCTATCTAAAATTCCCTAGGGTGAACCTTCTTGTTGAATGCTTTGGACATACGCTTCTGGTATACTCTCATGTGATCAAAGGAAGCCTTACACTTCTCATCTAGAAGTTTTAGTTCTTGTAACCTCATGGCGCGGTAATCCTCGTCTGTAATTAAACCTTTGAGTGAGACTCTAAGTGAAGGTATCTCTACTTCTAAAGGCAACACTACTTCAGCGCCATAGGTAAGAGCAAAAGGAGTAGCTCTTTTAGGTGTACGAATGCTAGTTCTATAGGCCCATAGTGCCGGATTGATTTGTAAGTGCCAATCTCTACCATTCTTGTGTACTATTCTATGAAGGATTTTAAGAATGGTTTTATTAGAGGCTTCTGCCTGTCCATTTCCCTGTGGAAAATAGATAGAGGACCAATGCTATTTGATTTTAAAATTTTTGCATAAATGCTTTAGGTCCTTATTCTTTAATTGTCCTCCATTATTAGTAATAATCTCAGAAGGCACTTCAAATCGGCAAATAATATGATTTAGGATAAAGAGTGAAACTATTTTGCCCGAGGCAATAGAAAGAGGGACTGCCTCTACCCATTTTGTGAAATAATCAGTAGCTATGATGATAAACTTATGTCCACCTGATGAGTTGGGGTGAATTTTCCCAACAAGGTCAAATGCCCAACAGTGAAATGGCCAATGAGAAATGGAAGGAATTAGCTCCCTACCTAGCGCATGAATCAAGTTTCCATGTTTTTGACATTTCTCACAAGACTTAGTGAAAGCTACTGCATCAGTCTGCATTGTGGGCCAGTAATACCTTGACCTAAGCAACCTTCAGACCATGGCAAGACCATTAGAATGTCCACCACAAATGCCCTCGTGGATGTCTGATAACACTTGGTTGGATTCCTCCTTTTCCAAGCACCTAAGAAGTGTCCCATCTAAACCCCTCCTATATAAATCACTAGAGATAAGGGTGTGGCGAGAGGCATTATAGATGAGGTTTCGATGTTTAGAATGGTTGAAAGTGTTAGGGATGATGCCATCACATAGATATGAATAGATAGCACCATAGCAGGAAGACTCATGTGTGAAAAGGGTACAAATGACATTGCTTTTAGATGAGTCAAATATGGGATGGTGTATCTCTTCCACCAGGAATTCAAATCTTGATTCATGTTGTTCCAACTGAAGGAGTGAAGCTAATGTGGCCATAGCATCTGCAACTTTGTTCTCTATCCTAGGGATCTGTTGAAATGTCACAAATGTAAAGTAACATCTCAATGATTCAACCATCTTTTTGTAAGGTACCAATTTATCATCCTTGGTTTGATACTCCTCATTGACTTGGTTGATAATTAACTATGAATCCCCAAAGACATGTAATTCTATTATGTTCCATTCTATAGCCATTTTCAATCCATTGGTCAAAGCTTCATATTCGACAATATTATTTGTACATGGGAATAAAAGTTTGTAAGACTTTGGAATGTTGTACCCATGTGGAGAGACAAATAATACTCCAACACCTGATCCTTTTTGCATGTGGGAACCATCAAAGAACATCTTCCAAGTGCGGGTAGTCATATACAGTATGTGTTCATCTGGGAATTCTACCTAAATGGGCATACTATCCTTAACTGGAAAGTCAGCTAATTGGTCAGCAATAGCTTGCCCTTTTATGGCCTTTCTTTCAATGTACTCTATATCAAATTTAGATAAAACCATCATCCACTTGGAAAGCCTACCCGTGAGGGCAGCCTTACTAAGCAAGTACTTAAGAGGATCAATTTTTGCAACCAAATGTATAGTATGAGCAAGCATATAGTGTCACAACTTTTGGGAAGAAAACACTACTACCAGACAAGACTTTTCAATGCTATTATAATTGATCTCATAAGATACTAGAGTACGACTAATGTAGTAAATGGCCCTTTCTTTCCCAATATCATCTAATTGAGCCAACAATGCCCCTAAGGAAGACTCTGTTGCTGAAATGTATAAAATCAATGGTTTCCCAGGAATAGGCGGCATCAAAATTGGAGGATTAGCCAAGTATTGTTTAATTTGATCTAGGCTCTTTTGGCATTCCTCATTCCACACGCAAGAAGCACCCTTATGCAATGTCTTATTAAAAGGTTATGCTCTATCTGCAAGCTGAGAAATAAACCTCTTGATCGACTGAAGATGTCCCTGAAGACTTCTCATTTGACTGATATTTCTTGGAGGTGGCATATCTAATATAGCTTGGACCTTTTCGGGATCAACCTCTATTCCTTTTGCTGAAATTATGAATCCTAGGAGTTTACTTGAGGCAACTCCAAATGCACACTTTTTTGGATTCAATCTAAGCTAAAACTATGCCATGGGATCTAGAATTACTTCCAGATCGTCGAGGTGTGTGTCTCATTTTCTAGATTTAGCCAAGGTATCATCCACATAATCTTCCATGTTCTTATGCATCATATCATGAAAAATTATGGTCATAGCTCACTGGTATGTTGCTCCTGCATTCTTTAGGCCAAATGGCATGACGTTCCAACAATAGGTTCCCCATGCACATGTGAAAGCTGTTTTCTCTTGATCTTTGGGAGCTATTTTTATTTAGTTATATCTGGAAAAGCCATCCATTAAAGAGTATATCTCATAGCCCGCGGTCATATCCACTATCATGTCTATGTTAGGGAGTGGAATGTCATCCTTTGGGCATGCTTTGTTGAGGTCTTTGAAGTCTATGCAAATGTGAATGGACCCATCATGTTTTGAAACTGGAACAATATTGGAGATCCACTCAGCATAGTCGATAGCTCGAATGAATCCTGCACGTAAGAGCTTTTCTAATTCAGCTTTAACAAGAAGAGCTATGTGAGGATGCATTTTCCTCAACTTTTGTTTAACCGGTTTTATTCCTGGAGCTTTAGATAGATGATGCATAATAAGATCAGTGTCAAGCCTCGGCATATCAAAATATGTCCAAGAAAAGTTGATTTTCTTCTTTTGCAATAATTTTGTATATGCCTCTTTTTCTCCAACTGATAGAGACTGAGCTAGGTGCACTATTTGGGGAGCCTCTTCTATATTCAAATTGACTGGTTGTGTGGGCTCAATGAGAACTGATGACCTATCTTGGAAGTAACTTGGCAAGTTATTAAGTACCCCATCCTTAGGCACCTCAAAAAGGTTTTCACCTTCGGATACGTCTTTTCTTTTTACTATTTTGGGTTTTGACACCGCCACAAAGTGGTTTTCACCATCAGAACCATCTTTATTTTTTTCTTTTTCTTTTATTTTTAGACTGAGGTACTTAATATCAGGCTCCATCATACTTGTTATTAGTTTGCTAGTGGAAGAGACTATAGGTTCAAGAGCATTTAGATAACAGGCAATTTCATAGTCATTCTGAAAAGTGAGAAGTTTAGGCTCTTGATGTCACTGAGACCAGTCAATTAGGTGGAAATGAACAAGGGGTAGGTCAATGAATGGTTCAACATTGTGTATGTGGAAGGTGTTATCGTTGGTGACCATACAATCAAGATTCATCCGGTCCCCTCCTAAGATACCCGAGTCAGGATTTGTCCTATCAAACGAAGCGTCGTCCACTGAGGCAATTCGAGGAGTCCAATCCTCTAGTCCTACCCTAGGCTCGTTGGTCACATTGGGTTGAATACTATAAGTATGGACAACATCCAAGTCCAAATCAACTATTGCATCTGAAAGTGAGTCCCATTCGAACTCATGTGAGTCTATTTCTGAATCATTATTTGGGCCTTGTGATGTAGAAGCCTCAATATTGGGAAGAGTTTCCCCTTCTCTAACACTAGCATTGTTACTATCCATTGCAGCTAGGATAGCAACACTGTCCATTGTCAATCTAGCATTCATACTATCAGTTGTCAAATCTTGTGAATCTCCCCAAAGGAGATTTGTTGAAGGCACCCAATCATCAGACATGTCTTGTTGATTAGAGAGATTAGGTGTGTAGTCTGAGTCATTGTCATTGTCCATCGCAGCTGAGACAGGGACACTTTTTTGTTTCTTATTTTCAAAACCTAAGCCAACTGGTGACTTATTCCTTCATCCAAAAAGGGCATGGTTAAGAGGTTCAGCCCTAGCATCCAGCCTATGACTAAGGGGACCCTATCCTGGATAACCCATATTCTTGACCAATGTATACCCTCTCCCATAAGCTCTAGGGGAAGGTGAAAAATTCTCATTATGTAGGTATTTCTCTTCTCGATAAATCCAGTCCCTAATGGCAACCTCTTCTTTTTCTTCATGAATTAGAACTAAGGATTCCACAAACTTATCAAACAATGTCATGGCCGAAGATGAGGGCTTCATTTCTTGAGAAGGTTTGCCATAAGACCTAGGGGAAATTGGCAATTTTGTGAATGAATCCAATTTGTAATCCCCCATACCAAGATCTATGGTCTTGAATTTATTCTTGCATTGTTCAAATGCAGTATAAAAAGTGTTAGCCTCCCTATTCAAAGGAATGTGAGACCCTACTGAAATTGTGTTGACTGACAGTGTGTTGTCTCCAAGTATGCAAACTTCTATTCCATTGTAAGGGAATTTTACACACTGATGATAGGTAGATAGGACCACTTGCATCTCATGTATCCATTTTCTACCTAACAAAATATTATAAGCCAAAGGATCGACATCAACAATCTGGAACAAAATATCTTTCTCTACAGGACCAATTCGGATAGGAAGAACGACCAATCCTTTAGAACTATGTTTCACTTCATCATAAGCCTTGATAGTTATTTTCTTCCTTATGTCAATGACTTCTTCTAAATAATCCAAGGCCTTCAATAAGCTCAAAGAACAAATATTAAGCCCAGCACCCCCATCTATCAACACATGCCTGACATGGGTCTTCTGGATCATAACCTCTATATGAAGGGCCAAATTGTGTGGGTGGCTTAATGACTTGTCATCTTCTTCTAAGAATGTAAGGTAGTGAGGGCTAGCCAAGTGGTTGACCATATTCTAGAATTGATCTACATCTATATCATTAGGGACATTAGCCACTCACAAGGCATCCTCAAGGACACGCTTATGCTTAGGGGACAGTTCCAAAAGCTCAAAGATTGAAATCTACGCTGGTGTATGTTGTAATTGGTCAACAAGATTATAATTCAACTCAGGACCAACAAAAGATTTTGGAAGAACACCCTTTGACACTGGCTGCTTAGACTTACTAGAGTTAGGACCTCTAATAACAATGGGAGCTTGAGACTGGCTTCTAGTGACAAAATTGAGGGGTTGAGACATCCTTCATGAGTGAGGACCTCTTAGGACCACAACGGGTCCTTCATCAAGCATAGGATTTGAATCCACATCATATCCATAAGGGTCTTTCCCTCTCATCATGTTGACATTGTCACCAACAACTTCAAGCATATTAATAACATTTTCAGCATTTGTGTAGGTGTAGTTGATAGCAGCCTTGCCATTCTTGTTGTTAGAATTCTCTCCTTTCTCATATTTGAGCAAGGGTTCTTTAAAAGCTTTATGATCCGCATTAGTGGTTAAACCATCAACTTGTAATCATCCACTTTCAATGAGATCTTGGACAAGATGTTTAAGTTTAAAACAATTTTCTATATTATGTCCAATTCCATTGTGAAAGACACAAAAGGCCTTCTCATCCCACCAATGAGGCTAAGGATCTGGTATGTAGTGCTTTGTAGGATATTGGGGGTGTGCCAAATTATGAGAAATTAACATCTTGAAAATGTCTGCATAGGAGTCCCCAAATTTGGTAAATTGCCTCTTTTCTATTTTAGGTCTCACTTGATACTTGGGTTTATTCTCTTGTTGTGTTGAAGATGTTTGTAGCTTCATGGCTTGGACTGCATTGGAGAGATTAAGAACTCCTTCATTCTTAGGTTGAGATGAGTCAACAACTCCATCATTGACCACTTGCTTATTCTTGTTCCAATAAGGGTTCTTTTTGTCCTTATTACCATTATTGTTGTTGTTTTGGCCATTGTTGTTACTAGTTGGTTTAGCCAAAATTCCTTGTTCTTTTAGGACATCCTCTATGCGACATGCCACTTCCACCATGGTATCAAAAGAATTAAATGAGATCTTCTTGACCTCATACCTTAGCTCTAGTATTAAATTTCTCACAATGATGTCTATTCTTTCCTCCTCAGGAATTGTCCTTGGATATTTTGAGCACAAACATCTCCATCTTTGTAGAAAGGTAACAAAGGATTCCCCTTGATTCTGCTTGAGTTTGCACAAATCAAGCATGGTGACTGACCTTGATAAGTTGTAAGCAAAGTGTTGGACAAATCTTTCCACAAGCTCTTTAAATGTCTTAACTAGAGGAGTAAGGTTAGTAAACCACTCCATGGCTTGACCCTTGAGGCTCCTTGGAAATAATCTCATCAAATAGGAGTCTTCATGGTGAAAAGAAAAGCTCATTATATAGAATTGTCTAACATGGTCATGAGGATCACCAATGCCATCATATTTGTCATAGGTTGGAAACTCAATTGTCTTAGGAAACTCAACCAACACCGCACTTTTGTCGATTGGGTTGGGACATATGGAATCCAAATTAAATGTGCTCTTAGGAGCCCTCATCCTTTCTATATCCCTTTGAAGTTGTTTGATCACCTCATTAGTTGATGGATCTTGCTTCTTTACCTTTTGGTCCACATCAAAATTGTATGGGACCTTAGCACCTTTGTTGATGAGACTTTCTAGGAACTGATCCTTGTTTTGTTCCACATACCTTTCTACATATGCTTGAAAGGATGGTTCTTGTTGCATAGTCATAAAATCTATATGATTGAAGTTGGCATAACTTCCTCCATGTTGTGAGCCATGATGTGCTCATTGAGAGGGTTGTTTTGAAAGTCTAGGAGATGATTGTCTCCTATGGTGATCATATCTTGAAGTCCTTCTACCTCTAGGACTTGGGGATCTTGAGGGCATCCTTGACCTTCTTCTAGGACTTGGTGAAGGGGTAGATGGGGGTGAGTTGGTCCCACTATTGGTACCCCTCCCATTAAATTGATTTTGGACTTGTTGTGCATAGAGCCTATCTTCTTCTTCTTGGGTGACTCTTTTTCTTATGTCCAATAATGCACGTTCCTCTTCCTCTAGTTGTCTAAATTTCT
Organism: Chamaecyparis obtusa; assembly: GCA_027943335.1. NCBI lineage: Eukaryota > Viridiplantae > Streptophyta > Pinopsida > Cupressales > Cupressaceae > Chamaecyparis > Chamaecyparis obtusa. The sequence goes on from BSBK01011133.1 coordinate 132,263, forward strand.
CCTTTTTGGCAACTTGTTCATCTAGATAGGCTTGCTTCTCCCTTTCAATGCTTTTCAACCTCGTATTCACATATCGAGAGGTATTGTTAAGTGGAGAAGGTTGTCTTGAATGCCTTATTGTGTTGGCTGCATTATGTGGTGGTCACTAGACTCGTTATTCTGGTCCTCGTGTTGTGACCTTGAATCTGAGTGAGTTTGTTGGTAATGTCTCGCAACTCATTGGTAAGCATCAAAATATCTTATGTTGTTGGGGGGTGACCCGAGTGGACTAGCACGAGAAGAACCACCATGCTCTTTGGTACTCCTATGTCATTGGAAAATATCCTCAAGAGTTTGATTCATGGCTTCTCTTTGTTGTTAAGTGAAAGTGTAACTCACATCCATACTTGATGAAAGTGGTGCTAAAGAGGTGCTCACTTCATTAGGATTACCCTTTGGATTAAAACAAACCTCAGATTCACTCTTAGGAGATTGATCAAAAAGGGGTCATTTTCCCTTATGCTATTGACGAGTCTTAACTGATGGTAACTGGCTAAAGACAATAGGGGGTTTCTTCCCTTGATTGACTTGGTACCTTGTTGTAACTGACATGAAAGAAAGAGACTCTTAATGATAAGATGACCTCTCAAAGTGTCAACACCAAACTAGGATAATCAAAGTTCTCTATCGTCCAAAGAGAAATGAAAAGATAGAAATATCAAAGGGACTTTACCAACACTATCAAAGAGGTGCTTCAAATCAAAGGGTGACTACCCTTGCACTTTTGAACCAGGAGGTTGGACTAGGCCAAAATATAATTGAAATTGAGATTTAAATGAAAGCAATTTGGACAATAAGAGCACTAAAATTTTCCAAGAATGTAGCTAACAATCCTAGAGATAAACTTTGTCACCAAGAATGGCCTTCTAACTTGACAATTATTCCCAAAGTGACCTCGTAAATCAGATGATGCTATCCCAGAGGACTAAAACCAAAAATTTAGAGACAAGATAGGTCTCTAACGACAGAGTAAGAAACCTACTCAAAGACCTAACCTGACTAACAACAATTGAAACTGACCAAACTAAAAGCACACTAGAAACTACCTAGGTGATATACTCTAGGCTAACAGGGTGATACACCTATAACTAGGTGATACTTCACCTTACACCAGGTGATAGACCTCACAATATCTAGGTGATAAACACCAGGCAGGCCGGGCGATAGTCCAACAGGGGTGAACTATCACGCAATGTTTCTTCTCAAAGAAGGCGATACTGTTGCAAAATTGTTTAACTCTTGACCAAAACTGTGTAAAATTTGCATTTCTGGGTCTGTTTGGTCAACATTTTTTGGTCTGAGGGTTGATGTTTTTGATCTCAATCACAATAATAGCAAAATTTTGGCAAGTTTGCAAATAGTGAGGGATCAAACATGTCTCAAAATACTTGAAACAAGAGCAAAAGAAACCTTTCCAAGACAAACACTTGTGATATCAAAAATAAAATTGCACCCTATGAATGCTACCAATTGTTTGTATATTGAGAACGTTTACATTGGTATCACACAATCAAAGACAATTCAGGCAAATCTATCCTAAAAAGTCACGGCTCAATACTTACCAACTTAGCCCACAACTTGGTGTCCCCTTGCCTCACACAAAGTGGTTACCCACAATAGATGTTGGCTTTGTCATGGAAGTGCCAAAGACACAACCAAAGGAACACATATGGTGAGTATCTTAAGGTGATCTGGGTTGTTCCACTTGGATCAATCCTTGCACTAAGAAGATAAGCGGCTAAATAAGGTGGCTTCTATCTAAAGGTTCTTAATAAGGGCTTCTGTTCACAACACCCCTCTTGCTCCTCAAAGAGGACTCAGACCTCGCAGCCTCAAGAGTACCTTAAGCATTCTTGCTCAATGTTTTCCCCATGGTTGCAATCCCATGAGCTACTCACATCAAGTGAAGATAAGTGTTATGTCTACCAAGGTTTTGTGTCCTTGATAGCCTTGAGTTTATAGCGGGTTGGAATAGCTCGGTATTAGCTTGTCCCCACTTGGGTCATTCCTCTTGATTGCTCAAGAGCAGGCCCGCTAAAGGATCCTAAACAAAACAAAAAGTGGATGATTTTTGAGGTTCAAGGTTTTTGGTTCACCACAAGGGTGAAGAGCATACTCCCCTATCTCAAAAACTTCTCCCAAACACACCAAGCAAATTTAATTACCCCCTTGCTTCCAAAACCTTAAGATGGGTCAAGATTTTTTGGTTCACCTAAAGGTGAAGAGCATATTTCTCCTACCACCTCAAAATCTCTTTCACAAGGTATTAAAGTTCCTAATACAATTAGTAAATGCCACACTTGAAAGGAAATAAATCACAAACACTTTAAAAAAATTTTCTTTTTGCTTTTGTTTATGCTTTGGGCAGCCCTGCAAAAATGTTAGTAGCCCTCTTTGACATGCGATTTATAGCGATTTCCTTTCAAGCAAAGCTCCTACAAGCACAACTTGTTAGACAACTAAGGTTAGGAAAACCAAAATCTAAGTGAAAGCAATGTAAAAACCTGATCAATTTAGACTAAGCAATGTAAATTAACCCTGTTTAAATGCATCAAAGTAAGCTAGAAAACTAAATGTGATCAAATTCAGCTGATAAAACTCAAAATCCAGCTCTTTGCTATATCAAGAAATATATCTCAGACTTCACCAGTATCGCGCGACACAATTTCCTGTATTCGGGAGATATACCTCAGTCTGGGTGATATACTACACAATAGGTAGGTGATACTTCACACGACACTAGGTGATAAACCTCAATACGTGCATGTGATTCTTTTGAGACGTGAAGTGTCACACTGGTATTATAAGGTATATCATGTGATATACCTGAGAAGTGTCACACGATACTTTGAGACGTAAAACTAGAGAATGTAGAATTTCCGCAAATTAATCCGAAAAAAATGATAAAAATGCAAGAAACTAAAGGACAAAGTTTATCTACTCTGCCCCATGGTGGGCACCAAAAATGTACACACAAAAGTAGTGCACTTCTATGAATCCTTACATGCAAGGAAACTCAAGAATGAGCCCTCACAAATTGATCCATAGCTCTCTATGCATGGAGTTGCAAGATTATGAATTTACTCTCAGCTAGAGCTATTGAGCTTGTGACCTTGCTAGTCAACCATACAATGAGAGATTCAAATGAAGACAAGGGCAAGAGTGCCAATATCTCCAAAGAATCAAATGGAAATGAAATGCAATGCAAGCTAAGAATGAGAATGCAAATGTGCAAGCTATGCTATGAAAATGGAAGTACAAACTAAGCTATGAAATGGAAATAGCAATGTGTTACAACCCTTCCTATTAAGCTAGATGAGTTATTCTAAAACTTGAAAGTGAAATCTAAGCTATGAAAGCATAAACATGAACTACTATGCAAGAATGGAAACTAAACTATGAAGCAAATGAAGAACTCTAAGATGTAATGCAACAATGGTCTCCAAAAAGCTCAAAAGTCTTCAAGAATTACTGTAGCATAGAGTTAGCATACAAACAAGTGACCTAAAATGAGGGAGAGAGCTCTCCTTTTATAAGAAATGAGGTGAAATGGACCAATGAGATTAAGAGACAAAAGTCTTAATTAGTGGTGGAGCTTGAAAGAGGAGCAATCCATGTGCACAAGTATCCTCCAATAGGAAAATAGGAGTTGACTTTATGTCCATATGAGACAAAAAGTGCTTTTCTCCTTTTTATAAAATAGGAATAATACCTTATTTGTGCAACTTAGGATAAGAAGAAAAGTGGGGGCTTTTTATTTAATAAAAGGGGAGGAAATATTCCTTTTAATTAAATAAAGACTTAGGATAAATTAAGACTTGATCAAGAAATTGATAATGTTGAAAATATTGATTATTGATAAAACTGATTCAGGATAAATAAATCAAATAAATGGGGCCCAAAGTCTAGGCGACCATTTTAGGGTGCATATAGTTCTAATATTCCTAATGGGTTCTAACATATCCGAAGGTATTTTAGTTGGTTATAAGTGTTCATAAGAACCATAAGGACCTATTATGACCCATTAGGATCCACTAAGACACATTAGGATACATTAGGACCCATTATGACACATTAATAATGGTTGGACATACTTTAGCATTCTAAATAGTCCTAATATATTTTAAGGGGTCATAATGGGTCCTAAGTGGAAAAAGGACCCCTTTGTCCACCCATTAGGATCCCTTAGGACATATTATGACCCATTAGGATAAATTATAAGCCTGCTCTCTCCCTCTCTACCCCTCTCTCACTCTCTCCCTCTTTTTATTCTCTCTATTTTCCCTACTTCTCCCTACCTCTCCCCTCTTTTCTCTAAAACCTAAATCCCACCTAAAAAAGTAACCCTAAACCCTATAACCATAAGCTCTAAATCATATACTAGAATTCTCTTTGTAATGCCCTACTCTAGAACCCTTGGAATCAAAGAGTAAAACATGCACTAACAATTTTTTTTAAACATAGAATAAACATAGTGTAACATTGTGCATCTCATAAGCATAATCATATGCAAGAAAAAAATTGCAAGAGAATAATTCAAAATCCTTACATGATAGTGCACAAGTAGAAGACTAACAATGTTGGACACAAGGAGCCACTCAAGGAGTTCAATAAGGAGCTACACAAATTCAACAGTTGATAGTACAGATATCTATACAAGCTGTTGTACCTAAAACCACCCAAAACAAAGTTCCAGCAATGACACAATAATGGCACCCATAGAATGCATCTTCTCTTGCAAAATTTTATGCTTACAATCATATGTGGAAGAATCCTGAGCATTTCTACTCTAAGTTCTTTGTGAATGACGTCAACCATACTATTGATGAACACATAAAGATTTCCAAAGATACTTTGTAGAACATAAATGTTCAAGATGAAGATGTGACATGCTGATTATTCCCTTATTTGTTGGGAGAAGAATCATTTTATTGGTATATTAATTTACTTGCAAATTCAATTTGAACATGGCAAGAGCTAAACGATGCATTCTTGGGGAAGTTTAGATTGCCTATCACCCCTGCTGAATTGTATAGGCAATTCATTGAGATAGGAAGACAAGAGTGTGAACCTATTAGGGATTTCAACAATAGATTTCAGAGGGCCTATTCAAGGTTACGTGATCCTTATGTATAAATGATTATGCTGCAAGGCCTATTTACTATGCAACCCTGGATTGTTTCACTTCCATGTTTTTCCAAAAGACTCATCCGATCCTCGCCAATTTAATTCAAGCATATGTTGAGGCTGAGGAGATCAGTTTACAATCACCAACAACTACTTTTAGAGAACCTATTTATTTTGGGAGCGATAATACATTGAATCAGGGGGTGTTGAACTATGCCCCTACTTTTAATCATGTTCCTGCTCCTTCTAACCACCTAGTGCCACATCCAGGAGCTTCGATATCTCATGTAGTGCTTGCACAACCTATCTAACTTTAGAGTACAACCACTCCCACAAGGACCCATGAGGAACACGATGAAATAAAGGACTTAATAGAAAAAGTAAAGAATTTACCTACTGAGGTTACTTACCTCAAAAATTTGAATAATCAATTACAAAATTCACAAAGAAATTATCAGTTGCATCAAGGAAATAAACAAGGGTATCAAGGGAATCCTCTAGCTCACCATGAGAATCTTCAAGATAACAATCTAGGATACTAGAAAAACAATCAAGGTTATCAATAAAATAATTTTGGGTATTGAAACAATCAGGGATACCATAAAAGGCCATGGAATACAAATCTAAACAATGGAAAAGTTCCTTCACCATTGGACAATCTACTAGCTTCTATAAGCCAACCTGTTGACAAAGTTTTCGTAGTAGAAGTAGCATTGTCTAGATAGTGTAGGCTACATGAAACTAATCAACATTCTGAGTTACAATGCCAAGAATTTCAAAGAGCAGCTGATATCTTCAAAGGAGAAGTTAGGAACACTATAACACCTGAGAATATTCTGACTATAGGCTATGAGTTAGTACCTACTCCTAGATACGACTAGGCACTGGTCTTTGATGATTTCAAGTTTCCTCCTCCTAATTCTCAAGACTACATGCCTATACAAATCAATCACAAATTCCCACTAGGATCAGAAAATGGTCTCGTGGAGGTGCCATGATATCAAGTTCCACCAAAGAATCAACCTCCACCTATTTCTCCAAATCAGCCATTGCAGAGGGATGAATTTATTTCCCCCCACTTTACAATAGTGTTCTAGTAGAAGGAGTAAGCAAAGTTCAAGTTTTTTAACAAACATCTAGAAATGCTGCACCAAAGACTTATAAGAGAAATTTTAGAAATCATGAGCCATTGACAAAATCAACTCCTCTGAACAAATGTACAACTCCTCCACATCCCAATGCAAGTAATAATTTGAGTCCCCTTAGGGATTCATCTAAGTATCAACAACCTGGTAATTCACAAGGAGAAAGAGGACAATTTGTTGTGACAAATGCTCTGCAAAATCAGAAAGGGCAACTTGTGGCACAGTCTACTATATAAAAAGGAGGACAAAAACAATATCCAAAATAGGGTAAATAAGAAAATCCTCCTAGGGAGGAATTCAAGAGGTTGAGCTCTTGTGTGCTGGAGGAATTTAAGAAGATAAAAGTAAGTCTACCATTATATGAACTAATGAAATTTCTTGAGATAAGGGTCACATTGTTGGGGATCCTGAATGATGCACCTCTGAAGATCATCTCACAAAATACTTTATACCCACCTAGAGGTCCCCCTAACAATCATCAATCTAGTTTTGCCCAAAAAAAAAATGTTGTTGATAATGCACAGACAAGTGCACTTGACATCTCACAAAGTTCAAGATTCATTGGGATGGTGCAAAATTTTTTTGAGGAAGGAAGCTTGCAAAATGATCGTTCACTTGGAAGAGAAGAAACAATGAGGGATCCCATCGCTCTTCTAGAAAAAACAAGTACTATTCAAAAGGGGAGTGACACCCAACATAATATAAACAATGAGAAATTCAATCCTAGAACACAAAAGCCTATGATTTTCTACCAAGGAAAAGAAGAATCTACCCCTTTCCTTGTGTCAGTGAAAATTTTTGGGAAAATGTTGCACAACTATCTAATTGACTCTAGAGCATCAAGTAATGTAATGCCCCTAGACATATGCAGAAAATTGGGATTAGTCCCATTACAAACAGATAAGAAGGTAACTCAGCTGGATGAAACATAAGTTCCTACTGTGGGAGAACTAAATAATATTCATATGCAGTTACCTTTAGATCCACGAGTTCAAAGCACCATTGAAATATCAGTTGTAGATATTTCAGAGGGATATGGAATGCTTTTGAGTAGAGATTGGGAGAGGAATTTAAATGGATACATAAAAATTAAATTCTCACACATGTGGCTCCTTTGGAGAGGAATCCCAAATCAGATAAGGATAGAGACCATGTGAAGGCTCTGATTATTGATAACTGACTACGGAGAAGACAATGAGATCCTGTTCATTGAAACAAGTCTGGGATCTTATGCACCTAAAACTAGGGAAATTTTGATGTTACAAGGTTATAACCAAGGAGGATGTCCAAACGTAATGCCCAAGTTGGTAAAGGAACCAACTAATGATAATTTAGAATTGCCAATGACTGAAGGAATTTTTGAGAATTTTAGGAATTTTATCTTAAAAAATTTTAAGCAAGAAGTTGAGCTGGGGAAAGATGCTCGCATTCAAAATCTATTGTTGCCTAATTGGTATAGAATACATCATTCTTTTAATTCTGAAATATCATGCACAATGTGCAAGGCTGTAGTTGCACAAGTTTCAAAGATGGTCCCACAAGTATTAGTGGGAAAACATTTTGAAGAAGTTGTTGATGTGAAATATCTAAGTCAAGTAACGACCTCAGAACCATAGTATAAAGGAGTTTAAAAAATGAGAAACAAAATTTTGAAGAACATGAGAAACAAGTCAAGAAATCAAAAGGTGAACCTTCTGGTACTCAAGTGGATGATTAAGTCTAGACTTTATCATTTGATGGATCGAAATCAAAGAAAGGAAGTGGAGCCTAGGTTGAACTTATTAGCCCAATAGGGGAAGCCTATCTCGTAGCAAATAGATTGAAGTTTCCTTGCATGAATAATGTGGTTGAGTATGAATCATTAGTTATTGGATTACTCCTCGCTACCCAAAAAGGTGCCAAGATCCTGCACTTGCATGGAGGTTCAGACATAGTGGTAGGACAAGTTCAAAAATAGTAGGCATGTCATGATAAAATATTGGGTTGTTATCACAACAAATTTTTGGATTTGATTGAAAGATTTGATGCCTTCAACATCAAAAGAATAAATTAGACGTGCAATCTGGTAGAAAGTTCATTGGATCAGTCTGCAAGTGCTTTGGAACCATTAGTTATGGACTGCGTAAAGAAGCTTATAGTTGAACTGACTTTGGTACCATCTTCCAGACAATATAACAAATTTCAAAGTATTTGAGGATGACAAGCATATCCTTGATTTCCTGACAAGTTCAAGGGTTTTTGAGGTACAGGTCATCGATGAGGGAGAACAATAGCAAGCAGAGGTCGAAATAGATGAGATTATGAATTTGAGGAAAAATACTATTCCTAAGGGAATGATTGAGCTGGAGAGAATTTTTTATTCAGACAAATTGAGTGCCCTCAAGTATTAGACAAATGAAGGAGGGGAATGTGAAAAAGTGAATGTAGGAACTGAAGAGAATGTCAAGAATGTTTTTATTGGAAAAGTTTGTATTCCTTGAGAAAAGGAAGATGTTCTGAAGCTTATGAGGGAGTTCCCAATTGTGATTGCATGGGGATACAAAGATTTGAAGACTTATGATACCTCCCTCATCATGCATACAATTCCACTAAAGCCAGATAGTAAACCATTCTGGAAAAGGTAGAGGCCGATAATCCCTTGTTGGAGCCACTAATCCATCAAGAAGTGAAGAAATTACTTTTTTCCAGAATAATTTTTCCAGTCAGACACTCAACGTGGGTCACAAACTTGGTTCCTGTTAGAAAAAGAGTGGATAAATAAGGTTGTGTGTATTTTCACAATCTTAACAAAGCTTCAGAAAAGGACAATTCTTTAGTACTGTCACTAGATGAAGTGATACAAGTTGTAAATGGGTCCCAAATGATGTCATTTTTAGATGGTTATTATGGATATAACTAGGTGATGGTAGAAGAAGAAGAGAGATTGAAGTCTGCATTAACCACTAAGTGGGGTACATTTGCATATAGAAGAATGTCCTTTGGTTTGATTAATGCCAGAGCCATGTTTTAGAGAGCCATGGACTATGCTTTCAAGGATTTGGTTGGGAAATGTATTATTATAGGGTAAAAGCACAATAAGCTGTCACCCTTTTACAAAGGAAGAGGCTAACATCACCAACACTAAAAAACTTCAAGGGCATAAAAGTCACATTTCTATTTAGAATTTGAAGATGATGTAAATTGATGAAATGTGTGAAATATGATCCATTTTATGCCTATAATTTTTAAAAATTATTTTGGACATAAATTAATACATTTTAAAAAATTTTTAGGTCTAATTTTCATGTCCTGAAAAATACAGCAAGTCAGGGGGTTTACTTCCCATCAAATCATTATAAGTAAAACATTGTTTTTTCCTCCAATTTCAAAATATTTTTTAGATGACATGTATACCTAGTGCAAGAAAAAAGAAAGAAGTGTTTTCGTTCTATAATTTTCTTGTAATAAGTATTCAAAGTACAACTTACTCGAAATCAACAGTTTTTGTCTCCCGCCACTTTTCACCTATCAAAAATATTCCAAAATTCAAATAAATTATATATTCTTGAAGAAGAATCTCTTCTCTAGTGCCACATATGATTTTAGTTTTTTTTGGAATTGATTTAGTATTTTTTTTTAATTTATCGAATCAACGACTTCTCAAAGCTTTATATACCTACATGTAGTTTTTTACAAATTTGTTTAACATTTTCTAATTGAAACAATATAAAATTTATATGTTCAGAATTGTAGTTCCGAGATGTACAAAAGGGTAGTTTTAATTTTTTGAAATTTTTTATTTGCAGAAGAGAAAAAAACACCACAAGTGCAAAATTCTACATTTTGGGTGTTTTTAAAGTTTTGGCTGCCAAGTTGGCATGCCACCTAGGATGACTTGGTTGAGTAGGAATCGACTGAATCACACTTGGCCAAGTCCCCTAAGAGGTCAGCCTTGCGCGAGCGGTCTCGTGGGCGACCCACCCTTTCAATTTGAAGGCTATATATGTGTGTTATGTTTTTAAAAAAAAATATATCAATTGCGAATTTACATTCTTATTTTAGGATATAAGGATATTTTGAAGCTAGGAGTCATTTTTTCGAGGAAGTTACAAAGACATTTTGGTTTTGAAGGAGTGTGAAGGCAAGTTTTTCAGTGATGAAATAGTAAAACAATAAAAAAATTATTGCTTAGATATTTGAGCAATGGGAAATAAAAGGACTAGAACAAGGAACTATGATCGTAAAAGGGATGACCAAATGAAAGGTCATGCGAAACTTGTCGAAGAGAAACTGGTCGATGTTGAAGAAGAGCCTATCGCTGTAGAAGGTGCAACTCAACTAGGGGAGGATATTGGTAGTAGTCGAAGTATACATATTTTTCCTATAATGCAGAATTTGATGGACATGAATGAGGAATCACTTATTAGTCAAATTGCACCAGAACACCTGGTACCTGAAAGCACTATTAAATTGCATCTCAAAAACATGTGGATGGAATATTTTGAGAGTAAATCTTTGGTGGGAAAAGCACAATTGTTTGCAAAGTTATTCAAGAAAAAAGAAATGACTCTGATTTTGGAGTTGTTGGGTATTGATAATAGGAAAATTGTAGGAGGTAAAGTAAAAGAGACAATAATTCAAAATTTACAAGATGCATTGAACGTTGTTAATAGGGCAGATCATATAGGACCAGATTCAAATGCGACTAGAAGAGCCTTGATGACTATGATAACTAGTAAGAAATTGACACATAGAAATCAAGTTCGACCAATTTCTGATTTACTCAAGGTATCTCGAAGAACTGTTCAAAGATATATTAGGAAGAGAAATATGTTGGATATGGACATTGAAATGAATTGGGTACATATTTGTAGAGTTCCCCATAAAGATAGAATTTTTGAAGATGTAAGAAGACGGTTCATTGATTTTTGGACCAACCACTCTCGTGTTTCTTCTAATAGAAGGGACACTACAAATGAATGATAAATAGACCGATATGAAGATTTCACATACAAAACATTTTGTCGATACTACACAAAGTGAATTGTTTGAAGCATTCAAGCATGAATTTTTAGATGTGAAAATAGGTCAGAGAATGTTTGAGATGTTGTGCCATTATTTCGTATGCATAAATAAGGTTCGTGAAACATGTTGTTAAAATCATGTTGAGTTTCACTTATACTTGCAATCATATAAAAAGGTTATGGAAATACTTAATCTAGATATGGTTATTGGAAGTACAACATAATTTGTAAAGTCCATTTTATGTTATAAATTAGAAGATTCAGATGAATTCAATGTCCAGTGTATAAAAAATGAATGCAATAATTGTGGAAATTTGTAGAAATTTCCTTTACAATTTGATAATATTGATGTTACAACACCAGTCCAGTGGAAGAGATTTGAATATGAGATATACCAAACAAAGACAAGAGATGAATAAAAAAAAATTACATTAAAGGAGAGTGAATTACCGTACCTTTAGTTCATGGAAAGATTTTGATCTATGATTTATCCACATATCCAACATTGTCATGGTGCACGATGGAAAGATAAATAGTTGCGTGATTCCAAAAATTGTTTCCCACCTGGTTGAATTCTTTCAGTTGTAAATTTTACGGAGAACTATACATTTTCCCCTCAAAAGGAGCTCTAGAGTCAATATTATCATTCTGATCAAGTTACAATATTTGTGCATGTGACCTATAGACATGCACAATTCGATTTGGATGAGATAGACGGTAAAGATAAAAATGAACGCATTATCATCAAGGAGGTTCATTTATATATTAGTGATGATAGGGTTCATGATAGGAGCTATGTGGTTCATTGTTTCAACACATTTTTCAAAAATCTTGCGAGTCATGGGATAAAGGCTTCACAACGTTGGATCTGGTCTGATGGATGTGCAGGTAAGTACATGTGCATTATAAATTTTCTTTTAAATTTTCTCAATTCTCTCTCTCTCTCTCTCTATATATATATATATAATATATTTATGTGTCACATTTGCAGTTAAACATTTTTGTAAATTTAAATTGTAGGTCAATTTAAGTCTGCAAAAGCCTTTAATTAATTGGTTAGCCATGCAACATGCTAGACACAACGTTAAGTTTGTTTGGAACTTCTTTGAAAGTGGACATGGAAAAGGAGAGCATGATGGAGCAGGAGCATGTGTGAAGCGTGCACTCCAACAACATGAACTTCAAGGTATGTACATACATTTGATATTCAACTTGTTTACTTGCTAGACTATTTAACTTTACATTACATGTACACATGTATATATATACTAAATTGTTAAAAATGTATCTCTAGGTAACATGATAGAGAATTCAAAGAAAATTGTTGAATGGTGTCAAAATCATTTTGCTACTCGAGATACAAAATACAACAAATGTTACTTTTTGGAAGTGATAGGTATTTATTTTATTTACTTTTATTTTTCAAACTCAAATTCAAGTCTATATTTCTATTTATTGATTAGATTGATTAGATAGGTCTTTCTCTCTCTCTAATTAGATTGATTCTTTTTTCAATTGATTAGAATAGATCGAGATCACATGAATTGAATACCTTTTCTACTCTCTCTCTCTCTCTCTCTCTCTCTCTCTCTCTCTCTCTGTCTAATTTTAATTGATTAGACCAAGTGAATTCAATAAATACCTTTTCTAGTCTATATTTCTATTTATTGATTAGATTGATTAGATAGCTCTCTCTCTCTCTCTCTAATTTTAATTGATTAGACCAAGTGAGTTCAATTTTTATACCTTTTTTAGTCTATATTTTCTATTTATTGATTAGATTAATTAGATTGATTAAATAGGTCTATATTTCTCTCTCTCTCTCTCTCTCTCTCTGGAGATTGATAGATAGGTAAATTGAATTTAAACTAAAATTAGATTGATTCTTTTTTCAATTGATTAGAATAGATTGATCACCTGAATTGAATACCTTTTCTACTCTCTCTCTCTCTCTCGCTAATTTTAATTGATTAGACCAAGTGAGTTCAATTTTTATACTTTTTCTAGTCTATATTTCTATTTATTGATTAGATTAATTAGATTGATTAAATAGGTCTATATTTCTCTCTCTCTCTCTCTCTCTCTTTGGAGATTGATAGATAGGTAAATTGAATTTAAACTAAAATTAGATTGATTCTTTTTCAATTGATTAGAATAGATTGATAACCTGAATTGAATACCTCTTCTACTCTCTCTCTCTCTCTCTCTCTCTCTAATTTTAATTGATTAGACCAAGTGAGTTCAATTTTTATACCTTTTCTAGTCTATATTTCTATTTATTGATAAGATTAATTAGATTGATTAAATAGGTCTATATTTCTCTCTCTCTCTCTCTCTGGAGATTGATAGATAGGTAAATTGAATTTAAACAAAAATTAGATTGATTCTTTTTTCAATTGATTAGAATAGATTGATCACCTGAATTGAATACCTTTTCTACTCTCTCTCTCTCTCTAATTAGATTGATTCTAGGTAAATTGAATTTAAATTTAAATTAGATTGATTCTTTTTTCAATTGATTAGAATAGATTGATCACCTAAATTGAATACCTTTTCTAGTCTATAAATTTTTATTTATTGATTAGATTGATTAGATAGGCAAATTGAATTTTAATTGATTCTAGAACTTTCAATTTACTTTCTACTTGAATTTTAATTTCAATTAGAACTTTGAATACTTTCTACTTTCAAATTTTAATTTCAATTAGAACTTTCAATACTTTTTTCAATTGATTAAAATAGATCAAGATTCTAGATGAAGAATTTAATTCCACTCTAGATATATTAAATTGATTAGATTGATTCTAGGTAAATTGAACTTAAATTGAAATTAGATTGATTCAATGTAAATTTCTATATATATCACAAAAATCAAATGTGTACATCAATGTAAATGTCTATATCACAAAATCCAAAGATGTATCAATGTACAAATAGATCCACATACAAAAAATGCACGTATGTATATCAATGTAAATGTCTATATATATCACAAAAATCAAACATGTGTACATCTTGATATAAATGTCTATATCAAAAAATCCAAACATGTATCAATATACAAATCTAGATCAATGTAAAAACATGCATGTACACATATCAATGTAAATGTCTATAATATATCACAAAAATCAAACATGTGTACATCAATGTAAATGTCTATATTGTGCAAAATCCAAACATGTAGATCTATCAATGTAAATGTCTAGATATCAAAAAATCCAAACATGTATCAATGTAAATCTAGATCAACGTACACAAATGTCTATATATATCAATGTACAAATGTCTATATATCAATGTAAAACATATATCTAGATCAATGTAAAACATATCTAGAGATCAACGTAACATAAATATTCTCTAGTACACATGTGTACACTCTAGATCAAAATCAATGCCATAGATCTAAATCTATGAAAACATCAACTATGTCAATGATTGCCATCACGTGCTAGATGTCCGGGCCTATGTGGATCCTCATCCTACTAGACCTGAGTCTGTAAATGTAAATACATATAAAAATTGATAAATAAATTTATACATACATACATACATACATACATACATACATACATACATACATACATACATACATACAAAGATACATACATACATACATACATACATACATACATACATACATACATACATACATACATACATACATACATACATACATACATATATATATATATATATATATATATATAATGACTTGAGCTTAAATTAAAATGTACAAATTTAAGAACTCAACAAATAAATTATAA
This sequence comes from Chamaecyparis obtusa, assembly GCA_027943335.1. NCBI lineage: Eukaryota > Viridiplantae > Streptophyta > Pinopsida > Cupressales > Cupressaceae > Chamaecyparis > Chamaecyparis obtusa. Next base: position 147,347 of record BSBK01011133.1, read on the forward strand.
AATTTAATTTTTAAATTATTTTGTACCTTTGTATCCTAATGAATTAGATCAGCAGGCTCCTCTAAATCTCCATATGCAGCACCTATCATAATGTCATGTACCAGGTTTAAATAAATTTAAATTTAAATATAGAACTATATGTACATATATCTATATAAATTGAAATTAAATCTAGTTTCTTACATGTTGTAATGCACGTCCAAGGTTGGATAACTCAGAAGAGTGAAAGGACACCACACCAGGATCAATGGCCTCATCCATAAGCAAATCTGAGAATCCATGGTGAAATCGTGAGGTTGTAGCCTGTGTCTGCTATGCAGGAGCTTGTGTATGCTATGGAGGTGGTGTAAGATCATCCACACTCTGTCTATCTGAGGTACCTGCCACTGCATCTGAGCCCTATCCTTGACTACTACCTGTGGAGGATCTATGACACTGTCCTCCTCCAATGAAAGTAGGCATATCATGCAGCTCAATCCCATGCAATGTAGAAATCCTCTAGTAAGAAGCCACAATATCACTCACTAACATAGAGCTAATCTCATGTACGTGATCCTTAGGTAGTCATCCTATCTCATATGGAGTAGGAAGATCAAATTGAATGTACAGGTCATAAAATGGACTAGAAGGTGATACACCTACACTCATCTGTGATCGAAGCATGTACCTACCCACACGATCAGATGAAAACTCCTCGACCTAAGTCATGATGGTGGAAATTCTAGAATACATATCTAAACGTGCGTCTCAGTGTCCTCAGCTGCAACTTGCCTAGCTCTAGTGTAGGTCTTCCAAACCTTTTGGAAGAACCAAAATGTTTTGACCCACCAATGCCCTCTTACTAGGGGGTTGTGGTATATCGATTCATCTACACTTATCCTGATATCTCCCCCAATCCTGACTAGCATGTAGAGGTAGATCAGTGTAATCAACATCATAACCCAAATGAAACTCTGCAAATAATTGTTTACAGAAATATAGTGGCACCTCATCCTTTTGGGGCCACATATGATGAGCTTCTAACCATCTAGGATATATAAAAGGGGCCACTAAGTCATCTGTACATTTTGTGACCCTATATGCTTGAACCACCCTCTTATTGATGTAATGGGTTCCAAACATGTTCTCAACCTAAGTGGCTGAAACATCTGAATCAACTATCCTCCAATCCACTGCCCCTCTGACAGTGCTAGAGAGGCTATAATAAAAAGTATCAATCGATACACCATCATATAGATTGTATGATTCAGCCTTCTAAATCATACTCATGAGCTCAGTGCGTATAGATGTCAATTTCTCCCTATTAGGGAGAGTAGTACTATTTTGCAGTGTCTGCTCTAACATAGTTAGAACAGCCCACATCCTAGAGATAGTCTCATCTCTATGACTAGCTCTACTTTGTGGGGTATGGGTACCATGCTGGTCTGATGGAGCTCACGATCCCTGAGTATTATGGAAACTATGATCTGAACCACTAGAAGCCATGAATGATGTGCACACACAAAGGTAATATATATATCTAGAGATCTAGATAGATAAAAAATGCTCACTGCAAGTAAACATGAAAACATTTAAAACCTCAAACACACATGAACTAATTTTCAATTGCATTTACATATATAAATTAAATATTTTTAAACATAATTTAAATGCATACAATACATGTAATATTTTTAAATATTTAAACAAAATTTAAATTCATGCATTTACATGTGTATTCAATCATGGTACTAGAACTAATTCATGCACGTATAAATTTACTAATTTGAATGAATATTTATGTACACACATATTTAATTTAGCACACATGAAAAAAATGAATTTAATATGTAAATTTCCAAAATCTAAATCAAGTGACAATAATTTTGCTCAATAAAATTTAAATTAGTTTACTAGAGTTTGAATGTAAATTTCCATAACTAGGGAGGGAAAAAAATTATATTTAAATTATAATAAAAGAAATGGTGAAAATATAATAAGTTGGAAAGGGGTTCATGGGACCTTAAGGGTCTTATGGCACTAGTAAATTTTAGCTTGTTTTTCAACGAGGATTAGTCAAATTTTTGATACCAATTGGTCAACCAAATGACCATAACTGTTGTCGAAGTTTTTTGGTCGATTTTAGGACACACTAAACCCTCATTGAAATATCGACGTCTAGTGTGGTTGAATTATCAATGGTCCCGCCGTCAAAATAATTGCTTCAACTTGGAAGAATTATCAATCATACCTTCCATCTCTATGGCCAATGTCTGTCGAAATTGAGATGATTTAGGGTCAAAATTTTTGTCGAGTGTATAGCATTCTCATCGAAATGACAAAGAAGGTTCATCTCTCTTTCAATGAAATGTGGTCAGAATAGTCATCAAATATATAGCACTATCGTCGAAAGGACTATTATCGATCCATTGAAAAAGCAACAAAGCATTAATTTTTTTTTTTAATAAATAAAATATTTTATCAAATTAAGAATAGCAATATTATGCTTTAATTGTTTACATAGTAATCATAAATCTCCATCAAAAAGCTTAATCCCTTCACTTGGTCTACCAATTTACACACTCTACACATTCTAAGATATTAATCTAGAGAGGTGCAACCTTGAATAGATCACTAAATCCACCTTTCCTTATCATATCCTAAATATCACATAAAACATTAGTCTAGAGAAGAGCATAATATTCAAGCCATTAATGAATATCAACTTATATTTTTATTATTCCACTTCATTAATATTGGAAACACAAATCAAAGCTACAAGAATAATTTATTTCCATTACTCACAAATACAATGTATAAATCTCAAGGAATAAATCCACTCAATCGAATCTTACAACTGTATTTTTTTTGGGAAATGTCTAAATTTCATAAAATAAAATGAATATCTTACCAAAACCATATAATTGGAAAATGAATATTCTAGATGGGTTCATTCCACTTGGATTTAGAGCCCTTCAAAATTTGGAGCGGCTATATTTGGGAAGCAACATATTAGAAGGAAACATTCCAAGTGAGATAGGTCGACTCCAAAGACTTGGACTTTTGTCTCTTACAGGAAACAAGCTATCTAGAAGAATTCCTGATTCTATTGGCAACCTTGAAGCCCTTAGAAGACTCTACCTTGGTCACAACAAATTATCAGGAGGGATACCTCTGAGTTTAAGGGGCTGTAAGAATTTAGAGCTGCTAGACTTGTCTTCCAATGAACTGAGGGGTAGTATACCTGGAGAAGTTCTTACCAGTCTTAAAAATCTTCAGTTCTATTTAGATCTCTCAAGGAATGCATTAGAAGGGTCCTTGCTCCCAGAGGTTGGCAATATTGCAATGGTTCAATCTATAGACATTTTTGGCAATAAATTGCATGGTGGCATTCTATAGGCAATGGAAAGTTGCCTTGGATTGATATCTTTGAATCTATCAAACAATGCCTTACAAGGTATAATTGCAGAGGCATTCAACAATTTGAGATATCTCATGGACCTGGATCTTTCCTATAATTCTCTATTTGGCCAGATTCCAAAATCTAGATGAAGAAACTTAATTTTCTTCACTATCTGAATTTATCTTTCAACAGACTCATAGGAGAAGTTCCAAGAGAAGGGATTTCTGGTAATATAACTGCTATTGTTTCAATTATTGGGAATGCTAGCATGTGTGGACCAAGAATATTCTTGTTACCTAAATGCCCAATTTGAAAAGGTCTTTCACACAAAGACAGGGTGATAATTTCATTTTCTAGTGTCAGTGCTCTTGTTGTATCCTGCTTGGTCTTAGGTTTCTTGTGGAGATGCATCACACCAATAGATGTGTTAGGAATGAATGCAAAGTATTTTGGTAGTCATTCTATAGCAGTTGTTGTTGCATTCATGACTTGGATTGTCATTGATGTCAACACAGTGATATTCTGGATATCAGCAGGAAAGTAGGTACAATTTTGTTTTGCGCATATGTTGTATTGCAGATTGGCTTTTGCACAGTTGATGGTATGTTCTTTGGTGTGTTATTAACCTATGGTTAATAGTGCAAAAATAAATTCATTCATTCATGAGAGTTATGAGCATTTTGGTGAAAGCAGTGTTTAGATAGTGTTTTTGTGTAGCGATTTTTGGAAATCGGAGGATATCTCTTAGTTGGGATGGAATCTGATTTTGCACAGTTAAAGGGATGTTGGAGACTCATTAATGATGACATGGTTCATAGCCCAAAATTCAAGGATATTTTTGGAGAAAGTTACAGTATCTGGAAGCTGACAGTTTTATGTGAATTTTGTGTGTAGCGTGTAGAAATTATTATTTTGTAATTGAGGACCGAATCATTTGTAATTATTTGAGTTTGGTATATAAGAAGGAATGTTTTCCTTGTTGTAATGAGATTTGAGAAAAAGAGAATTGAGAAAAAGAGAATTGAGTAGAGAGGATTGAATTGTGAAAGTTGAGATGCGAATATATGCATGAAGTGAAGAAAAGAGCTAATTCAGTGATGAAGAAAGACTTGTGAATACAAAGATCTGGAATTGTGATCTTGTGTAGTAGAGAGTATGGTTTTGGCACAGTGTGAAGGAGGTAATATATTTCATATTATTCTATTGAATAATTCTAAGATCTTTTGGACAGTGGGTTCAGAGATCTTGCCTTGAAGTTGTTTGGGTAGTGGGTCCTTTTGTCTTCCATAAACTCTTAACCGGGTTAGAATCTTTTAACAGGGATTCAAAATCTCCTAACAAGGATTTATAGGTACTGAATGTATTTCATAAGACTCCTAACAGGGTCCATCCTCTAACAAGGAACTTTCATTTTAGTGCATCATTTTGTGGGCATCATTCCCACTGGGGTTTACTCTTTTCAAGAGGTTCCCTAGTCAACATATCTTGTGTTATTGTGCAATTGTGTATGGTTATCTTTCTATGGTTGATTTCTACATTGATTGTATTGTTTAAAGTAGTTGAATGGTTAAATTATTAGATAACTAATTCACCCCCCCCTCTCAGTTATTTTGGGGATCTTTACTTTCTAACAATTGGTATCAGAGCAGCAAGTCCTTGAAAGAAAAGTTTAACAACTTAAGGAGATCCATGGTGAATTTTAGGAAAGAAAGCCCTAAGTTTGATGGAGTAAATTTTGATAGCTGGAAAGAAAAGATGAAGACACATTTATTGTGTTTAGGACCAAGTTATTGGCTGATTACAAAAAATGAGAAGACTATCATTGAGGAAGACAATCTAGAGGCAGGAACTAAAGATGAGCTAGATCTATTCATGTGTAACATACTTGCAAGAGAAGCACTTTTGTCAGCACTACTGAAGAATGAATACAGTCAGGTAAGATGTTTGAAAACATCTCATGCAATTTGGAAAGCTTTACATTCTACTTTTGAAGGTGATGAACATGCAAAGAAGGCTAGATTACATAATTGGATTTGTGCATTTGAAGATATCAGAATGATGGAAGATGAATCTATTAGAAGCTATATTGGTAGGATGTCTGAGATTGTAACAGGAATAAAGTCTTGTGGAGGTGATAAGATAGAGAATGAAGTGATATGGAAAATTCTGAGAACTTTGACACCAGCATTCAAGCAGACAACACAGATGATTGAACAAGTGATACCTTGTAAACTAAACTTTTCAAGAGAGACTCTTCTTGGAAAATTAGAAATAGCAGAGATGAATTTGAGATTATCAGGAGAGCTACCTAGAATGGAGACAACATTCAGTGCTCTTAACATTAGACCTACATTATCAAGAAGTACTAGTGTGAATGGAGATTATGCCAGTAGTAGCGGATCTAAATCTGAGGAAGATAAGAAGATTGAAGAAGGTATTGCATTACTTGTAAAAAGAGAACCAGAAGGTAAGAAAATTTTTAAATGTTGGACTTGTCAAGAATATGGTCATTTTGCATCTAAATGTCCTAAAAGAGTTAAGAAGTATAGAAGCAACTTTAAACCTAAGAGATCTAAAGAATGTTATTATGCAAATGATGAAGATCTTGAAGTAGGAATTGAAAGACATTTAAGTGACAGTGATAATGATAACTTTGAGGAAATAGGATTTGTAGCAATTAAAGAAGAAAGTTCCAAATCTGATGAAAGGGAAGAAAAAGCATTAGTTTCTCAAGTTGAAAAGAAATCTGATTGGATTATAGATAGTGGTTGTTCACATCATATGACTAGAGATAAAAGAAAGTTTGTTAAGTTAGACAATTATGATGGAGGAATTGTTAGAGTTGGTAATAATGCACCTTGTTTGATTAAGGGTATAGGATCTATTACTCTTGATGGAAAGACTAACACTGATGATGTTTACTTTGTTGATGGATTGAGACATAATCTACTAAGCATTGGACAATTGGTTGATAAGGGTTATCAAGTTTGGTTTGCTGAGAAAACTTGTGTGATAAAAGATAAAGATGGAAATCTGGTTGGAAAAGGATCTAGAACTAGAGGTAATGTATTTCAATTGAATCATACTGAGATGACATGTTTGTTAACTAAGATTGATGACAGTTGGTTATGGCATAAAAGGTTTTGTCATATAAACTTTGGTAATATTGTCAAAGTGAGTACTACACTTGCGGTAAGAGATTTACCTAGAATTATGAAACCTACTAACATGATTTGCAAAGAATGTATGATGGCAAAGAAGAAAAGGAGTTCATTTCCCAGCAAGAAGTTCACATCGGCAGAGAAGCTGGAGATTGTTCATACAGACTTGAGTGGTCCTACTAGGACTAGAGGATTCTATGGAGAAAGGTATTTTATGATTCTTGTTGATGATTTTACAAGAATGATGTGGATTGCATTTTTGAAAGAAAAATTTGAAGCATTTGATAAATTTAAGATCATGAAAAGAAAAACTGAGAATGAATCTGGAATGAAGATTAAGTGCCTAAGATCTGATAGAGGTGGTGAATTTACATCTAGAGAGTTTAATACTTTTTGTGAAATGAATGGTATTAAGAGACAACTTTCAACCCCTAGAACACCAGAACAAAATGGTATTGCAAAAAGAAGGAACAGGTCAATAACTAAAGCAGCAAGAGCTATGTTGTTTGAGAATGATTTGGCTAAGACCTTTTGGAGAGAAGTAGTGAACACAACAGTATACACTATGAACAGAGTAAAAATCAGAGCAGATACAAACAAGACACCTTATGAATTATGGTTTGGACATGCACCCTCAGTTAAGTATTTTAGAATTTTTGGAAGTAAATGTTATATTAAGAGAGATGATGATATAGGAAAGTTTGATCCTAGAAGTGATGAAGGAATATTTCTTGGATATTCTTTGAAAAGCAAAGCATATAGATGTTATAACAAAAGAACTAAGACTATTGTTGAAAGTGCAAATGTCAAAGTTGATGAGAAGTTTAAAATTCAAGAAAGAATGCTTGATTATGAATTTGATGGAGAAGCACAACCTTAGCCTAATATTGAAAATATAGAATTATTTTTTGAAACTAACAGTGATTTGCTGAATGAAAGTCATACTGAAGAAAACAGAGAAGAAAGCAGAGAAGAATCTACAGTTGGAACAAGATCAGTAACTATGACACCTAACAGGTATATTTCAAGACATCACCCTGTTGAGCAAGTTATTGGAAGTTTAGACAGAGGAGTTTTGACTCAAAATAAGGTACATTTATGTTTGATTTCTCAAATTGAACCTAAGACTACTAATGAAGCTTGTGAAGATGAACATTGGATTAATGCTATGAAAGAAGAGCTGGAGTAGATTGAAAAAAACAAGACATGGGAATTGGTCCCTAGACCTAAAGACAAGACTGTGATTGGAACAAAATGAGTATTCAGAAACAAGATGAATGAACAAGGAGAAGTGATAAGAAACAAAGCAAGATTGGTATGTAAAGGATATTCACAACAAGAAGGAATTGACTATGAAGAAACTTTTGCACCTGTGGCCAGACTTGAAGCAGTAAGAATGTTTCTAGCATATGCAGCTTACAAGAAATTCAAAGTGTATTAGATGGATGTGAAGTCAACATTTCTGAATGGTGAATTGGAAGAAGAAGTCTACATTGAGTAGCCTGAAGGTTTTCCTTTGACACAAGAAGGAGATATGGTATGTAAGTTAAAGAAAGATTTATATGGATTAAAACAAGCACCTAGAACCTGGTATGCGAGATTGGATAAGTATTTATTGAAATTGGGATTTATAAAAGGAACAGTAGATAGTAACTTATACACAAAAGAAATTGAGAATGGTTTGTTGGTTATAGTTATATTTGTTGATGATATTATCTTTGGAGGAGAAGATGAAGCCAGTGATAAATTTGCAGATGAAATGAAGACTAAATTTGAAATGAGCATGATTGGAGAAATGAAATATTTTTTGGGATTACAGATAACACAAAGTAAGGAAGGTATATTTGTAAGCCAGACTAAGTATTTGAATGACTTATTGAAAATATTTGGAATGGAAGATTCTAAACCTGTTGGAACACCTATGGTAACTAGACATAAGTTATCTAGCAAAGATAAGACACCAGTAGTTGAGCAGAAAAAGTATAGATCTATGATTGGAGGATTGTAGTACTTGACACATACAAGACCTGATATAGCACATTCAGTTGGGATTGTAGCAAGATTTCAAGCAGAACCTAGAGAATCACATTATGCAGCAGTAAAGAGGATACTGAGATATCTGAAAGGAACAATGGATTATGGATTATGGTATGAGAATTTTGATGATTTTACTTTATGTGCCTATACTGATGCAGATTGGGGAGACATCGTTGATGAAAAGAAAAGCACTAGTGGTGGAGCCTTTTTTCTTGGAGGAAAATTAGTCTCTTGGTTAAGTAAGAAGCAGAATTGTATTTCACAAAGTACAACAGAAGTAGAATATGTTGCAGCAACAAACAATTGTAATCAGATTATTTGGATGAAGCAGTTGTTGAAGGATATTGGAATAAAGTTTGATGAGCCTGTTGTTATACATTGTGATAACACCAGTACAGTGAGTATGTCAAAAAATCCTATTTTACATTCTAAGACTAAACATATTGAGATCAAGTATCATGTTGTAAGAGAGAAAGTTGCAGAAAAAAAAGTAAGATTGGAGTACATAAGCACAAAAGAATAGATAGCAGATATATTTACAAAACCTTTACCTAAGGATACATTTGTGTATCTAAGAGGTATGCTTGGGGTTATGCCCTAACCTATTTTTTAGAATTGATGCAGATGATTGCATCCGTCCAGTGGTATATGAGCCCTATCTTTCTTCTAGATTGGATGTTGGAACTTCCTCTATGGGGGAGTTTATGAGCTGAGTCATGAGGACTCTTGTTATTGTATTTTTCTGAACAGTGTCTTTTGACATTAAGTTGTTGTTGACTTAGTGGTGGAATTTATATCATTAATGTCAATGGGGGAGAGATATACATGAAAAACATTGTGGATTGTATGAGAGAGCTAAATGGGAGAACGAAGCAAGATTTAATTTGATATTTTGCAGTGATGTTGCAGTATTGGATTTTTGGAACATTGGATGTTTTTCATCTATGTTGCCATCAATGCCAATGGGGGAGATTGTTAGGAATGAATGTAAAGTATTTTGGAAGTCATTCTGTAGCAGTTGTTGTTGCATTCATGACTTGGATTGTCATTAATGTCAACACAGTGATATTCTGGATATCAGCAGGAAAGTAGGTACAATTTTGTTTTGCACACATGTTGTATTACAGATTGGCTTTTGCATAGTTGATGGTATGTTCTTTGGTGTGTTATTAACCTATGGTTAACAGCACAAAAAGAAATTCATTCATTCATGAGAGTTTTGAGCATTTTGGTGAAAGTAGTGTTTAGATAGTGTTTCTGTGTAGCGATTTTCAGAAATCAGAGGATATCTCTTAGCTAGGATGGAATATGATTTTGCGTAGTTAAAGGGATTTTGGAGACTCATTAATGATGATGTGGTTCATAGCACAAACTTTGAGGATATGTTTGGAGAAAGTTACAGTATCTGGAAGCTGACAGTTTTATGTGAATTTCGTGTGTAGCGTGTAGAAATTATTATTTTGTAATTGAGGACCAACTCATTTGTAATTATTTGAGTTTGGTATATAAGAAGGAATGTTTTCCTTATTGTAATGAGATTTGAGAAAAAGAGAATTGAGAAAAAGAGAATTGAGCAGAGAGGATTGAATTGTGAAAGTTGAGATGCGAATATATGCATGAAGTGAAGAAAAGAGCTAATTCAGTGATGAAGGAAGACTTGTGAGTACAAAGATCTGGAATTATGATCTTGTGTAGCAGAGAGTGCGGTTTTGGCATAGTGTGAAGGAGGTAATATATTTCATATTATTCTATTGAATAATTCTAAGATCTTTTGGACAGTGGGTTCAGAGATCTTGCCTTGAAGCTGTTTGGGCAGTGGGTCCTTCTGTCTTCCATAAAATCTTAACCGGGTTAGAATATTTTAACAGGGATTCAAAATCTCCTAATAGGGATTTATATATACTGAATGTATTTCATAAGACTCCTAATAGGGTCCATCCTCTAACAAGGAACTTTCATTTTAGTGCATCATTTTGTGGGCATCATTCCCACCGGGGTTTACTCTTTTCAAGAGGTTCCCTAGTCAACATATCTTGTGTTATTGTGCAATTGTGTATGGTTATCTTTCTATGGTTGATTACTACATTGATTATATTGTTTAAAGTAGTTGAATGGTTAAATTATCAGATAACTGATTCACCCCCCCTCTTAGTTATCTTGGGGATCTTTACTTTCTAACAAGATGATCTCCCAATAGATATTATGCTGAAGTTGGAGCACCTAAAAATTTCTTACGATGACCTTTTTAGTGAAACTAATGGATTTAATGAGAACAAGTTGGTTGGAGTGGGTAGCTTTGGATCAGTCTAAGGGGAGATCTGAAAGATGGTAGAGTAGTTGCAGTAAAGGTTCTTAATTTGACAAATGAAGAAGCTCATAAGAGTTTTGATGCTGAATGCAAGGTGTTAAGAAAGGTTCAACACCACAATTTGACTAGGATCTTAACTTCATGTTCATTCACTGGCTTCCAAGCCTTGGTTTTTGAATTTATGTCAAATGGAAGCTTAGAAAAGCATTTGTATCCCGAACAAGGTTGTTGTCAATTTGGTTTGAAAAAATAGCTAGACATAGCCATTGACATAGCAAATTCCATGGAATATCTACATTACAACTCTTTTGTCCAAGTTGTCCACTGTGATTTAAAACCCAAGAATGTCCTTTTGGACGAAGACCTGACAGGCCATGTAAGAGATTTTGGAATTGCAAGGTTAACTTCAGGTACACAATCTGTGGGCTCACTTACTTCAACACTTTCCATCAAAGGATCAGTGGGTTACATTGCCCCAGGTATGTCTCCACAATTCTCATCCTCAATTGGGTATTTTGACTGAATTTCTTGAATCACTTGTGATCTCATTATCTACTATCATGAATGCAGAGTATGGACTAGGAGGGAGAGTAACTACAGATGGAGATGTCTATAGTTATGGCATTTTGTTGCTAGAAATGCTAACAAGAAGCAGACCGACATAAGAAATGTTTGTAGAAGGTCTTGGCTTGCAGAAGTGGGTAAGCTCAGCCTTTCCTGAAAACCTGGTAGATATACTTGATAGAAGCATAGAACAAGATATTGTCGGCATGAAACATGACATGGAGGAAGCAAAAGTCTTGTACAAGTGGTGTTACAACTCCTTGTTTGGTATCAGTTTGGCTTGCTCAAAAGATTTGGCACAAGAAAGGCCAACCATGAAAGATGTTGGGAGGATTTTGGAGAGTATAAGAGAGGATTTGACTAGCAGTAGTGGATTTTTAGTCAAATTATGGCCAAGTATATCTGATTTGGTGGCCAAGCCTCCCCAAGAAGAAGCTGATAGAAAAAATTCTTCTAGCAGTGAAAGCTCCTAGACAAGGGGACATAAAATTTCACCAACATCAAGGTCATAAACCAAAATGAAGAAACTAGATTAACAACCAAAAGACAACATTTTAGAACATTGGTGCGACAAAAGATAAAGAGAGTTAATCTAAATGGAACCTTAAAATGTAAAGCTTGAAAAGTAGTTTTAAGCCACAAGGATTCAAAGTACCTTGGCCTCCTTTACTAGCATCATTCCTTGTCTTCTTTATCCTAATTGCTTCCAAAAATTTTATGCTTATTTTCTTGCATATTCTCATTAAAAGGGTAGATTTATTGAGGTTTATAGTAGTATTCATTGGAATTGTTTCTATACACATTTATATTTTACATAGTTTCTTAAGTATACTTAGGAAACAACATTCTTTTAAATGCATATAGGTGTACATTAGCAAATGGAATTAGCCATATCAATTTTCTGTCAAAGTGGTTATACCTATTCTTCTTAATTGGGACACTTCATTTTTTTTTCAAAATTCCCTTATATATTTTATGATTTAGCCAATACCTTTTTTGAGAGAAATGTCTAAATCGTAAACTAAAACACATATCTTACCAAGAGGGACACTTAGTTTTCTTTCAACTTTTTTCAAACTTCCCTTACATGTTTTAAGTTTTAGTTTACGATTTATCCAATACCTTTTTTGAGTACCTAATGTACACCTTCTGAAAACTTGTGATATGAAGAAATGCCAAATATTAAGTGATGTCATTGTGTATAACTTGTCATAATGAGTTGAGAATATGCATAATGCTATAAAGGATGCAGTGAGAAAGATTAGGTTGCAAATAAAGTAGGAAATTGCACTCACGAAAATAAATAAGAATTTTCTGCTTAGTTGCTATAGTTACACAGTACATTGCTTATTATGCACATATGTCTAATTGTTAATATTATTGAAAAGAATAAAGCCATGAATATGTAGGTGTCATATAGGAGCTCTTATTATTGTATTTTCATATTACATAATATAGTAGTCACTTGGAAAAGTAAGGCTTACTTTCTTCTTCTTCATCATGATTTTGGCAGCAACCTGTATAGAAAATCAACAAATAATTACTTACATGAAGAACAATTGGCATGATGACACAAATGAAGTAAACAAAAGATATTTGTCTATTGCCATTAGTTATGCCACTATTCATAAAATAAAATTATATCATAAAAATGTACCTATGTACAAAGGAATACACCTGTAAGATTCAAGTCAATGACATCCTGCCACTAAGATTTTTTCAGCCTCATCATTAGTGTGTCCCTTGTGATGCCTGCAAGGAAAACCAGGGGCACAAATTCTTAGCAAGCACATAATAATTTGTTTGTGGAGTAACTGATGCATCTTGTCCAATCATAGGAAAGAGACATGAAAGGAAAATAATACTTGCATTGTTTATCAAAATGTCAACTGCATTCCCATGACTGAACTACCTGCTCAAATAAAAAAAAGTATAAACAATGATTGAGTACAACAAGATATCTGCTTGGGAAAAATAGCTTGGCATTAGAATGAGATATTGAACTGATTATTACTAATTTAAACATAGCCTCAACATCAACCTCCTTTGAAACATCTGCTCCATAAATCAATGTTGAGCCACCAGAATCTTCAATCTACAATGAAGTCACTCTTAACAAATTGCTTAATGCCATAAAAACTTAATTTACATTTGACATTACTATAAGTTTTTGTAAAATCTAGGAGATAAAATAAGCATGAATGGGCACACATACTGAAGATAGGAGTGCCAAGATTACAAATTTTGGCATCAAGATTCATAATAGATACATGATATGAGTATCACAAAAGATATGTGGTCCTATCGTTATAAGGGAAACAAGTTACCTCTACTCCACCCTAAGCTAGATTAGAATGTTCATAATGCCAATTTAGTGAAAGAATGAATCAATGATTAGAGTGTCTGATCCCTTGATTATCATTTTTATTCTACCCTGCATACCTTCCAAAATATATACGTTGCATCAAGGGTATTGTCATAGCTACAGCTCCCATTTACAAAACCGAAGATGTCTTTGGTTAATCTCAATGATTTTTGATATTGACAAGAACAAATTCAAAGGTGGCTATGGATAGGAAAGAAGTTAAGAGAGTCCATATACCCAAGGGAAGTTGGCATGAGATAAATTGAGATATATAAAATGTAGAGATAAAGTAAATAATATCAATGATGAATTATGGAATGGTATGAAAGATATGAAGATATAAATGAAGTCTATGGAATCTTGAGAATGAGCATAAATCAAATATACACCTGCAAAGATAAAATCATATATTAGTAGATAAGAAGTTTGTTAACTGAGATATTTGGAATCAATTGAACAACAAAGGAATAGTCAACCACTATGAAGTCAGTCCTAGGAAGGAAGTTAATGTGAACAAGACGACGCAGTTCCTCAAAAGCACACATGGTTTAGTTTGAGCTTCACTTGGTTTTGAGAATAGTTTAATATTCTCTACTTAACAAGGCCAACCACATGAAGGTGGAAGCTCATTTGGCCCCTCCACCCCACCCCCTAACATCACTCTAAATTCCCCATTAACATCTAATAACATTCATTCATTCATCCACTTTTGAAATATAACATTCAATCATTATAATCACATGATAACACTCATTAACACATAAAATTCATTAACACACAATATTCATGAATAATTCATTAAAACATAAAATTAATTAACACACAACATTCATGAATAATTCATTAACACATCATTCATCAACATTACTAGTACAAAATTACATCCATGAAGACAATGTTCTTTCATTAGCAAAAAATGTTAATTATAATCATTTATTTTTGGGTTTCTTGCTATTTTTTTTAAGGTAATGACTAAGAGGAACATCAATGTCCTCATCATTCCCCTCCTCTACTGATTCTAATGCCAACACATGTAATGCCCCGCCAGGGAACCCAAAAGAACTTAACCTAAACATGTGACTAAGTTTGCAAAATAATTTTTTTTTTAAAGTTAAGAATCAAAACATCAAAACTTACAATGCAGAAGCAAAGCATAACATAAACAACTAACATAGGTTACAACTCCAAAGGGTTCCTTGATGTAGATTACGAAAGAGTTAATTAGTTATTATAAGATAAAGTTATTAATCCCAAGATTACAACTGAAAGTTAAATACAACATCATACACATGATTACATAAATACAAATAGTACCATATGGTAACCATAATAATCAGCATCCACTACACATGTCGTAGGGTATGTAAATACAATAAACTGAAAGAAGTACAACATGATAACTCTAAAAATTTGATACAATGATACAAGAAGAAAGAAGAAAGAAGAATAAGAAAGAACAACTGCAACATGGATCATCTAGCCTTGGTGCATGAATGTCAGAATCTCAAATGGTAAAAGAACCACTACCACCTGACCTCGTGAACCTAAATGGTCCACTCCCACCGTGCTGAGGAGATAACATCAGAACCCACTCGGATAACAAACAACAAAAACCAAGGAAGAGGTCCTGAAAGATTCTAACTCAAGGATACCAAAAATTACAACAAGGTATAACATACTCTACTAGAGGCAAACAAAACACATAGGAAACCTAAGATGCATACAAAAAGTGTCATCACATAAGTCAACTCTAAGGTTATCCTGGTAGTTCCTTCACACCCCGGTGCCCTAGTGACTCTATGTGGTTATAGTAACCTCTCATGTAGACAAGGTATTACCTATGCCATCTCCAGTCCATATAGGCGGCAAGCATCATCTCAACTCCCATCCTAGTCAAAATCAATCATGAACTCAGGCATGGGCGAGGCACAAAATATCTTTTTAGGTTCATTTTAGATTCCCAATGTTTATTAGTTATCACTTATTAAACTACTTGTAGTTGGATCTCCAGGTAGCTACTTCTGGGCTCTGGCACCAATTCACAAGCCACTTCCTGATATACACTCAGATGACCTACCCTAGGTTTCATAGAATCAAGCCTAATTTTCAAGTTAACACAACTCAAGAATCTCTACAACTAGATTCAACATGCAAAACCATACACATGCATAACTAGATACATAATAAAACAAGTTCACTAACAAAATAGAATATGCACGGCAACCAAACAAGATAGATTAAACATCTAAAACCCCACCTCTGGGATTACATCTCCTAAAAGCTAAATTAATGCTACCCATACTAGTAATCATGAAAAGAAACCAAACACTCCAATAATAAACACATCATTATGAAATTCTCATAATATTTAATTATATACCATTATTCTTCTTCTTATTTTTCTTATTCTAAAAGAATTCTCATGTATGAATTTTATTAATTTCTAAAAATAGAATTTCTAAAAAATAGAATTTTCTAAAAATAGAATACCACTACATGCAACTGAATATATCTTCCTTAAATAACATGCACTAAATATATCTTTCCTACATAACATGCAACTGAATATATCTTTCATAAATAATATGCAACTGAATATATCTTCATTAAATAACATGCAACTGAATATATCTTTCATAAATAACATGCAACTGAATGTATCTTTCATAAATAACATGCAACTGAATATATCTTCCTTAAATAACATGCACTAAATATATCTTTCCTACATAACATGCAACTGAATATATCTTCATTAAATAACATGCAACTAAATATATCTTCATTAAATAACATGCAACTAAAAATATCTTTTCTAAATAACATGCAACTAAATATATCTTTCATAGATAACATGCAACTGAATGTATCTTTCATAAATAACATGCAATTGAATATATCTTCCTTAAATAACATGCACTAAATATATCTTTCCTACATAACATGCAACTGAATATATCTTTCATAAGTAACATGCAACTGAATATATCTTCATTAAATAACATGCAACTAAATATATCTTCATTAAATAACATGCAACTGAAAATATCTTTTCTAAATAACATGCAACTGAATATATCTTTCATAAATAACATGCAACTGAATGTATCTTTCATAAATAACATGCAACTGAATATATCTTCATTAAATAACATGCAATTGATAACCACAACGCTATGCTACTCAAACAATCAAAACCAGCAAGCACAAGGAAGACACTTTCTACAATTTTCTATAAAGATCCAAAACAAAATAACCATGATAAAATTAAAACCTACCTCAAATCAAAATTATACAAATTTGATGATGTCCAGAATGAAGAAAACATAATCCAAGCTTTTCAAAGAATTCTCCCAAATCTGTCCCAAATCTATCTCCAAAATTCCTTCTCCAAAACCTATGTCCTCCAATAATGGCTAAAACCCCCACTACTTAAAAGAATCTCCTTTCTCATGCATAAAATACAAATTCAACTCCAAGAGGGCTTTGCATGAAGATGAACTTTAGTTCACAGTTCAATCTCAGTTGAACTAAAGTCTCCTCTTCACTTTGACTTTAGTTGAAAAGCTCTTAACCAAACTTTAACTTAAATCATCAATTCAATTTCATTCAATTATGAATGTGCAACATAATGCATTCAATTAAATAAAAATTAGAACATTTAGTTAACATAAATAACACATGCCAAAATAACTTTCAATTTAATAAATATATTTTAATTAAACAAAGGTTAAACTCCAAGATTAAATAAATCAAAAGTGAAGATATTTAATTAATTCACATTAATTAAATATTTCAACCACACTCAAAATAGCATATAATTAATTTCCAATTAATTTATGCATCAACTATACAAAAATAATAACAATAATTAAACTAAATAAATACATTTATTTAATTACCATTTAAATACTATGCCATAGCTAAAAATAGAATGATCTAAAAATAGAAATCACACCAAACGCCACAAATCAAAAAATAAAAAAGACCTAAGAACCCACATTCATGCTCAGGACATAGGTGTAAACTCTTGCCAGTTGGACGAGTTTAGAAAGGTGGAAACACAGAATCTTGTCCCCTACTTTAGGATAATAATTGGCTTAGGTTAGGATTTGGAACTAAATATTATCTCCCCTCTTTTACCATTGAGATTAGCGATAGGGCAGACTCATCCTAACAATTCAGGGAAGTCGATGCCCGGTACCTGTGAACCTGCATAAAAGACAAGCATGTACATATATATATATATATATATATATATATATATATATATATATATATATATATATATATATATATATATATATATATATATATATATATATATATATATATATATAAATAAAATAGATAATGGTGGGGATCGGCCGATCATGTAGATCTTGCAAGTAAGTAACTACAACTCCATCTCTCAACCACATCAAGCACGTCAAATATAAATGTAAAACAAACATATCAACCATACACATGCAAGTATGGGGTCAGTAAAATCATAAGTATCAACAAATTCTTAACATATAATCTATCATCCTAGATTAATTACAACATTTATAAAATTAGACCAGGGGAGAGGTACTACATCCACCCCCTCTAGAATTAGGCTTACTCTTGGAAGCCTACAACAGTTGAGGATATATTTTCCCCCCAAACATGAAACATTTACTAAAGATAAAACATGACATTGGAAAACAAGTCATAACATAAGAACATAATATACAATCATTAAGAACATTATAATATCTAGTTTAGGAACAACTAAAAATATCATATTGATCAATAATTCATTAACAATTCAAAAATCAAATCTAAACCTTTATTCATACATCATCATAGAAAACATCTAGGATCAATTACATAAAACACACATTCACATATATAACAAATAATGAGTTGAAAAGTTCATGAAAAACTATCTAGTTAATGCAAGACTTATGCAATCATATAGGATACACAATGATTTTAATATCACACAGCACATATAGTACCATCTCTGTGATGTCCTCCCTTATACATACTATCAGGGTTTCATGATGAACATGATAGAAACAATACTTATCACAGAACAGGGCCAACAATATCAAACATTCGGAGTAGCCACCATAAAACTCAAAAGGAAAAACCCAAGTGGGGGAATCGTAAATCCAACATTAAATCATAAGAGCGCTCAATTTTCAACAATAAATCAAGTGTGACTAGCATCAAAAAATAGATAACAAAAAGAGAGTTAGGTGACTAATCCAATCATAAAAAAGTTAAAATTTTTTAATGCTAGCCCATACACATCATGAATAATTCATAAATCAACCAAAAATAAATTATCAATCTTCACACATCCACATAACAAGGTGACTAGTAGTAGCCACACTCAAGGGAGTAATCACTTCATGACATCCAAGGTATTCCACCCTAGATGCATTAGAGAAGGTAACCATACACAATAAACAGTCAAACATCTATGAAAATCACTAGGCCAGTGATATCTCAAAGGAATTTAGGAGAAGCAAGAACATAAATGTTTAGATGTAGTTTAATGGTTTTCAAAACACAAAAGAGTTATATGTCTATGTTTTGTTTCAACTTTAATAGTCTAGACATCTAATAGGCACACAACTTCCCAGAGTTCCCAGTGTAGAACTTGGTGCTTTGATACCAAGTGTAATGCCCCGCCAGGGAACCCAGAAGAACTTAACCTAAACATGCGACTAAGTTTGCAGAATAATTTTTTTAAAAAAAAGTTAACAATCAAAACATCAAAGTTTACAATGCGAAAGCAAAGCATAACATAAACAACTAACATAGGTTACAACTCCAAAGGGTTCCTTGACGTAGATTACGAAAGAGTTAATTAGTTATTATAAGATAAAGTTATTAATCCCAAGATTACAACTGAAAGTTAAATACAACATCATACACATGATTACATAAATACAAATAGTACCATATGGTAACCATAATAATCAGCATCCATTACACATGTCGCAAGGTATGTAAATACAATAAATTGAAAGAAGTACAACATGATAACTTTGAAAATCTAATACAATGATAAAAGAAAAAAGAAGAAAGAAGAATAAGAAAGAACAACTACAACATGGATCATCTAGCCTTGGTGCACGAACCTCACAATTTGAAATGGTAAAAGAACCACTACCACCCGACCTCGTGAACCTAAATGGTCCACTCCCACCATGCTGAGGAGATAACATCAAAACCCACTATGATAACAAACAACAACAACCAAGGAAGAGGTCCTGAAAGCTTCTAACTCAAGGATACCAAAAAGTACAACAAGGTATAACATACTCTACCAGAGGCAAACAAAACACATAGGAAACCTAAGATGCATATAGAAAGTGTCATCACATAAGTCAACTCTAAGGTTATCCTGGTAGTCCCTTCAGACCCTGGTGCCCTAGTGACTCTATGTGGTTATAGTAACCTCTCATGTAGACAAGGTACTACCTATGCCATCTCCAGTCCATATAGGCGGCAAGCATCATCTCAACTCCCATCCTAGTCAAACTCAATCAGGAACTTAGGCATGGGCGAGGCACAAAATATCTTTTTAGGTTCATTTTAGATTCCCAATGTTTATTAGTTATCACTTATTAAACTACTTGTAGTTGGATCTCCAAGTAACCAATTCACAAGCCACTTCCTAATATACACTTAGATGACCTACCCTAGGTTTCACAGAATCAAGCCTAATCTCCGAGTTAACATAACTCAACAGTCTCTACAACTAGATTCAACATGCAAGACCATAAACATGCATAACTAGATACATAATAAAATAAGTTGACCGACACAAAAGAATATGCACGGCAACCAAACAAGATAGATTAAACATCTAAAACCCCACCTCTGGGATTACATCTCCTAAAAGCTAAATTAATGCTACCCATACTAGTAATCATGAAAAGAAACCAAACATTCCAATAATAAACACATCATTATGAAATTCTCATAATATTTAATTATATAGCATTATTCTTCTTCTTATTTTTCTTATTCTTAAAGAATTCTCATGTACGAATTTTATTTATTTCTAAAAATAGAATTTCTAAAAAATAGAATTTTCTAAAAATAGAATACCACTACATGCAACTGAATATATCTTCTTTAAATAACATGCACTAAATATATCTTTCCTACATAACATGCAACTAAATATATCTTTCATAAATAACATGCAACTGAATATATCTTCATTAAATAACATGCAAGTAAATATATCTTCATTAAATAACATGCAACTGAAAATATCTTTTCTAAATAACATGCAACTGAATATATCTTTCATAAATAACATGCAACTGAATGTATCTTTCATAAATAACATGCAACTGAATATATCTTCCTTAAATAACATGCACTAAATATATCTTTCCTACATAACATGCAATTGAATATATTTTCATTAAATAACATGCAACTAAATATATCTTCATTAAATAACATGCAACTGAAAATATCTTTTCTAAATAACATGCAACTGAATATATCTTTCATAAATAACATGCAACTAAATATATCTTCCTTAAATAACATGCACTAAATATATCTTTCCTACATAACATGCAACTGAATATATCTTTCATAAGTAACATGCAAATGAATATATCTTCATTAAATAACATGCAACTAAATATATCTTCATTAAATAACATGCAACTGAAAATATCTTTTCTAAATAACATGCAACTGAATATATCTTTCATAAAGAACATGCAACTGAATGTATCTTTCATAAATAACATGCAACTGCATATATCTTCATTAAATAACATTGAATTGATAACCACAACATTATGTTACTCAAACAATCAAAACTAGCAAGCACGAGGAAGACACTTTCTACAATTTTCTATAAAGATCTGAAATAGAATAACCATGATAAAATCAAAACCTACCTCAAATCAAAATTATACAGATTTGATGATGTCTAGAATGAAGAAAACATAATCCAAGCTTTTCAAAGAATTCTCCCAAATCTGTCCCAAATCTATCTCCAAAATTCCTCCAAAACCTGTGTCCTCCAATAATGGCCAAAACCCCCAATACTTAAAAGAATCTCCTTTCTCATGCATAAAATACAAATTCAACTCCAAGAGGGCTTTGCATGAAGACAAACTTTAGTTCACAGTTCAATCTCAGTTAAACTGAAGTCTCCTCTTCACTTTGACTTTGGTTGAAAAGCTCTTAACCAAACTTTAACTTAAATCATCAATTCAATTTCATTCAATTATGAATGTGCAACATAATGCATTCAATTAAATAAAAATTAGAACATTTAGTTAACATAAATAACACATGCCAAAATAACTTTCAATTTAATAAATATATTTTAATTAAACAAAGGTTAAACTCCAAGATTAAATAAATCAAAAGTGAAGATATTTAATTAATTCACATTGATTAAATATTTCAACCACACTCAAAATAGCATATAATTAATTTCCCATTAATTTATGCATCAACTATACAAAAATAATAACAATAATTAAACTAAATAAATACATTTATTTAATTACCATTTAAATACTATGCCACAGCTAAAAATAGAATGATCTAAAAATAGAAATCACACCAAACGCCACAAATCAAAGAATAAAAAAGACCTAAGAACTCACATTCATGCTCAGGATATAGGTGTAAACTCTTGCCAGTTGGACGAGTTTAGAAAGGTGGAAACACAAAATCTTGTCCCCTACTTTACGACAATAATTGGCTTAGGTTAGGATTTGGAACTGAATATTATCTCCCCTCTTTTACCATTGAGATTAGCAATAGGGCATGCTCATCCTGACAATTCAGGGAAGTTGATGCCCGATACCTACGAACCTACATAAAAGACAAGCATGTACATATATATAGATATAACAAACAATGGTGGGGATCAGCCGATCATGTGGATCTCGCAAGCAAGTAACTACGACTCCGTCCCTCAACCACATCAAGCACGTCAAACAAAAACGTAAAACAAACACATCAACCATACAAATGCAATTAAGTATGGGGTCAGTAAAATCATAAGTATCAACAAATTCCTAACATATAATCTATCATCCTAGATTAATTACAACATTTATAAAATTAGATCAGGGGTGAGGTACTACAATACATGTCTCCTCCTCATCTGTTCAGGAATAGGAGGCCATTGCGCCAAAGGGGGGTCCGCTGCAATAACAACTATGTCATGAGTTAAATTCACACCATTTTATATTAGTGTTACAAGTATTTAACTAAGTAAAAGAACTATAAATTAAAAAAGAAATTTAAAAGAACAAAACATAGATTTTCTTTACCTGAATGTGCCACATGATCTACATGGTGATCACTCTGAACATCCTCCACTCGTTCAACATGACATTCTATATGCTCTAAAATATACACAAAAAAGGTTACACCAATTTTAATTTAAGATGTTAAATTTTATTAATAATTACATAATTAATTTTAAATAGCAAATGAACACCTCCATCAACACTACGATGCACATCAGGGGCTTCATCATGCGGCGTAGGATCTGTGTTATGGTTAGGAGGCTGTATTGCAATGTCATGTGCATTATTATCAAATAGATTGTTGCTCAAGTATTTAATTTCAAATATTTTTTTTTTGGCATATTTACCTATTCACATGATGCAGGAGACTCTTGGGTATGGCCAGTGGAAGCTTTGCGTAGGCGTTCAACCATGACATGATAGCCTTCCTTGAAGGCAATTTTTTTTTGTTCTTTCGTGGCCTCTAAATTAAATTGTGAGCCCTGCTTTTTTTGATTAAACAAAATTATTTGGTTGAATAATTAATTTTTCTTTGGAATTCATTTACTGCTACTTACAATTCGTGCTTTAAATTTGGAATATCCACCAGAGCCAAGTTTGTGCTGCCCAATCTTTTGCAGCCTGGCCTTTGTTGCCTTTGATGTGTCCTACAACCTATGAAAAGTTTGAAATATGTTAGATGATATAGATATAAAGATCACTAATTAGTGCATTATTACATTGTAAAAGTAGTTAATACTATTCCATATCTTCTCTCATTTGCTGGTGTAATTCCTCTTTGAGCATCCCCTTTCTCCTTTGCATCCAAAATGAACTCATTCCAATCCCTCACTAGAATAAAGGGAGGACACTCGTACTTTGGGTTCTGGATGAGACTCCTTCTATATGAGTCCCTCAAAGTCTTAAGATGTTTGGAAGTTTTTTCTAAAATTTTATTCTCCTCAAAAATATTACTACCAAAATCATGCTCTAAATCTTTAATGAGCCGATCTTTTAATTTTTTGTCTTGCAAGTTCCACCTTTTAAGAAAAAACACAAAATTGTTAGATAGATAAATTAACTAAAGTTGTGTACCTTGAATATAGTAAAAGAAAAGACTTGAATGAAAGGAAAAATATTGTATCAATTAATGATATGAAACAAAAATAGTGGGATAGGGTTAGTTCACTTATTATGTTCCACCTTGTACGTATGGTGGGCTCGAATATCTTCAATGTGAGGTCATAAAGTGTCTTATAAAAAGAATCATTTCTTGCAAAGAATGTCATGGGATCATCAATCCAAAAAATTTTATGAATAGGTAAATGCATATTACAATATAAAAAATAATAATTTTAAAGTACCTGGAAGATTAGGACATTTTAAAAGCACCAATTCAATATTATCAATCAATAATGACGTCTGCATAACTCCCATGCTAGAAACACAGGTAGATCCAGGAAATGATGGTGAACTATTGACCAATACATGTACTCTGATCTATATCTGGTGTAGCAGACGGTGCTGGTGTATCTCCTACTCCACAAAATTAATCCACTATGAGATGCACCCAAGATTAAAGCACAAATTATCAAATCATAATTAACACAAAACCAAATATAGAAAAATAAGGATTTACCAGGCATAGACCATGAAGGCATCGATGTTTGCATGCCCCTTGTTGCTGACATTTCTCTAAAAAATCTTAGATGGACATCGGTTGAACTCCTAGGAGGAGTCGCCTGCACTTGATCACCTGAACAATACATTGTTAGCAAAGACATTCTGAAATAATAAAAGTAAGAGTTAACTTAAGAAGTTTTTGAATGTTCCAAAGAAAAAATCCATTGTAACTTGTCAAATTAAGGATTATTTTACCTAAGGCGGCTGGAGCTTTGCTAGTACCAACCTCACCACGATGTCCTTGATCAGATACTTGAGTTTACAAAAAATCCTATAACAAGAACACATACATATTGTAGTTCACAACATAAAAGAGTATAAAATATAAACCTTTATTGAACTTTTGTTATAACTAAAGATTCATTACTGCTTACTTCATAACAACATGCTTCTTCCATCAATTTATGTTGCCTCTTCACCATCTCCTCAGTTGGATTTGCTTCTCCCAAAATGCTAATAATTTCTAAATTGAATTTTTTTAGTTTTTTCTTCAACATATTTATTAAATTAGGGATTTCTAGGATATCATCATCAGAAGGGGTAGCTATTGCCTCTGTTGTTGCAGGTGCTTTCCCCTATCTTGAACATCAAATTGTGACATGAATATTAGTAAAACTATCATAATAACTCCAAAACCCTAAATAAAATAACATAATAATATAACATTTTTCAACTATCTAATTTATATAATTTCAATTAGGTTTACCATTGATGAAGAATAGGTGGGAGGAGCATCCTCATGGCCTCTATCATGTGGGGGATCCATATCGTCCTATGACAAAGATTAAATATAAAAACTTCAGCGAACTGAAAGCAATAGACTTAGCAAAAAAAACTTATTAATAAAATGGTATATAGTACTTACCACCCTCATGATAGTAACTTTTTTTGTATCTATGCAATTTAAATGGTAATCTATTAGCAGTTCTTCCCCTGCACTTATTGATTTTATCACACATACAAAAACTTGATTCCCTTCACGCACCTCAAATATGCAATTGGGTTGCTTATTAGTTGAGGAAGGTTGCGTACTATTTATAAAACTTGCAATATTCCCTATTGCTTTGGGTCTCCCATCAATGTACATAGCAAATCTTTTACTTTGATCATTTTCTTTTCATTATATATAATTTTCTGATAGTGCATACCTACACATACTTTTTTTATATTGAACAATCCGCATCCAATCACTGTAATTGTAACAAAGACCATCATACTTCATCAATTCAACAACTTTGTTGTAACATACCTTTATCCCATCCATGGAAAATAGGCCCAAACCATGTAATGAGGATGGGGCTATGCGATATATCCTCTCATTAGCACAAAAACCAGTGTTAATTGGAGGTAGCTCATTGGGTACCCATTCTTTCTCAAGATGTGTGTACTGAAAGGGCACCTTAATGTCACCTTTGGTCTCATCATGATAAGAACATGACCCCCCTTTAGCAAGGAAAAATTGCATGTGTTTATTGAATTTTTTTTCTAATCTTTTGACCTCTAGTTGATCTCCCCATTTTAGTTGTACTACATGTAGAACTTTCATCTACCATTCCCTCATTTTTCTCATTCGATGTAGATAGATCTGACAAGTACCTATTTGGTGGGTCCTCCAATCCATCAAATGAGATATTGTCACGTCCCTGCTTCAAATAGAATTTTGATAATAATTAAATAATATATATAGAATAATCAAGTCGTGAACCATACGTACGGTTCTTCTTTGTCTATACGTGGGAGATATAAAATGTAAGTTGAAAGTGATTATATAATTATATGTCTATACGGTTCTTCTTTGTCTATACATTATATGATTATATAATATGTCTATTTATAACATACCTGCTCAGTGATAAACAAGAAGAATATAAGAAAATTATGTCTATTTATTGACTTATACCTGTTGATCCATGTCACTGTGTAGGATCCTCACCAAAGGGGTTAAATTTCTTGCATATGTTAATCATTTATCTTAAGTTAGCTAAAAATTACATGATACGTATGCTACAAATAACTTAGAAGACAACATGAACAATATGCAACATTGTAAACATAAACAAATTTTAATTTATATATGGAATGCAAGATCGTCAATAGAAGGGGTGATGATGTTTGTAGTCAATTGCCTATTTGCAAAAAGGGTGACAATCAAATAAAATATATACATGTATTAGCAACAATTAATTGAGAATCGTAAGAAAAACATTGGTAATTATAAATCACATATGTTGTAATTATTAGAATTGAACACAATAAATATGTAATCATTAGAATTGAAATAAAAAAATCAATATTAAATATATATACTAATCAATATAAATATATATAAATAATTAAATCACATACCTTGTACATTTCAATCATGTCATTGATCATCTTCTTCATCTATTATCATCATCATCACCACCACCACCACCACCACCACCACCATCATCATCTTCTGCATCTTCTTCTTCTTCATCATCTTCAATATCTTCTTCTTCCATAACATTATACTTTATCGGCCTTCCTCTTGAATCATGTCTAACAACAAATGACCAACCCTGTTAATGTGGAACCTCTAAGTAAAACACTTGCTCACATTGGCTTGGAAGAACATAGTGCTCATCTCCAACTAGCTCAAATGACCTTGTATTAATCATTGTAAATCTATTATCATGTTGAATA
Source organism: Chamaecyparis obtusa (assembly GCA_027943335.1). Lineage (NCBI taxonomy): Eukaryota > Viridiplantae > Streptophyta > Pinopsida > Cupressales > Cupressaceae > Chamaecyparis > Chamaecyparis obtusa. The sequence goes on from BSBK01011133.1 coordinate 174,780, forward strand.
ATAGTTCTATCAGGATCATTTTGATTCAGTCATATCCTATACCATTTGACGATGAATATAACTATTTTGAAGGAGTTAAAGTCACACTTAATTATATCATCCAAGATTCCATAGTATCTATTTTGAGATTGTTGAGGATGTATGCCATTTCTAGATGATATATTAGTGACCTCAAAAACTGCAATTATCCCAGAATCACAAGTTTTCTTTGTGTCATCCAAATTTTCTATGCGAAATTTGTGACCATGATAGTACATAGCTTTGTGGTGCCTAACTTGCAATTTTTCAAGTGTGTGAAAATTATTTGCATTGTGAGTTGATATGAAACATATGCATCATGATCATTAATAAATTTGTACATACCTCTCTACCTCTTAAATCATCGACTAGATCAATTACCATTGGTGTAACATTAGAATATCCATTATGATGAGCTTCTCTAACCAATGAAGCAACACCTTCCCATGTTAATGAGAAATCATTTTGTTGACATCATTTAATCCATACTGTCATCCAATCAAGATTGTTCACAATATACAAATGTATTGCATCCCACTCTCGACCAACTATATAAAAAAAATACACCAATTATAAATAACTTATATTGAAGATTTATAAGAATTAATTAACTATAATAAAATATTATATTTGCCTCTCACTTTCCTCAATCTACCTTTGCCCATCTAGTAATCCCCTTCAAATTTGTTAATGGAGTTGGGATCCCAAATACGATCTACATGGATCTTTGCTGCAAACTTAAGAAGATATTCACTAATGTACACCATGGTATGGTATACCATATATCCCTCCACGAGATTTCATCTTTGGACCACAAACTGGATATACAATTTTTCCCTTTGTCTAAAGACCTATAAGATCATGTATAATTGTATTAAATATGTTAACTTTGTGTTAGCACTATAACATACCAAAAAAGAGGTGTTAAGAAGAGAACATACCACAAAAATGTGTTAGCCTAGGGGCATCATGTATTGTCCATACAAGCATTGCATGAAATTGAAATTGTCTTTGTCCTATTGGTCTAGAGATGTCATACATAGTGACCCCATTCTATAACACCATCAACTTGTTGATAAGGGGCTCAATATATACATTGATATTTTTAACTTGGTACTTACCTAGTTGAATAAACAAAAATATTACATAATTATTATGACCATTTTTATGGATTATTTATAATAAATTAATTTAGATAACTATTAAATGAAAAAATACCTGGAAAAATCAGTGCCAACATTATGTGCTCCCTCTTTATGGACATCCAAGGATGAATGTTATTGTTGATAACAAAAATAGGCCACACCGAGTAAGTAGACCTCATCTCTCCAAACGGATTGACACCGTTCGCTACCAATGAAAGCTTGAGATTACGAGGTTCTTCTTTAAAGTGTGGCCATTTTTCCCCTATTTCCTTAAATGTCAAACCATCCATAGGAATTTTCATAATGTCATCTCAAATTCTATTGCATGTATGGTAATCCATAAATTATGCCAATCTATTGGACCTGAATAATCATTGCAGATGTGGAATAATGGGAATAACCTGAAGAACCTTGCGAGACACCTTTTTTGTTTTTCGATCTGATCGATATCTACTAATATGACAAACAGGGCATTCAATTGTAAATTCATGTTGTTTATGATATATAATATGATCATTCAGACATGCATGTATTGTTTGATACTCCATTCTAATATCTTTCATAATGGAAGATAATTCAAGGTACGAGCGAGGTAGAATGTTTGATGGTGGTAACAAACACTCACCTATCAACCTATGACCAAAAATATAATTTATTAATATAAAGAATATTAATTGCTACATGATTCACCCAATGTTAATTGTAAGGGAATTACAACTAAAAAATGAAAAAAGATGACATACCTTAACATACGTGTCATTGCTACATTGGATAAACCATTCATAACCTTCAAATTCACCAACAACAATACATCAGCAAGAAGAGTTATTTGGGAGCCTTAGTATAGGGGCTCATGTGCCTTCTCAAGTATAGGTACATCAAGGTCTGCATCAACATCATCATCATCATCAACATCTTGATCATCATGATCATCTTGATCTTCTTGATCATCGTGATCTTCTTCCATGGGATCATTACCTTCTACTTCTATATTCACACCTCCATGTTCCCTCATTTGGAAATCCACATTCTCTAGATTATCATGGTCCATAACATGAAACCCAGGGTGGTTGACCTATATCAAAATGATGATGTTATATTAACCATGACCATGATGTCATCATCAAATCATATCTTATGTATTTTATAAATTATTGAAATACATACCAATGGACGAAATTCATTTCCCCCTTCAATATGACCATGCTGCCTACAATGTTCCTTGGCTATTTTGATTAGATATCTTTGAGTCTTTAAGCCCTTACAAATTTTGCAAGGACAATAACATTTTCCATCACCTTTTCTTTTAAAGTTAGACCACAGTCTAGCAATTGTCTCCCTATTTTATTGTGCGTTGATATCGTCAGACATGGTATTTCTTGAATGGAATGACTCATTGGTGGAAGAAGGATGATTTATTTACAACCTACAGATTCTATATCAAGTGTATTAAAATAACATTTTTCTCTAATAGTACCTACAAGTAGAAATTTTTTTAATCTATGACTCTATTTGTGTTCATATTGATCACTCTTTTGTTGTGTCAACCAAATCTCTTTCGACAGTAAATTACAAAAAGAAAACTAGTGATGTATTTGAGGCATCCACCTATTGTATAACGCCAAAGTACTTCAGGACACAATCAATTTTCTTTTTAACTATGTCCCCTAGTTCAGTTCTTTTCCTATTTGAGTTCAGTAAAGAAAGGAAGTTTAATGTACCAACTAGTGAAAACTACAGGCTAGTGTCTGAATACACATGCTTCCAAATCACACCACCTTAAGGTTTAAACTAAAAATCAAGTACACGGTCCTAAAATAGAAAGAATAGTAAGCCAAATCTGATACTTTGTCATTCATTCTTTCCATGTGAGGACACCTGAAACACCAGAAGATTCACTTTACTTGAGAATGTGTATTTTCCCTTATAGAGCTTCCTTGGTAAGTGGACCTTTGAAATTATTAAGCACATAAGGCCCTATTTATTGAAATGTTTTGAAAGCATTTAAAACTATATGCAATTTAAAGAAAAATAATCTAATATAATTGAATGATCAACCAAATCACCACGATAATAAAGTTCTTATATATCACAATACTAAAATCTTCATCACAGGTTATTAAAGTATATAGTGACCAAAGACCAAGGCATGTTGTAGTTGAGATCATAGAGGTGTAATGGTATCGACCCTAGAAACATCTTTAAAATCTAACATACTCAGGTTATTATAGCTTAGAAGTGCTCTTATATCTATTCAAGGATAGCTGAAATCATATTGAGGACACCATCCACCTCAATGGAAGAATAATCTGACAATTATAACAAAATGTATACATAATACATCTTAATTAGAGACATACATACAAAAATTACTTAAATATATTGAAATACCCTATAGATAATTTGAATGAATTCTCTTCTACCTTACTCCAATCTAATGCTATAAAAGAGCTGGTAATAAATCTAGGGCCCACATGTTACATCCAGAGCACACCGTAAATTAGATACAACCTCTAATCACAACTGCAAAATATTAATATTACATCTTAAATGTTTTGAAGTTTAGAAGGATTTTAAAGTTCACACTTCCATCTATACTGCAAATGCCACTAAAGGATTACAAAGTTAAACAATTTTAATAAATACGGAGAGATTTAAACAGACCAGAATTTTAAATAGATTTAAGATGGATGATATTTCTTCAAAAGAAATAATGGTGGAAAAAAATATAGTAACAAAATATGTACTTGGAACAAAGTGCAATAGCTAGTTTCAGTCAACCAATATGGTTATTTGAACAATGGGTTTCAACTTCTATGTAGGTGTTTTATTATAAGCTTGCACATGCCATTCTAGATTTTTTAAATTCTAGTATTTCTAGTTTCTCACTTAATATTTTATGCTTCGCTTCTTGATAGAATTTTGTTTTTGCGATGCAAAATTTTTTGGTAGGGAAATAGTGCTACATAGTCTCGACTTATAATATCTCATATTTAGTCATTTCTTATTGGAATGGTATACTATATTCTTAAGTGTAGGCTGATTTTATATTTGTTGATGGTATTCTATCTACTTAGGATGAGAATTGTATTAGAGAAAATTCAAAATTATGGAAAAATTGAGAAAATTCAGCTAGCACGGAACATGCCAACTGTAAAACATATGGACTTTGGGTTTGTTATATTTTCAACTCATGATGTAGCCTTGACATGTGACAACTGAAGCTTGAATAAGCCCAACCCACTATCACAACTAAATAATAATGTCGATTCAAACCATGAACAATGGTTCCAACCAACTCTGTCAACTCCTTAGTCCTAGAATGCTTCCAAGTATGGAATGTCTCTTTCAACCACTAATCTCCTTAACTAGAATGGAAAAGTCTCCAAGTATCACTTCCTCTTCCACAGGTTTCAACAGATCACAATTTGTTACAATTTTTTATTATAACCTCACTAAGTGCCAACAAGTCATTACAATCTGGTTTACACTTTTGGTTATAACTTAATTAACAAAACATTCACAGTCACTCAAATTTAAAGTATCTTGAGTTTAGCCTATTCCTGGTTTTAACTTGTAATAGTACTTTTTCTTACAATTGGTAAATAGTTTGGGTCCAGATCTTTCTTCATAAAATAGACTATCTTCTACTTTGTCAAGCAAGACCTCCTTAGTAATTTTAACCACATTGCTCTAACACCATTGACTGTCACAGAGACACTCTAATCTAATTGATCAAGTTAGATTAGGGTCAATCTCAAATGATCAATTGGTGGGTACTTACAGTGGGTTACAACACCAAGAAGTCTTCACTGTCACCGAGACCCTAGAATTCAACTGGGAAAAAAATTCAAGTTCCTTTTGCTACACTATGGTAAACATGTCTTCCTTTCACTCTAGCTGAATACATAAAATATATCTAACCTAGGGCATCAATCCTGAAGCAGCGCAACTACTTCCAAAATTTGAGCATTTAAATTAAAATACCCAGCCTCCCCTTGGTTCTCAGCCATTGGCATTGATTCCCAATGGAAAAAGAAATGTGGGTCAAGGCTCAAACTCCATGACAGAGCTGACTAAAAGGTTTCCTGAGATGGTCTGTCAGAGAGTTTAGGATCTCAACAAAGTTACAAAAAAAAATGACTATCCCGAACCAGTGAATTGAATTCTACCAAAACAGTGCATAAAATGAACTTGCAGCAATAACTAATCCATCTATCTACTTTGCAACAGTCAAGGTATGATAGTAAAACATACTTAGAATGTTTGGTTTTTCTTTTATTCAATCTTGCTTCAAAGATAATCTGTTCCAATCCCATGATTGGACAAGACAATTATAGTTTGACAAACATGGTATTAGAGGAGATTATAGGATTGGCTATAGGATTATGCGTGGTGTTGGGCATGGTATCAGATGGCCATGGCACATCAAAGGATAATGGAAGGGGGGGTTTTGTTGGATGTTGTAGTTGCAAGTGCCCTGGGAGACATGTATGCAAAATGTGGAACCATGGCCAAGGCACATAAACTGTTTGACAAAATAACTCAAAGAAATGTGGTTTCATTGACTGCAATGATTGGAGGATATGCACAAAATGGATATGTTGAAAATGCTTTAGAAGCTTTCAAACAAATGTAGTTGGCAGGTGTAAAGCCAAATGCCACAATCCTATGCATAAACCCGCAGAAGCCCTTGTTCAATACATAGAAAAGAAAAGAAGAATGCACGAATTAATAATCCTCTGCCACATACCTTATGTAAAGATTGAGCTCAAGCTCCTGCTACTACCCCACGATGTCAAGAAGATTCGTGCACGCTGGCCTTCTTTTTTTCGCAAATGAAATAATGAAATGAGAAATGAAATTCCCTTTTTTTTAAAAAGTTATGCCCGTGTTTGTCTAAATTTTGACCACCATAGAATTTGTCGCTATTTCGACAAACATGGGCATAAATTAAAAAAAAAGAAGTTTTCCTTCTATAATCCGACCAAGCAAAACCTTCTTATTTTTGGTCAAACATTTTGGTAGAAAAACTAGAGGCCAAATGTACTAGTGTGGGTCTTAAGGGTCTTAATTAGGTCTTAACCTGGTCTTAAGGGTCTTATGTTTGTCTTAAGGGTCTTAATTGGGTCCTATTGGGTCTTAAGGGTCCTATTAGGTCTTAAGGGTCTTATTGGGTCATATTGGGTCTTAAGGGTCCTATTAGTTCCTATTGGGTCTTAAGGGTGGACTATTTGGTCCTATTAAGTTCTATTAGGTCTTAAGTGGTCCTATTCTAGGTCTTAAGGGTCCTAATAGGTCCTATTTGGTAGACTAAATTAAGTCTTAAGTGGTCTTAAGACTTAATTTAAATGGTCCTATTAGGTTAGTAAGAGTCTAGTCCATTATGTTTTAATTGGTACTATTAGGTCATGTATCGGGTCTTAAGGGTCTTATAATTGGTCCTATTATGTCTTAAGATTAGGTATTATTAGGTCTTAAAAGTATAATTTTGTCTGTCAAAAAAATATGTTAAGGATTTTAGATTTATATTCAAACTCTTAATATATATATTTATTTTGGAAAATAACTTAGTGGGATATATATAAGTTATATTTCAAGTAATCATTTTAAATAAATTTTATTGATTATTTTTTAAAATTAACTATGTATTGTGTACTATTTAAACATGTTTTTAGGTTTCAGTTTATGTTTTGTGTAAATTATATATGTTTTTCTATGATTTAGGTTTGTATGTTTAAGTTTCAAACTTTTGAGTTTAAGTTTTGATTTTGTACATTTTTAGGTAAATACGTTTCTAAGTTTTAATTTTACATTTACATTTAGTTCATCTATAATATAGATTTCATAAATGAAAAAAAAATAACATTTAAAATGCTAAGTAAAAAAATGACATTAAATTACAATGCTAAGTAAAAAATGACATTAAATTACAATTGTTGTGGACAATATCTCCTACTCATCAACATTTAAATTACAATGCTAATTAAAAAAATGACATTTTTTTTGCATATAAATATAACAAAAATAATTAAAAAACACAAACCAATAAAATTAAAAAAAACACCTACCTGGTACTCGACCGAGTGGACACTATTGCTTGCCGATCACCAATCCTTAGCCCCTCAATGTGCAAATGAGGGGCTTTGGGAAATTTTTAGGGTATTTAAAATCCCCGGTAGACTCGGTTGAGTCCTACTCAGGTGAGTAGGACTTGACCGAGTCTTCCTCGCCACGTAGGTGCCATTTAGCGCTACATTGTGCCTACATATATTCAGTTGAATAGGACTCGACTGAGTCCCATTGGGCCTAGTCGGATTTGGCCAAGTTGCCCGGGTTAGCCAAAAGGGTGACACTTGATCATGCTTTTACCCTATATACATGGATGATCTCACTATGTTTTCTTGACCCATATAGGATCATATAACAGATTTAAGAAGAATATTTTAGAGATGCAGAAATAGAATTTCATTGAACCAAAAGAAATGCATGTTCGTAGTCACTGAAGGAAAATTGTTAGGACATGTAATTTCAGACCATGGATTCTTAATTGATCCTGAGCACACCGAAGCAATTTCAAAGTCGAGATTGCTAGCTAGTCAAAAAGAGCTAAAATCATTCTTCAAAAAAATCAACTTCATAAGGAAGTTCGTATCAAGATTTGAAGAAATAATCAGGCCACTAAATGACATGTTGAAAAAAGGTGCAAAGGTAGATTGGACACCTGCAACAAAGAGGGCTTTCAAGGAGATAAAGAAACAAACTGTGGATGCTCCCATTTTGATCAGTCCAAATTACACTAGACAATTCTACATATATTCATTTGCATCATAGCATACCTGTGAAATTATCCTTACTCAAAGGATGGAGGAAAAATATGAGCATCCTATTGAATTTATGAGCTCACCATTGAAGGATGAAGAATCAAAATATTCAAACATAGAGAAACAAGCCTATGCTTTGGTAAAGGAAATAAATAAATTTTGACATTATATTTTGAGAAGCAAGATTTATGCAATTGTCCCAAATGAGGCAGTGAAAGACAAAATGAATAATATTGAGGAGAAGTATCAGAGGCAGAAAGGTGTTCAATTAAATCCCTATGTGACTACATAAGCAACCTGTCTCATCTAGTTAGTGAGAAGGATCCATTATTCGTTCCTCTAGTTGTCCCAATGGAGTTCGTTGAAGGAATAGAGAGAATCAATCGGATTGCACAAGGGGCAAAGGTTTGGATGGAGGGCATCTAGAATGAGGCCTACAAATATGTTGAGGATTTGGTGAAGATACATAATAGAGCACTTTCTATCCTTTCCCGAATCCAATGTATGGAGCGATCTTGGGAAGATGAGCACATCTATAGGGATACAATAGAACCCACTAATACCACTTAGAACACACTAAGGAACGTAGGACACACTAATGGGTTATAATGTGTCTAAATGCATTCTAATGTGTCTTAAGAGGTTTTAGTGGATCCTAAGTGGTCATACAACCTATTAGTACCCATTAGGACCCCTTAGGATGTATCAGGATCTACTATGACACATTAGAACCCATTAATACCCCTTAGAACACATTAATGGGTGTAGAACATACTAATCGGTTCTAATATTCCTAATGGATCCTAAAATATCCTAAGGTATTTTAGTGGGTTATAATGTTCATAGGAACCATAAGGACCTATTATGAACCATTAGGATCCACTAAGTCACATTAGGATACATTAGGACCCATTATGACACATTAATAATAGTTGGACATACTTTAGCATTCTAAATAGTCCTAATATATTGTAAGGGGTTATAATGGGTCCTAAGTGCAAAAAGGACCCCTTTTTCCACCCATTAGGATCCCTTAGGACATATTAGGACCCATTAGGATAAATTATAAGCCTTCTCTCTCCCTCTCTACCCCTCTCTCACTCTCTCCCTCTTTTTATTCTCTCTATTTTCCCTACTTCTCCCTACCTCTCCCCTCTTTTCCCTAAAACCTAAATCCCACCTAAGACCTTAACCCTAGACCCTATAACCATAAGCTCTAAATAATATACTAGATTTCTCTATGTAATGCCCTGCTCTAGAACCCTTGGAATCAAAGAGTAAAACATGCACTAACAATTTTTTTTAAACATAGAATAAACATAGTGTAACATTGTGCATCTCATAACCATAATCATATGCAAGATAAAACTTGCAAGAGAATAATTCACAATCCTTACATGATAGTGCACAAGCAGAAGACTAACAATCACATCCAAAGGTTCCCTAACAATAAAATCACATGGCCAGAATGGAGGAAACACCTTCAAAAGACTTCCCTACAAGGATTCACACAATGTTCACAAATAACAAGAGGCTAGGCTAGTAAGAACTCATGGAGAGCCTAGGAGGAGACTAATTTCCATCCTCAATCCATACAATTGATATTCATTTTAAGACCAAAGTAAATGTTCCTAACATGTTTAAACATACATGTTAATTAACCAAATAACCATAGCACAAAAAATACAATGAGAAACAATCCTCAAATGATCATGCCCAAGTCAAGGGCTTAAGGTTACAATAAATATTCAACTATGAATAATGTTGAAGACAATGTGTTGATTCCTAAAATTTGGCTAAGTCTAAAATTTCCTAAAAACCCTTAAAATCCAAAATCTTTATCTTAACTCCTATGAAGCTGAAACCACTCTCAAACATCCTAAAAGTATATACCTAAAATTTAACTTATACTTGAATATTACATTTTATGTATGGTCCTAGTACTGAAATTTGCTTGTTAGGGCCCGCTAGATTTTTACTGCCACATTTGGCACACACCACTATTTAGAAGGATTTTTCCATGTTTTTTATTTCCACATAGGGCACACACTAAATAGGGCATAGACCCTATAGGGAATGCACCCTTTTAATTAATTGGTATCCAGCAAGTCTAAGGCTTGAATTTTCCTTGAACATCTAACCCAAAGGCTTGGAGGATTCAAACAAACCTGAGATGTGTTTTCCAACAAACATGCAAAAAAATTATATTTTTTGTGCGTGCTCCCTATTAGGTTTGTGTGTGGTTCAATAACAACAAAATCAGACAACATGATGTTCTAGATCTCTTTGCTAGCTATCTAACCATATAATTTATTTTGAATTTTGATTATGTTAAGCTTTTCATCTTTAATTTCTTTTGCAATTATATCCAATTTTTGTCAAAAATGAGTGTGTAGTATTTTTAGCTTAGATTTTGCATTGTTAGTCAAATTTTGAAACAAGTTACCATTTTAGAAACTATACTCCATTCTGCACACTTTAAAAAAAAAAAGAAGTTTTGATTTTTTATTAGTTTTCAATTATTTCTAGGTGAAGCATGTACACAGATTTCATGTTTTCAGGATGTGTCCACTTTAGAAATTTGTAAAAAATATACATTTATCAAAAAGTTATTAGAAAAATCCAGGATACACTATGTGGTGTTAGATAACTTCTCACTAGAGAAATTAAAAAAATTAAAAAAAAAGGTTGATATTTAGGACACTAGATGCTATGTTATATTTTTTCACAAAAAATAGGACCCATTTTTGTGATCCCCCTTTTTGAGAGAGTTAATCTCCACTATTTTGAAAATAAATTAGTAGTTTAAAAACTAGATTCAGATTACTACAACTCTTGTTCTTGTCACATCTTGAAATTTTGAGCCTAACTATCTTTAATTTGTTGTCAAAGTATAGAGATTTTTGATTTCAAGAAAAAAAAGTAGTGGCATCTTATACCCCCTTTTTGTTCCCTCATATTTGTGCACTTACCCCTTGAATGATACAAATACTAAAAAGGCTATATCTTGATGACCTGCACATAATCTAGGTGTCCACATTTAAGCATAATGAATGCATGAGGCAAGTGAGATCCCAAATCAAGGAAAACACACTTATGCACTAAGGAAACCGCAATTTTTTTTTTTTTTTGTATGAGAGAGTTGTGTTTCACTATTTATAACTCAAACACATCCTATGGAGACCATATAGGGCTATGAGCATATGGATGAGCATCAAACCAAAAATGTCATGGATACAATTGTATCAAATCCCCATCAACTACCTTGAGTATATCATTATGTCATTCTACTATTATTAAGTGATATGATAGTTTTGTATAATACAATGGAATGCTCACCTAGTACTAACATATCTGTAGTCATCTTGTAGTATAGTGATCCCAAAGATGAGAATTGACGAACTAAAGTAGATGCTACTATGAGAGATGAAAAGTACATGAAGAGTAAGACAATTTTCCTAATCCTAATGAGGATAATGTAAGTGTATAAAGAGGACATGTTCTACATGGTGAAATACTTCTCATCCTACCCTCATGTTTCTTGAGGATCATCCCACAAAATATCCTTGTCATTCTATCAAAGACATGAATCAGAGGAGGATGGGGAGGATGATAATATAGTTGGTGATGATGAGGATTAGGATCAAGAATGAGATCAAGATTTGAACTCATATTAGAATACTAGTTGAGATAAAGATCCATTGATTTCATAAGATAGGGTGAAGAGATAAGAGAAAAGACATGATGATTATGAACCAATTAAGAGGCCTACCTCTTAAGAATGTGTATCATAATTACTACCATCTTTAGTTAAGGTATCAAGTAATCACAAGCATGAATAATCAATTAGAGATGATACTAATATACCCCTAGATATAATAAAAGATACAATGTTAAAGACTCCTACCAATTCAATGGATCCTAGTTTAAGAGATGGCTACCTAGGTGAGATGTTATATGCATTGATTTATATGTTATTTGAATGCTTCAATTTATAATTTTATGAATGATGATATTTCTAATTTCATACTTTCTTTTTTTATTATAGTTATAACATGAGTGTGGCATGGGATTATTAGTCATGTCATAGCTATTGTCTCTGTTGTAGGCACTCCATAATTAATGTGAGTTAGTAGTATGCCATAGCATAGTGTAGGAAGACATGAGGCTATTTTTTAACCGATTGCATTCTTAAAATAAGAATATGAGGAGAATATGATAGAATTATCTAAACTAAATTTCCTATTGGCTAAGGTGCAGTAAGTGTGAACTAAGAAACATCAATTGCAACATAATAATGTGAGGATCATGGTAGAGGTACTTGAGCATAGAGGCCTTGTTTGATGATTGCAGACACAAATTAAGTCTAAGAGTTGCATTTTATAGCATTACATAGACATGCATATGTCCCATAGACACCATGATCTATAGCATTACATAGATGTGCATGTGATTTATTTTATACTATATTTTATTCTAGTGGTGATTTTACTATATATCTTGTATCCAAAACTATTGCATATATATTATGTGACTCACAATTTTTAAGTTTCTTTACATAGATTTTGAACATTATTTAATACAAAATAATGCACTATATTTCTTAAATTAAATGAAACAATGATCTAACTAAAACATAATGATGAGTTCAAATATGCCAAATTCATTGCACTTGTGATTGATTAAATAACCAAATGAGATTGCTTAATAGATACTATAATGATTAGATTTTAATACATGCATGTAAAACATGATCTAATAAAAAATCTTCGCAGATAAGAATTTAATCATCACAATAAATAGCGATGTAATGTACACATATTATGTTAATGCAATGTGATGTATCTAGATAAATACTAACATGATCCAATTAACATGGTACATATAATACTGAATTATATATTAACATAAAGAATGTAATTTCTTGATCTATGAAAAGAAACATAAACAAAAGGTTGATATAACTTAATGTTTATCATGAAATAATAAAATTATATTGAATATAAATAATTCTAACTATCTTACGTAATATACTTTAAATAAGAAAATGCTAGCATACTATTTAGTAAGAAAACATGAAGGAACATTAAGAATAATATCTAAATAAGTGCATAGTATCAACGGGTTCCTTGAGAGATATACAATCCATTGCTACTAATTTGTAGTCACCATATCCATAGAATTTAGTGATGATGTTTGGTCCTAACTAGTTTGGGTTGAACTTCTCTTTTCCACCTAAAAGTGCAATTATATTGCATTGATTCTCATAACTCACTAAGTCACCAACTCTGAAGGAACATTGAATAACTCATTCATTATAGCTTTTTATATGGTTTTATTGTTATGAAAATGTGTCTCATCCTTGCATTTACATATGTTTAATATTTATTGTATTTTTTGTTTGAGCATGAATTTTCCCTTTTCCCTAAACCTTCCCAAAAGATTCAGATGTGCTAGACAAACACATCGATAATTTTTTTTCATAAGATCATGTCCTATTTTGAAGATATTAAAGTTTCTATTTTTGAAGTTGTTGAAGAAATTTTATGAATTTAATTTTGAAGGATTTAGAGGCTTCGAAACAACCTAAAACTATTTGTAACTGCATAGGAAGGTACAATGTAATAGAGCATGTGACAAGTTTTTTGGAACTTCAAACAGTTTGTAAAGAAGACAACAAATAGAAAAGTTATGGCTTCTGAAAGTTGGATCTCCTAGAATTGGAAAAGTAAAAATGTGTTGAACACATAAACGAGTTGTAAAATAGAGTTACAATGTGTTGGTGTGTGTTCAAGGACATGGACATCTTTGATTGGAGATAAAATCAGCTTAATTTTACAAGTTATTTTTAGTCAATGTTTTTGTAATATCGTTTGATGGTTTCATATATTGTATCTCTTATTTCTTAAGTCGTGAGATAAAGAGTATGTTTAAGAGTCATATAGCTATTCAATTAACCCCATATCTATGGTTGGTGATAATCTAGAGAGAAGCTTTCTCTGCAAATATATTGTACTTAGTTATTAATTTTTAAAAATATATTAGGTGGCTTTTGAAGTGTTGGGTTTTTTTTACCTGAAGGGATATTCCCCATGTTAATCACTATGTTGTGGTATGCATGTTATCAATATTATTTTTGTTAAGTTTATATAACTATTATAAAAGTTTTAGAAAGTTTTTACATTACCCTCCCATCAAGGTTAGCGTAGGAAGTTGTTTTACTACTTTAATTTTCTTACAAATGGTATTACGGCCCGATCACCTTTGCTTTAGTTGTGGGTTAATGAGTTTTTGAACTAATTTAGATTTGAGTGATAATAAAAGTGTAGAATTTTTCTGAAAATAACTTTGAAATACGAAAACTAGAGAAGGATAATCTGTTAATAGATGAAAATTTGCGAATATTTTGGTATGAAACATCCTAATCCATTACAATTATTTCAACTGAAAAATAACATGGATTATTCAATTTATCATTTCATCTAGAATCATACTAACTTATTTAAATTAATTTATATTACTGTATAAACATTTTATTTGGTTAGAGATATGTTAAGCAATGTTTTGTTTTCTAAAATCTCATTAACATGGATAGCTTTTGCGTAGATACTTGTTCATTGGATTTCTCTGATATTCCTCTACACCAAAGGTTTTTTTGGTGATATAATATAGAATATCTAGTAACCTTTCCAATTTTCTGTTCAAGCCTTGAGATTCGTAAATCTGAAACCTTGTTAAAGATAATAATAACGAGTAGTTATAAAATCAAGTTCAACAAAGTGGAAAAGGAACACATCTAACAATAACTGGATAAATCGATTCAATATAAACAGAATATTCATAAGTGGTGTTTAATGCAGACACCAAGAATAGTGAGGTACTGATTGATTGTATGACGCATAAATGACAATGAAAACAAGTTGAAGAGCTGGAGAAATTGACAAAATGATGAATCAATGAAATGTAAGCAGATTTAAAACTCTTAGAAAGGTACAGCAATGCAAATTATTTAACCTGTCCACAGCACCTTTCAATTTCGGTCTCTATGGGTCCACCAGATTCAATGGCAAGTACCAATTGAATGGTTGAGTTCACGCAAATACTCGTTTATTTCTGATTGCATGATTGCAGTCGGCTATTTTAGAACAGTGGTAGAGATGAGTTGGGCACAGATAGAGAAACCAAAATTAAAAAAATCCATTGTCATTTTTTTATCAATTTCTATCGACATATGTGATTCCGTTCTTATGTATGTTCCTTCCGCTACCAAATATACATGTCAGAACAAAACGTTTAATTGCAGTCGTGTATTTTAGAACAATGACAGAGATGAGATGGCCATAGATAGAGAAAGAAAAGTTAAATATGTTCGTTATCATTTTCACTCAATTTCCAGTGTAATATATGATCTCGTATTTTATGTATATTTTATGTTATTTAATACATAAGTTAAAATAACAACAATAGTTTACTTTTAGTTTTTTCAGTAGTATATTTTGGATGAAATGATAGAGATGAGATGGGTACGGATAGGAGAAATAAATAAATAAAAATCTGTTGTCATTTTCATTCCGTTTTTTATTGGTTATATGTATATGTTTTACATTACTTAAGTTAGAATAGAGTTATATTCTGATGTTTAAAAAATTAATGGTCAAGAATAAAAATTAAGTTTATAAAAATAAAATAAGAATTATTTATTATTTTTTATAAAAAAGGTATAAAACTGTAATTGATTATCTTAAAATTAGAAAATGGTGATCAAGGGAAAGTGCATTGGGAATGGGTTATAAAGGATTAAAGAGGTAAATTTATTTGGGCTTATGTTGTCAATTTGAGTTTTCAAATTACCAACATTGATAAGGTTGTGGTTTCTTATTATAGGACTTGAATCACTATAGTCAAATTTATTTGTAAGATTATCTTCGATGTAGACTCAATTAATCTTATCAATATATTACCTTAAAAAGAAAAGACTAGTTGGTCTCTCTTGCACATATTTGAGAATGATGTTGTAATAATATAAGATCGTAGATGCACAAGATTAATCATGTGTACTCTAAAAGTAACCGAGCAACTGAGTTCTTGGCTAAGATGGCCTCTAAATGCAAAACATTATGATTTCCAATGAGGAGATCTCTCTCTTGGATGATGTCAAGATTTAAATTAATAATGAGGATAAACTTCATAGCCATTATTTCTAATCAAGTTTGTTTCCTTTCATCTATGGATAACACATTCAATTATACCCTTAGTCATGCTAAGTTATAGAAGGGCTCTTCTTTCCCGTCCTCAAATTTCAATGAAGTTTTCAATTATTTTCTCATTAGAATGTTCCTAGCCTATCTTAGAAGTTTATGGAATTATGCCTTCTCTATGATCTACCATCTCCTTTCTTCTTGTTTTGGTTGTTCTATCATTGGTGGAGATATATTTTAGATGAAACTAAATGACTATGAAGTTCTTAAGAGTGATCAAGAGGTTTGCAACATCCTAGTTAAAGGAAATTTCAGTTCTTAAGTAGAAGCCATGAATGGTTATGACTCAAGTCTTGAAAGGCAAGGAATGTGCTTATCTTCAATATATCCTTACAAGTTTTAGTTAAGACTATTGCTACTATTAATACTCTTCATAAAAAAGGTTTATAATTACCAATTAACTAAGTCAAATTACAAAGATGTGATGAAATAATTCTTCAGAAAGGGTTCAAAGGAAAATAATCTCTAGAATGGTTTTGATAGGAAAAATCTCATGAGAGTTTGAGCTAAACTCACTAAAGTCTTAATTTGGTTCATTGCAATGAAGGATTGCTACAAGAGGTTGCAAACCTTTCTTTTTTCCAATTCTTAATCATTTTAGAAACAAATTAACAATGATTTTTTCTTTTTTTATATTTATTCATCTTTGTAGTCCAGTCGCTCAAGGAGGTCCAAGATTTTGATAAATTATTTCCTCTTCATCAATTCCTTCTAGTGTCACTTCTACCTTAATTTCACCCTTACTATTGTTCATTCCATTTTCTCTTAAGTTCATAATCCTTCTCATGTCCTTTTTAATTAGGGCTCCATACCTAATAAGAAAAATGTTATCTCTCCCTTGACTTTTCTATGTTGCTTTTCCTGGGTTTATTGTGCCCTTACATCCCTATGCATGAAGATTTATTATTTATCTCCCATGCTTTCTCCTCTCTAAGAAACTATGCTCCTTTATAGGTTTAACACTATTTCCTACTTTTCTAAACCTAGAAATGTCTCCTTTCAAAACCTGCCTGAAGGATTCCTTTACCTTTGTTTTAGAAGATGATATCCTAGTTTCAAAAAATGAGTCAAACTCCCTAAGCTTTTATAATCTTTGACTCCAAAAAATCCCCTAATTTTACTAGCTCTCTCTCTCTCTCTCTCTCTCTCTCTCTCTCTCTCTCTCATAGATTTTTCCCCTCCTTTTGTTAAGGAGGATGTCTCCAGTTAGGATCAGGAATTGGTCTTTATTTCTTCTTAGAACTAGCCACAATTTATTCTTTCCATTTGTATTATTTATAAAGTAGACGATCTCTATGAAGCCTACAATTACCGCAAAGGAATTTTTAATTGGTAGTTTCTCAAGATGCATATGGCCAAGAAAATCATCCATGCCCTTGAATCCCTACTTTTTTGCAAAGCTTAGGATTGGCCTAGTGATATTGATAATGAAGAAGTGTAACTTTATATAAAAATTTTGTGACCACATTCAGAAATTGGGAAAGCGTTGATAAATTTGTTAAGTATATTAAGATCAAGATAGGCTCTTTGAAGAAAATGAAGAAAGTTGAAGATGAATTTTCCAATCTAGAAGTTAATCAAGGGAATTATTTGATAAGATTTAGGAAATTACTATTTACTAGATGAAATCATTTAAGAATAATGCCACCACTCTCTTGGTCTATTTTTAGGAGCTAGAAAAGAGAAAATTTAAATTTAAATTGTGTGAAGCTAGTCTTTAACCTCTCCATAATTCTCTCCCCTCTTACTCTAAGAGGAAATCTCACATATAAAATACATCACACTCAAATCCTTCAACCTCTATAGCTAGCAAAAACCTTTCTCTTGGGGATCTCACATTTGAAGATAAGAGACTTATTTAACAAGTTGGTAGGCCATTGAAGGGCCTCAAATTGGTAAATTATGTGTAGCATTATACTAGTCTAAGCACGTCTAGCTTCTATTTTTTCGTTGTTCCTAGTTATTTTTTTGGTTTAATCTTTTCACTTTCCCAGTCCTACTACTGGTGAGACTCATTTTCTATATCTTGATGGATACTTTTCAATGGGTTTAGGTAATTTATTATCTTATCTTATCTAAATATTTAATAATATGATGTTTAAATAAAGTGAAGAAGAAATAATTAATTATAACATTATCATATGAAATGCTCTATTTCATGCACAACAATCAGACTCATCCCTAAAAGAGAAAAGTTTAAAGCTTGATATAATTATATACAAGTGTTTCTCTTTATTAAAAATTTATTCTCATATTTTTGCAATAATTAGTTCCTAGACATATTAATTTATAAAATAAAAAAAATTTAGTTCATCCAAATTTATCTATCCACCTTTCTAGATTTAAAATAAATATGCTCAAAGAAACTATATTCTACATATTTATGTGCATGGTTATTGTCCAATATGAAAGTTCACAATTTCAAATTTAGAATAAAAGGAAGTCCAATCTATTCCTTAATCTTAAGTATCAAGTTAGTTAAAAAAATGACATTCTATTATATTTTTTACTTGGTCTTAAGAGAAATTTCATGCATATTTAAGAAAAAGCTTATAGATTATACATCTAGAGAACATTTTTACAATATAGAAGTAAATGTAGTAACATGCAAGCCCATTTGACTAAATTAAATCCTAGTAGTTTTGAGAAAGAAAACAGATAATAAAACCATATATTTCAAATAATTAATAGTGTTAGTATGTTTAGTTGTTGCACTGAGTAAGTTTTGGACACACATGTTCTTAAGTTTATTTAAAGGTCACATAGGATATTTTAGAAATATTTCCACTTTAGATTGTGTTAACATGTTATCATATTCCACTTTATGTGGTGACTCCACCTTTAGTACACTTGTCCATTTATCACCTTTCACCTTTCTAGTGGATAGGTTGCACATACCTTATCCCACTATGGAGGGTGATACTCCTTTAGTACACATGTGATAATTTCACTTTTTCAACATAGGTGAGTGATAACTTGTCTTTTGACTATCATTTTGTAAGACTCGATACCTATCATAATCTTATACATTCTTATACCTATCATAATCTTAATCCTATGTACTATTCATTAAGTTATTCTATTGCATTATTGAAAGGAACATATATTATTCTTATCATTATATTTCTCTTGTTATTGTGATTTTCATTAGATCTCTACGTCTTGGGTGGCTACCTTCATAGAAAAATATTTCTTGGCATTAAAGCTTGTTGGGCACCTTTGGTTAGTCATTTTGTGAGATATTTTGAGTTCAATTTTTATCAATTTTTGGGAGGTACTATATGTGGCATTATATTGTAGGACAAAAGTGGAGATTTTTAGTGCAAATATGATGTTGGTATAACATTCAAGAGGTTTAAAAACTCAATATTTACTTTTTATTAATCCAAATTGGACTCTATAGACCAAATTTATAGCCATTTAAAGTTTCAAGGTGTGACAATAGTTTAGGATGTAATGTCATGCTCTTCACAATTATGTAAGGTTTTCCTACTTTTTAAACATGTTTTTTTTTATTTTTTTTATAAAATTACATATTCCTTGTTTTTACAACTTTAGAGGATTTTCTCAAGCCCATGGAAACTCATTTTTAAGTGATTTTTTTAAATAGTGCATAATTTTCCTGTAGTGTACATTGGTTCTATTCATTTTTAGTCAATATGATTTAAAATTCCACTTTTAGAAGCTGGCTATATTTGGAAATTATAATACATAGACCTCAGTTAGTTCTTTTTGTATAGTGGCCCAAGTCTAGTATAGACTAATTATGACCATTTTAATCACTAAAGTTAGAACTCCACTTTGCCTATGTCTTACAAGTGGCTATTGTGATTGCTCAAGTATAAAGTGCCAAATCATTTCTTTTTATTAAGTGCATTTGGTCTCTCTCTCTCTCTCTAGTGCTCTTTTGATTTTTAATTATGGGTTCTCCCAAATTTCCACTTTTAAATTCATATAATTATGAAACATGGAAAGTAAATTCATAGAATAGATTAATGAAAAATAGATTAAATCATTATACCAATTAAAATATTTTATAACCCTCATATCCTAAAGTTGATCCTTTGAAAATAAAATAACTCATTAAAAGTTCTATGGATCTTGCAAACCTTCAAAAAATATATATCTCTATATCTTTTGGATTTTTTTTTTTTTAAATTCACAAAATGGGTACCCATTTTGGGAAAGTATTAATTTTATAAAAAATACAGGATAAACTGAATTATTACATAAAAACTTCTTCTTTTGATGTATCATGTATGTGTTTTATAATAGGTGCCCATTATTTTAAATTTGAGTTCACCACCCTCCCTATGGATTGGGTCTTGTGTTAGGACATGCTTGGTGGGAACATGCCTATTTCTTTTACCTACAAATTAATGTCTAAGGCATTGGAACTTAAATATTTTACCTAGCCATTGTTTTTTGAAATCTTTCTTGTTCAAATTTTTTAACAAAATGAAAATCCAATGCATTTAGTATTGTGGAGAATTAAAATAATATAATTATTTTGGAGATTTGATTATTTTTACCATTTTAAAATTTTTTATTAAACAAATTGGTACATAAACCTCAAATAGTGAGTTTGTCTAAATTTTAATAACTTTTTTCATTTTTTTGGGTTTTTGCAGACCAAATTTTATGACATCAATCTATATGGAATTATCTTGAAGATTTTTTTTTTTTTGAAAAAATGATAAGTTTAGGTGAATTCATGGTGGCCATATACTAGAGGTTTTAAAAATAGACTTTAGGTTTAAAACAATATTTAATAAATAAAAAATATGCTAATCAATCTTTAGTGTTTTAGGTATCTTTCCCCAAATGAATTTACAAAAATAGTTTTATTTAGGGCAAAATATAGTGGTCATAAATGTGTATATTATTTTTTTGAAACATGCATTTTGAAAAAAGTGTTTTTAGCACACACTGACTAAAAACTAAATTTTAGCATGTGGGCATTGGAATAAATTACATATTTGAAGTGTAGAATCTAGGAATTATATTTCCTATTACTAAAGATTTTAGAGATTCAATTTTTAATTTTCTCAATTTTCTACATCAATTCAGAGAAAATTTGAAAAATCAGGGAAAACACTTTTACATTTTGTCCAATAGTGGGACTCAACTTCTTGGAGGAGCCCATTCCTTTTCCTTTTTGAGTTTTTATTTTATTAAAATTTGAGAGGGATGGTATACTAATTTATATTGAAGAAGAATAGAATAAAATGATTGCAGGTGAATAAAAAGTTACAACAAGAGGTAATGAGGTAAAACCTAATTTCAATATTTTCATTTATGATGATAAGAATATAGAAATGGGGAAATTTATTGTAGTAATACATCCTTTTTAGATGGTCAAAATTTAGTAATGGGATGTGAAGATCAAAGAGTTCTCTAATGATTATTTGTTTGAAAGTATTAAATATGAAGACTCCCTAGTTAGAGAGGTTGATTATTTGTTAGAAAAAATGGAAAATAAATCTCAATTTTAACATTATTTTGAACGTAGAAGATTAGTTTTTGTAACAATATGTGTTTTATGGAGTATAAAAATCGAGAGACATGTTTTGCTGAAGATTTTTTTTAAAAAATGGAGGTCAATAAATGGAACTAATATAAAATCTATTTTTTTAAAATTTATTATTCTAAAGAAGGATATGTTTATGATGAGGTTGTAGAAGAAGATAATAATGAATCATATTTTCTTAAATTTGAGAATGATGATGATTTGCATATTATGGATGAGTTAGTTCAAGAGGATTTTGCTAGCAGTGTATGGTATGCAGAGAATGGTTTTTATGGTGTGCAAGTGCATTTTGCTAGAGATAGAAAAATAATTATGGGTTGAATCTCATAAGATTGGAAGAGAATTCATGATAAATTTTTATAGGGTGGATAGTTTATGGTTGAATTAGTCCACATTTAGGAGGTTCAATTTAGAGATAACTTTCCAGATAAGAATACTTGTTCCTTTTAGGTGCTGGAAGTGGAGAATGAAGAAATTATTGGATGTACCTATTTTAGTGATGGATTTCCCTATAGGGTTTTCAAAATATAAATGGGTGGTACTACCACTGAAATCCATTTTGCAAATCCATATTCACAAAAAAATTCTTACATTGGGTGTTTGACGCAAAAGTATCCTAGGATGTGAGAGCAATTTTATATCAACAAAAAATATATTGTTTAATTTTTGTAATAGTGTAGGTTAAAATATTTTTATGAATAAACATAATGTATTAAGGCCTGAAATAGTTTATTACTCATTTATCCAAGTCCTAAGTTTAAGTCTAGCATATAAGTTTGACACATGCGAATAATATCCTCTTGACATATTCTTAAAATATTCCACATTGGCTATTGGTGATGGTGGAACTATTAGATAGTAAATGTTTTGAAATATTACATTTACCATTTCCAACTGTATGTATTCATAGGTGGAGTCCCAAGGGACACATGGTAATGCTTATTCTAATATAGAATGTTTTGGAGTTATGGAGTTGTCATAATTGACCAATTTGGTTTTCTATTAAAGGAGTTGAATTATGGAATTTGTAAAGCATCTTGTATTTTATTTACTATTTATGGTGGCCCCCTTGTTTGGACATGTTATTTGTTGAAAGTATGATTTTACATTTATAATTATGTTATTTTTCATTGATAGAAGTTGAAGTGGATATGTACAACATTATGATAATATTAAATGAAAAATTTAAATGATTTTAGGGGTTATTTTAAATCTAAATGTGGCATTTGGTTCGGTTACCTAATCATGGGTTGTACTAAGAATTGGGGAGTTATGCTGACATCATAATGCATTATAACTGGCATAGTAGTTTATTTTTCAACTATTTCTTCCTTCTGTACATGTAGTTACATTATATTTATTCTTCTTGAGACTGTATAAGTTTGATTACCCATCAATTCAATAACACATCAAAGCATTTTAACTCTTTTTCGACATATGGTATCAAAGCCAACATACTAGGTGGAAATTTTATTTATATTTTACATAAATGGCATACAATCATTTTAAGAAGAACTATGTTAGGTATTGTATGAGAGAAGAGTGGAATATTTATGCTTCAACATTCATCTCTGAAATGTAAATTAGTTTATTGATTATGTGCTTATAAAATCTAGAAAATATCTTATAGTGTTTGAGGAATATTCACACATTATTTTGTTAAGGATATTCTCTTGATGAATTGAAGATCCTTCACAAGTGATTTGATTAATTTTGTTGTAAGGAAAATTGAAGAACAAAGGACAAGGCCTTTAACCTCTTAGGGAAATGACAATATAAATTTATATAGATTCCCCATCAATTCAAATATTATTTTGTAGGATAGGGCTGAAATATTTGAGAATCTAAGATCAAAGGGATTTTGTTGAACATGGTTTTTGGAGGGACAAACACTTCTACTTGCATAGTAGAATAGCCAATGTATATGCTTATCTACCTGTTACACAAAATTTCCCATCTTTCAATTCTGGCCTCTGCAAATGTCTAATTCCTGCTGCATGTTATTTTGCTTGTGAAGTTGATCCACAGATTTTTATGCTTTGTGCTTTGAACCCCATGATCTTCAATGTGTCACCATGCTTCAGTCCAGATCGCGCACCTTAATCCGCAAAACCTAGAGAGATATTCAAGTTTGAATGGTTGTAGGAAATACTGTTGCAGGGTTTCAAAAAAAGGTTCAGTGTCAAAAACCCTCTGTGTTTTCTTCCTTTTGGTCTGAAAGCTTAGGATGTTTTTGACTTTTGCCCTGAAAGCTCAGGATGTTTTCAACTTGTGGCCCGAAAACCCTCTGTGTTTTTTGACCCCCTTCAGCACTTTGTTATTCTTCTTTGGTGTCAGCATTTTCCATGTGCGCAACTTCGATCAGGTGGGCCCAGTGGTTATTTTCAAAGAGCGCTAGTAGTCTATCGCATGGTCACATAGCCCCTTTTTAGACTATGCGAACATGCGAAAAATTGTTAGCCGCGCTGATAAGGGCCTACAGTTTGGTGACGTGCCCGCATTTCATTGGTCAGCTAGTGACAAGGTTTTACAGTGGGCCCGAGATGTAAGTGCGGTAAAGATTTGATGGTGGTCGCATGTTCGCATGGGATCTTTCGACCCCATGCGATCATGTGACAACCGTTCGATGAGATTCTTCTGTAGGTGGGTCCTTTCTTGGCTGGTGTGTTCGTTGCTGATTGGTCGAGAGCTTACGATGACAATGTAGTTGTCAGTTGGGCTAGATTTTAATGGTGGAAATTTTAGAGGAGGTCAGTTTTGTCCTCTATATTTGGTAGCTCTCGATAAAGTTTCATGTGTTCGCTCATTCGTGGATATGATTTAGCAAAGCCCTATTTTCTTGGTGAATGTGTGAGAGCGCGGTTGCGCGGTTAATGGATTTCACGTAGTCGCTGAATAAAACTGAGGTTAAGGAAAACATTAAATGACTTGGCGACTAAGGAGAAGGTGAACCCGAGGTAGAACTAGGGTTAAGTTTGCAATTTACTTCTTCCGCCTGAGTTTGAACACTTTTGCAAGGGGTTTTTTGCCAGTGTTTAATCCAGCGACATTTGTGGCAAAGAGTGACAGATTTTCAAAGGCCAGTCCCATGATTGCATGAAGACTTCTGCGCTCATACGATCATGTGACCAGTATTATTTCAAGTCGGTGCGGCCTATTTTTCATGGGCTTTCTTCTGAGGGAGAATGTTGTAGGTGGTGGGTAGCTGAGATTTAATTTTTGAGGGGGGTTGCAGGTTATTAAAGGAACATGATGATGAAGTCTAGGCGGCCATCATGGGTCATTTCTTGTCCCAGAAAGGTACCAGTTAGCATTCATGGTGAGACTTTTGTGTAGAGGCAGATGATGAATCCAGGTGGCTTGTCTACAGGCGATGTAGTACAAAGATGGGCATGAAAACACAAGAGATCTGATCAGCCATGGTATTGCAAGGAGATATTTATGATCAGTCTTGTCTTGACTACTAGGGTTTGATTATTGTATTGTAAAATCTATAACCCTAGTTAGATTTTTGACTCCTGCCTGTGTGCAATGGAGGGATGTATATATTCATTTTTTGGAGCTTTTAAGCTTAGAGTTGGACAATTGTAATAGAAATTCATCTTTCTAAGGAGTTACCTGTGGCATTTTTCTACCCTCTAGCTTCCATAATTGTATTCCTCCCATTGATAAATAAAAACATTGCAGAGGTGTTCCGTGACAGTTCTTCATGTCCCTATGCTTCTTTGTCTTTGTTTATCTCTTATTGGGTTGAAGTTTATGAATGTTAGCAGTGATATTTTTAGGGTTCCTGATCCCTCTTGCTTTTCTACAATTTTGTGTGTTTCTGTGTTTGATTTGATTTAGATGTTTTGTGGGTATGCTACAACCCCTAGCAATCTTGTCTCAATCCTACACTGAGTTGTAGAAGTGAATGTCTGCTTACAGGTCATAAGTGGTGTCTTACATTCAGGCCCTCTCATGAAACACTTATGCAAGCCTATTTAGTAAGTTGTGACCTACCGGACCTAAGTCTTTCATTGATCCCACTCCTCTATACTGAGATCCAAACCCAAGTTTCAGTGCATCACCTAGTAGGTAGATTTCCTTTCAGTCATTTCCCTTTCCATGCACTCCTTCTATCGCTTTTCCCAAAAGTTTTACTTTTCATGTTAAGAAGCAAATCAGGGTGATTATCCAAGAGGAACTAGCCTAGAACCTGGAGGTTTCATCTCGGTTAGCAAAGGTCCCACAACCTTGAGATGATTCCCGTGTTATAATGAGTTATCAAGACCAAGAGAGCTTGAAACCAAGGCACAAACTCAGTGTATAACAATTCTAGCACGCCCGGTGGGACCAGAAAAGAAGTCAATTTCAAATATTATGCTATCTTTGATATACTGATTGCATAATACAAACCTTTTAGAGGTTAATATTCAAGTATATTTGGTGACTCGGCTCTAGTCACCATGATCATAGCCACCTCTTTGAGATTGCAGCAGCTGAAAGAGATTGATCCTGAAGATATGTTGATCCATGAGCTTGATCTCATCATAGGAGGCTTGTGTATGGAGCCTGATTATAAAGAGCTAGTCATTTTTGGAGATCTTCAGGATATGGGTAGCTTTGAAGAGCTCTTGGCTGGTTTAAAAGAGGAGGATGATAGTACCCTGACTGTGGATGATGAGTTGACATGGGTGTCCATGATGGAGGGCAACCATGAAGATAAAGAAGAAGCCATCAAGGAAAGTCCTACCTTCAGAATTTCAAGAGGTTGCCCCATCAGATACTTGGCCTAGAAGGAGTTCACTGAGACACCTCCATATGATCCATTTGAGGTGAGTGAACTTGATCTTGTTTTTGCAGAGGCAGTGCATCCTCATTTGACCAATTTTTGTATGCCTCATATCTTTGTAGCTATCCTCATGAGTCCAATGAAAAATATCCTAATGAGGAAGGGTAGCTATTTTTCACAACAAGTGAATGGTTTTGTTTAACCATTTTTGTAGACTGGTTAGTTTAGATTAGGTTAGTTTTCCTGCTTTCTTCTAGCTTTCTAGTTTAGTCTTTCCCTGCTTTCCAAGAAGTGCTCGTGCACAAGTTTGTCTTGCTTGTTCAGTTTTGTTCCTTTGTCAAAGTTTTGTGCTCAGTACGACTCCTATGCCCAATGGATATGTCAAGGTCACTGGTCTAATGTCTAGTAGGCTGACATCCCACAGAAGTCACCAAAATGTTACCCAAAATTTCCCATCTTTCAATTTTGGCCTCTGCAAATGTCTAATTCCTACTGCATCTTGTTTTGCTTGCGAAGTTGATCCACAGATTTTTATGCTTTGCACTCTAAACCCCATGATCTTCAATGTGTCACCATGCTTCAGTCCAGATCGTGCACCTTAATCCGTAAAACCTAGAGAGATATTCAAGTTTGAATGGTTGCAGGAAATACTATTGCAGGGTTTCAAAAAAAGGTTTAGTGTCGAAAACCCTCTGTGTTTTCTTCCTTTTGGTCTGAAAGCTCAGGATGTTTTTGACCTTCGCCCTGAAAGCTCAGGATATTTTTGACTTGCAACCTGAAAACCCTCTTTGTTTTTTGACCCCCTTCAGCGCTTCGTTATTCTTCTCTGGTGTCATCATTTTCCATGTGTGCAACTCTGATCAGGTGGGCCCAGTGGTTGTTTTCGAAGAACACTAGCGGTCTGTCACATGATCGCATAGCCCCTTTTTAGGCTATGCGAACATGAGACAAATTGTTAGCCATGCTGATAAGGGCCTACAGTTTGGTGACGTGCCCGTGTTTCATTGGTCAACTGGTGACAAGGTT
Source organism: Chamaecyparis obtusa (assembly GCA_027943335.1). NCBI lineage: Eukaryota > Viridiplantae > Streptophyta > Pinopsida > Cupressales > Cupressaceae > Chamaecyparis > Chamaecyparis obtusa. Next base: position 202,355 of record BSBK01011133.1, read on the forward strand.
TTACAGTGCACCCGGGATGCAAGTGCGGTAAAGATCTGATGGTGGTCACATGTTCGCATGGGATCTTCTGACCCCATGTGATTATGCAACAAACATCTAATGAGATTCTTCTGCAGGTGGGTCCTTTCTTGGCTGGTGTGTTCATTGCTGATTGGCCGAGAGCTTGCGATGATAATGTAGTTATCAGTGGGGCCAGATTTTAATGGTGGAAATTTTTAAGGAAGTCAGTTTTGTCCTCTATATTTGGTAGCTCCTGATAAAGTTTCATGCATTCACTCATTCGCGGATATGATTTAGCAGAGCCCTATTTTATTGGTGAATGCATGAGAGCGCGGTTGCGTGGTTAATGGATTTCATGTAGTCGCTGAATAGAATCAAGGTTAAGGAAAACATGAAATGTCTTGGCGACTAAGGAGAAGGTGAACCTGAGGTAGAGCCAGGGTTAAGTTTGCAGTTTACTTCTCACACCCAAGTTTGAACACTTCTGCAGGGGGTTTTTTGCCAGTGTTTAATCCAGTGACATTTGTGGCAAAGAGTGACGGATTTTCAAAGGCTAGTTGCATGATCGCATGAAGACTTTTGGGCTCATGCGATCATGTGACCAGTATTATTTTGAGGCGGTGTGACCTATTTTTCATGGGCTTTCTTCTGAGGGAGAATGTTGTAGGCGGCAGGTAGCTGAGATTTAATTTCTACGGGGGGTTGCAGGTTAAAGGAAGATGATGATGAAGTCTGGGCGGCCGTCATGGGTCATTTCTTGTCCCAGAAAGGTACCAGTTAGCATTCATGGTGAGACTTTTGTGCAGAGGCAGATGATGAATCTAGGTGGCTTTTCTGTAGGTGATGTAGTACAGAGATGGGCATGAAAACACAAGAGATCTGATCGGCCATGGTATTGCAAGGAGATATTTATGATCATTCTTGTCTTGACTACTAGGGTTTGATTATTGTATTGTAAAATTTGTAACCCTAGTTAGATTTTTTACTCCTGCTTGCGTGCAATGGAGGGATGTATATATTCATTTTTTGGAGCTTTTGAGCTTAGAGTTGGACAATTGTAATAGAAATTCATCTTTCTAAGGAGTTACCTGTGGCATTTTTCTGCCCTCTAGCTTCCACAGTTGTATTCCTCCCATTGATAAATAAAAACATTACAGAGGTGTTTCGTGATAGTTCTTCATGTCCCTATGCTTCTTTGTCTTTGTTTATCTCTTATTGGGTTGAAGTTTATGAATGTTAGCAATCATATTTTTAGGGTTCCTGATCCCTCTTGCTTTTCTACAATTTTGTGTGTTTCTGTGTTTAATTTGATTTAGATGTTTTGTGGGTATGCTACAACCCCTAGCAGTCTTGTCTCAATCCTACACCAAGTTGTAGAAGTGAATGTCTACTTGTAGGTCATAAGTGGTGTCTTACATTCAGGCCCTCTCATGAAACACTTATGTAAGCCTATTTAGTAAGTTGTGACCTATCAGACCTAAGTCTTTCATTGATCCCACTCCTCTATACTAAGATCCAAACCCAAGTTTTGGTGCATCACCTAGTAGGTAGATTTTCTTTTAGTCATTTCCCTTTCCATGCACTCCTTCTATCCCTTTTCCACAAAGTTTTAATTTTCATGTTAAGAAGCAAATCAGGGTGATTATCCAAGAGGAACTAGCCTAGAACCTGGAGGTTTCATCTCGGTTAGCAAAGGTCCCACAACCTTGAGATGATTCCCATGTTATACTGAGTTATCAAGACCAAGAGAGCTTGAAACCAAGGTGCAAACTCAATGTATAACACTACCATCATCATGTAATGAAGAAATTAAGAGAAAAAGTGGATGTATTTGTGTGAATGGAAGAGATATTAACTAAATCTCATCTTGTTAACTAAAATATTTACAAGTAATTGTGACAAAAAATCTTCGATTGCATCCTCCAATGGAGCGGGCTAATGCTTTCTCATGCATCTCTAGAATCTTTAGTGGAATTAATGGGGTATTTCATTCTCCTCAACATGTACATAATAATGAATATATGGGCCATGGTGAGAGATTCCAAAGCATGGGAGAAGCTATTGTAGTTTGATCAAAATCATGTTTTGGGTGATACTAAAAATTAAGATGGACAAGATTTCCAAATAATTTGATTTGGGAAAGGGGAAATAATGTTCCTTCAAATGATTCATTTTTTACTAGAAATATTTATTAATGCATTTTATTGGTTACTTTCCTCTAGTGAAGAGCCCCATGATTTGGATATGAAAATGAAATATGATGTCTCATTTCACAAGAAATTTTCGCTCACTCTCTTTTCCACTCTTTTTAAGGCTCTACATAGTCTAGACTTATTGTCTAAAGTTAGTGAATCTATAGAGGAGTGAGTTGATAAAGATTAAGAATCAATAAAAGATTTTAAGAAATAACTCAACATTTTTTTCCAATGAAAATATGGAACCTATCACTTAATTTAACATATTTGGTACTATTGAGGATCTATCAATGTGTTATTTGAAAGGAATTGACACTAAATATAGACTTGACGATCCTTCCTTAGTAAAGGTGGAAATTTTAAAGGATACTCAATAGTTGTTTGTGCTTTATTATAGAATACAAACTGAGGCCACACCATATATGAAACTTGAATTGAAAAATATTATTATCAACACAAGATCTAGATATTGTATGTAAAACTAATAAGGAGCTTTTTTCAAGTTACATTAAAGACTTAAAATAATGAAAAATGTCAAGAAGTTAGAACTTTTATCATTATTGTTGAAGAAAGCATGTGAAGAATGCAATGATGATGAATTCATCAAGAGAAGTATAAAAATAACATTAAAATTATTGTGTAAAGATGGTTACTACTAACTGATAAACAACTTCTATAAACTAACTATAGAAATGTAAAATATATATTATGCTTCACACCTAAATATAAATTATCCCTACAAATGAATCCCTAAAAAAATTCAAATTTCACCTTACCAAGGAACTTAGTAAGTATATCAACAATCTACGAAGTGAAGGGACAAAAATAGAGCTAAAAGTGGTGCTATATTAGCTGTTCTTAAATATAATGATATTCAACCTCAATGTTGTTGGTAAACTAATAAAAAAATAGATTCTTGAAAAGATTCAACACACCTTGATTGTCAAAAAATAGAACTAGTGGTTGATCCTCTAAGATATTCATATCTACTAGAATGAAACGTAACCAAATTACATTGCATAAAACTCCTCGTGTGATGCCAAATTCAAATTCTATTGATACAAGAGTAGTTACAACTTTCTTCTTAATTATCCATGAAATAGGACCAGATACTGATACGAAAAATATAACCTAAATTTGATTTCTGATCATCTAGAGATTCAACTTAGTCAAAGTCAACATATCCCCGCAAGAACTTATTTTTCTTCTTATATTCCAGACCATACTCAAGTGTAACTCGGACATACTACAAAAAATGCTTGGCTTCAATTCAATGACATTTCTTTGGTTCCTAGATAAATATGGATAGATAGATGATAGTAAAGCAAAAATCTGGTCTAGTATATGTTAAGTAAATGATAATCCTAACAAGTTATCAATTGATTATCGTGTCTACTTGAGGTGAATCCTGGAAATGATAGCTCATTGTAAAACTTTTTCTATTCAAGTAGACATAGGCCTACAATTAGTCATGCCAAATATTTCTATGAGTTTATTATAATTCTTCATCTGGGAGATAAAGGCATTATGTTCCTTTTGCAAAACGTCCAAGCCAAGAAAATAACTATCTCCAAGTCATACATATCAAAAGATTTATTTAGATCATGATTGACAATATCAATGAGATTCTCAAAGATCCCCATGATTTCAAGATCATATACATATACTACAATTATGACAATATTTTTTCCAAACTTCTTGATATATAAATTAGGATTAGAGAGGCTAAGAATAAAACCATGCTATAAAAGGTGTCTATCTATTTTAATGTACCATACCCGAGGGCCTTATTTAAGCCCATATATAGACTTGATCAAGTGACATACCTTGATAAGATTATGCTCATTGATGAAGCCTTCGGGTAGGATATGTAGACTTATTCTATGAGATCACCATTCAATAAATCACTCTTGAAAACCATGCCTTTTGTATTGTTAGTGCACACACAACTTGGATAGTTTTAAGCTTTGTAGTAGGTGCAAGGGTCTCTTCATAATCAATTTCCTCTTGTTGACCATATCCTTTTTCAATAGGATGTGTCTTGTACCTTGTTGATGGACACATCTGCCTTATATTTAATTTTAACAACCCATTCATAGCTTATGAACTTCTTTCCTGTAGGGAGATCGATGAGCTCCTATGTATTATTTTTCATTAGAGACCCATACACAATATCCAAAAATTTCTTCCAATGCGGCTCACTAATATCCTTACAAGCTATATTAGGTTTAGTACTATCCTCTCCCAAGCACATCATTGATAAATTTACTTTATTCCTTGTTTGAATTTGTGTTCTTACTCCTATAGAAAGGTTCAGAAGATATCTTAGGTGAGAATCCCTAATGGTACTTTGTACCCATTTTGGACATGAACATTGTTATTGATCAAAATTCTCCAAAACACCCATATCAAAAAATAATTCACCTTGTAACTCATCTTCACATCCTTTTTGAGAATATTTATTGACATCATAATTTGACTATGAAAGAGGCCCATGGGAAGACAATGGATCACACATATGAAACATGGAGTGAAAATTTGACTTGTCAAAAACTACATCCTAACTTATACAAATGTTAATTGTCTTAGGATCCATGAGATAGTAGGATTTGGATGGTGGACTATAGACTAAAAATTTTCATTGGAGTGTCTTTGAATCAAGATATTTTAATTTTTGAGTTGGGACATGCATATATGTAGTGAGACTAAACACTTTAAGATGAGAAATTGATGGTTTGTATCCACTCCATACCTCTTCTGGTATCTTATTCTTGGGAACTTTAGTGGAAGATCTATTGAGAAGGTACACAATAGTCCTAAAATCTTCTACCTAAAATTGATGACGTAGCTTGGTTGTATCTAGCATGCACTAAGCTATCTCCTTGATAGTTTGATTGCACCACTCTCTATTACCATTTTACTAAGGTGTATAGGGAGTATTCAAGTGTTGTTTAATGCCATGAATCTTTAAAAAATCCAAGAACTCTTTAAAAGTGAATTCCCCCTTGACTTGAGAAAATGAGAAAGAGAGGCTTGCTAGATTATCAAACTACATGATAGTAGAAGTCTTCAAAACATGAAAAAGCCCCAGTCTTCTTCTTAAGAAAATACACAAAATCCTTTTGAGAGAAGTCCTCTACAAAAACCTATAAATATTGGAATCCTTTAAAAGAGGAAAGTAAGGGTCTGCATAGATTAGTATGGACAATTGCAATATTTTCTAGAGCATGGTAGGTGCTAGGATTGAAAGGATCCCTATGTTTCTTGCTTGCAAGAGAGTAAGAAAATATAGGAAGAAAAGAAGAAATATGAGGGAGACCTCTTACCATCTTGTGGGAACTCAACTATTAGAGAGATTGGGTAGAGATATATCCATATATATAATGCCAAAGAGAAGTACATTCAACTATAGAAGCACATAGAGAAACTCCAGAGGAAGAGACAATATCAACATAAAATAGATGACACTTCTTGAAACCTATAGAAATGATCAAAGCATCCTAGGAGATATGACATGATTTGACACCATATGTGACCTGAAATTATATCTTAGGACTATGATTTAAAGGTTGACTAATAGATAAAAGATTGGTAGTCAAACTTGGAACATAGAGAACATTGGTGAAAGAATAACTCCTTGAGCCAATAGAAATGGTGGTAGTACAAATTCCTTCTACCACATACTCCTTATCATCAATAATACATATGATAGAATTGGTAGGTGTAGTAGTGAGAGTATCAAACAACCTTTTATCTGTAGTCATATGTTTATGGGTGTTAGAATAAATCAACCAAACATCTCTCCAGGATTGAGAGGTTTGGGAAAAAAGAACCGAGTTATGATTAACAACAAAAGATGTAATACTAGGGATATCCTCATTTAAGACTCTGTAAATTTTCTCATCTTGTTAGATAATAATGTCATCCTTTCTATTAGATTTGATGTTGACATTCATGTGATTGTAAAAAATGACTATGACCAAACAAGTCTTCTTTACTATAATTGTCTTGTGTAAGACCATTATACAATCACCATTTAGTATCATGGGTATTAGTATGGAAGATGTAGCATGATCAATTTGTCTAGTTGGAGGCTTATATTGTTGTGGTTGTAGTTGTGAGGATCCTTTCTATTCCTTCTATCCATGTTGCCACTTAGAGACTAGTTCTTTTTCTTCAAACTCATCATATAAAGACTGGATGGATTCTTCTTGTTGAAGAATATTTTTCAATTCCTCAAATGACACCTTTTGTTTGGGAAAATTCAAAGTGGTTAAAAATAGCTAAAACTTGGGAGGAAGGGATTACAAATTAATTAGAATAAGCATTTTTCCCTCCATTGTCCGACCAACTACAATAAGTTCTACATGGAGAACAAATACTCAACATAATAAGTCTAAAATGTTTTCCCCATCTTGTATATTAAGGGTATGTAGTATATACTAGAGATAAATAATCTTCATCTAGATTTTTACATGAAAGATGGTGAAGAGTGCCATCCTAGCTGCCTTTGATGTCCTTGCATCTTGAACATGAGGTTAAACCTCCTTAGAGATATTAAGAGTGATTAACATCAAGAATTTACCATCAACCTTGTCAAACATCTTTTGTTCATCAACATCACTGGGATGTTGAGTGACACTAGTAACAAGCTCCCATTAGTCTTCAAAATGAATAGTTGTATGCATCTTTTTTTTCCCATGTATCATAGTTATAGCCCTTGATAAGTTGTGCGTCTAACAAAAATAATTTTGGAGATGACATGATAATGCCGAAATAAAAGGAAAAATGCTTCAAAAAAATAGTAGTTTATTGATGATATGAAAACACACAAAAACATACTCTTTATGAATTCAAACAAGTCCTTCTAAGGAAAAAGAGAAGCATTAAGATGGGAACAATAGGATTTTGTAGTGAGATGAGGATTCTTAGGTGGGTGTTCTACCTCATTTTCATCATCTGGAACATAGCTTGCTTCAATTTACATATTGATTTTCTTAGCCTAGCATCAAAAATCAAAAATAAAATACTCTAGGAGCCCTTTTCAAATTAATTCATCAAACTCTAGATTCTCAGTGCTTCAAAGAGAAAATGACAAAAGAAAAATAGAAACTAGTGTGTTCATTAATTACATGTTGTGCTCCATGATTTCTCTGCAAACTATAAGAATCATCAGGAGACATTGAAATTGACTAAAAATGTCTCCTCAAATGCCTTCAACAACAAAAAATAGAAGAAACAACTCCAAAGGAAATATTCAAAGTCACGGGATTGAGAAAACTAGGCAATTCTCAAGTTGCAAAAATTAGACAAGTCTCAGTTTGATCACAAGCCATGGGACTAAGAATAGTCTTCAAACAAATTAGGTGTAATCAACTTCCTCTCTCATAGACTAGGTCATCAAATTTATTCCTTCTTGACGGGTTGAGTTAAATGTTCTATGTGGTAGATTCCTTCCTTATGGGTTGAGTGCATTCAACAAATGGAATGCTAATGAATTTAATCAACTCTCTTCTTCTCTCCTTCCATACTAACCAACATCTTCAATCAAATAGCATCACATCTCATGGGAATAGGAATTGAATCATCTCTGATACCAAATGCTAAAGAAAGCATGAGTAGAATGCAATGATATTAAACTCACCAGGACATGTATAAAAAGAATATGAAAATGGTTTTGGAAAGATGGTTACCACTAACCAATAAACAAATACTAGAAACTAACTACATAAATGTAAAATGTATTTCACTAACAATCATGACCTAATTTAACGTCACTGTGATTGTTTATAAGAAGTGTCCTATGAATGCTACTAATTGAGTTCTTGGAGATTTTATTACTTCATCTAGTGCTATTTTATGGATAGTGTGTAAAAAGATTAATTTCAAGGTTTGTGGTATTGGAGGGTGGAGACATTTCCATCATCTCAAGTTATCTTCTTTTTTTGAGATGTTGTTCTGCATGAGAAGGGTTTTTGGCATTTTTTATTTATGTTTTCTATTTTGGTTTTCTTTCTAATGCTGGAAAATTTGACGAATGTGCATGTCTTGTGAAAATTAATTTTGGAGAGAGGTTTAGGATCTAGTTTTGTGCTCAATATGGATTGTTGACCAATGACCTTCAAAGTACATGATTGAGAATTATACCCATCTATGGTCACTAGACAATGATAGAGATCTGTCACATAGATCTTGTGGATCATTGTTTAATAATTCAATACTCTATGAGCTTTGAGAGTTTAAGACTAATAGCTTAAGAGCATACCTCAAAGCCACACCTTTATGAGGGTTAAGAGATAACTTGAAGGGGCCTTTCTTTGTTTAGGGTTTATTTCTTCAAAAGAAGATCTTGCCAAAATATGTATTCATGTTATGTAATTAGTATGTTTTGTTATGTAAGCCTTAAGTGGGGTCCTAAGGGTAAGGTGAAGTTTATATTTGATATTTTGATATCAATATAATGGGGGGGGGGGATGTTGGCATCATAATACATTGTAACTAAAGTAGTAGTATGTTTTGTAACCATTTCTTCCTTTCATCTCTATAGTTACATTAGAACCATTCTTCTCCAGATTGTATAAGTATGATTACCCATCACTTCATCTGTACATCGAAGAATTTTACCTCTTCTTCAACAAGTTATTTAAGGCATAACATTATATAAAGTGATAGTAGGAGTTGAAGGATTCTGTTTGACAATTGCAAGTTGAAGGGTAGATATTGAAGTATATCTAGAGCTTAAATTTTTTTAAAATTATTTAAGATAAAAGAGCGAGAATAAAGGTTAATCTTAACTTTTATAAATCCATTTTCTTTGATGAAAATATTGGTAAAGAACTAATTATATAAATTGTTATCAATTAAATCATTAACCTTAATCTTAGTGATATTTGTATTTTGTAAAATTTAAAAGTAGATCAGGAGATTTCATGTTTGAGAGTGGTTACAAAAATAGAGACAACCACTATTAGATATAAGGTATTGTGAGTAGCTCTAATATTTATTTATATAAAGTGGAATGATTGGATCAAATGTGGGCAAGAGCCATGATGGAAATGTTTGCAATAGTTCTAATTTGTGAAAGCTTTAATGAAAGTTGTATCCCCAAAAGAAGATAAAAATTAATTTAATATGTTTTGAAGCCTATATTCGAGTGCCAAGATAAGGAGTATTTGAGTACAAGAATGAAGAGGAGATTCATTAGGAAATCAAAGTTTTTTTAAAATGGCACAAGTCAAAAATAATGATTTGAATCTTTTCTTATTTTTATGAATTATTACAATGATGTTCCACACTCCATGTGATTATTATTTGTGTTCTATTTGAATTGTGTAAGAAGATAGATAATCATGGATGAATTTTAAAGGAAGATAATTCAGAAAATGACATGCAAGGCTCTAAAAGGACATCTATTATTATATAATCAGTACCAATGAGAATTAGGAACAACAATAAAGAGATTAAGAAGATGAAACAAATTAATCTCCACGCTATTAGATATAAGTTCTGAAATTTTCTATGCATTTTTTTGTTGGCATTTAGTCTATATTAATAATTTCTGAATAATTTCATGATGATTCTTATACAAATGAATATAAAGAGTCATATTAAGAATTGTGATAATATTTTTTTATATGTAATGGAATTGTAAAGTAGTTTGGCACTTTTTATTTGATGCAGTAATTGTATGATAAATTTCTTATTCATAATAAAATTATGAACACTACAGTGATTGTGATAATAAAATTATGAACACTACAGTGATTGTGACTATAATTTTCTTATAATTAAAAATTAAAAATTTATAATTCATGTACAAAATTCTTTTATATAATATTATATCTCATTTGAAAATCCGTAATAAGTAATAATATTTATGATATACAAAACATTAAGAAAAATTATCATATTCATGTAGCCGTAAATCATTTGATTGTTACATTTGTTCATAAGATTGCGACATCTTCACTGACAGTTGATTGAGAATTTAGTCTCCTTGTGAATTGATAAATTGTTTAAGAGAAAATAAATAAAGGTAAAGCAACACAAATGAATTCCTACTCGTTCACATTTCCTTTTCGAATTTCATTCTCAACGGGTCCAATAGATTCCATGGACGGCAGCAAATAATCAACCATTGAGTGCACGGAAATACTAGGTAGAACTGTAGACACAAATCATATTAGTTTATTTCTAATTTCTGTAGGTTATTCTACAACAATTCCAGAATTGAGATGGGCACAGATAGAGAAAGCAAAATTAACTAAATTCGCCCAATCAAGCATATCCAAACAAGAGCGTGGATCTTTTAATTTGTGTAAGTAGGAGAATCTGTCGAATTGCGGAATAAGCTAGTTTAATCAGACTGAATGCTTCTGTATATATATGGTATAGAGGCGAGCACATGAGAGCAGAAAGCGGTTTCCAGCTTTAGAAATCAGAAAGGGAAATGGAGTACTCAAAGTTGTTGGGTTTTGTGGCCTTGATATGCTTCACTATTCCAATGATATCATGTTCTTCGGATAGACTGTTTAATGTTTGGCCGAAATTCAGCGGCGGGCAAAATGTAAAATTGAGGGTGAATATGACGCGACGATCAGAGACCGAGTCGGGTTTTTCTAATCGTCTGCGTTTGGCTGTGGATCGAAGTAAGAAACGAATGAAGAAGATAGAGGCATTTGCAAAGCAGCGGATAAGAGGGACATTGGACGCTGAAACTCCCGTTCAAGTGGGCAATGGAGAATTTCTGATGAGCGTTGCTGTGGGAACGCCCTCTGTGAGCTTCGAAGCGATTGTGGACACGGGGAGTGATCTGATTTGGACTCAGTGCAAGCCTTGCGAGAACTGCTTCTCTCAGCCCACGCCGATCTTCGACCCCTCCAAGTCCTCCACATTTTCCACAATTTCCTGCAGTAATTCTCTTTGTGACGCCTTAGGGAATACACAAACCGGATGCAGTCCAGATTGTACCTTCATGTATCAGTATGGCGATGGTTCCTTCACCAGCGGCGACCTGGCTTCCGAGACACTGTCGATTGGGAGCAGCAAGGTTAAAGGCATTGGATTTGGATGCGGGCATGACAACGAAGGACAAGGATTCTCTCAGGGCGGTGGTCTCGTGGGACTGGGAAGAGGTGGTCTCTCTCTTATCTCACAGCTCGGTTCCAAAGCAGAGAACATGTTTTCTTACTGTCTTTTGTCCATCACCGACTCTTCTTCACAGACCAGCCCTCTCTTTTTCGGCCAGGGTGCGTCCATGAGCGGAGCCAAGACCATGACACTCATTAAGAGCAGTATCATTCCAACTTTCTGGTACGTTCCTATTACAGGAATCACCGTCAATGGTAAGGCAGTACATATTCCTCCTGGAACTTTTGATCTGCAACCGGATGGCAGCGGAGGTATGATCATTGACTCCGGAACTACTATTACCTATCTGGATGACGCTGCCTACTCTCCTATGAAGGATGCAATTCAGTCCGCCATTGATCTCACTCCAGTAGACGGCTCTTCCACGGGTTTGGATCTTTGTTACGGGACATCATCCAGTCAGGTCACCTTGCCAACCGTGGTCTTCAACTTCAAAGGCGGCGTGGATTACGAGCTTCCAGCAGACAACGTTTTCGTTCAGGTTACTGACAATCTCTTGTGCTTGGCTATGTTGGGTGAACCATCGGGAAATCCTTCCATCTTTGGAAACATACAGCAGCAAAACTTCCATATCCTTTACAACAATGCTCGGAACACGCTCTCTTTCAAGCCCACTAAGTGTGATGCTCTGTAAATTGTTATAACTCTCGTTCTCTTCTGTTTGTTCCGTTTCTGACTTTTCCTGTACATCTTTCTCAGTCTCCGTCGTCTTCATGCAACTTTGAGTGTAATATGTGATTTCGTCTCCTATGTAAAAATGAATGTTTATGATTCAAGTTATTTGGGTTTTTAGTTTAATTTGGTATTTTAGCAAGTAAATATTTTAATATAAGCAATCTTCTAAGCATACAATCATTTATAACTACATATAATAATGATAATGTAATTTTACTGCACCTTATTTACTGAACAGTTATATCAGACGAGAGGTTATTAGTTATTTTTTTAATACACAGAAGAGTTGAAGTTTAGGGACGCAAAAATAATCAGAAATACTTGACAAACTAAAAATGTCATGAATTATCGCAAGAACGTCATCTAAGGATCGGTGTTTTATTAGTCCTAAATATCACTGAAAACCCCTGCACATTGCATATGGACCAATCGTCTGCCCATATTTCTTTGAAGAGTTCGTATCTGAAAGAATTGCATGGTCTCGGAACACTGACTATTCTAAGGAAATGATGGCCGTATGATCTGTTGAACGCTTCTTCCCTCTTATCTGTACGGGCCGGAATTAAAAGTCTTACGAAGGACGTTGCAAAACTTAATTCTAGTGTAAGCAGATGCTTCATGTTTGAGTGTCTATGGATGTGGAGAGGAAATGTTTTGGACGCTTCTAATTAATTAAACAAGCCGTGCATAAAATACATATTGTTGATGGGCACTTCATTTAATATATGACTTATATCGTATCTGTTCGAGATACTAGACTAATTAATACATTGTTTTGTATTACTGTTATTAATCAACAAAATAGATAAACCCACTTTCCTTTGGATGCAGTCATTTTGGGTGAATCACTAAATTTTGTGTGCCACAGTCTTATTTCTGTATCTTTGTTTATATTTCTATAAATATTGGATGTGCATTTATGTATAAAATATAACATTTAGTATCTCGGTCAAATAGAATTGACCTAATTGTTTGGATAGAATGAGAAATTGAGGAGACAGACAAATGGATGATTGAGAAATTCTTAGGATAGAATTAGGAATGTGGAAGTTACATCTTAATCCAAAAGAAACTTTTGATCACATTTGAAGGAAGTTTGAAAAGTCAATTGGAGTGTTGGATGAAGTTTAATACAAATTGGATTATAAGGCAGTGGCTACTAACATTTTATCTTTATCTAATATTGTCTTTTTTACTAGCTTAATAGAAAAGATGATGAAATTATTATAGAAGCATCTATCAAACGTGTATGAGATGGTCTTTGCATTGAAGAACATATTGTTTGTGAAGAATAGTCTAATTTTAAAAATGTCAGAAGACAATACCCTTACAAATCATCAAAATGAGTTCTGTTAGGATCAAGCAGCACTGAGCGGGGTGGGGGGAGGGGGGGTGAATCAGTGTTGCAGCACTTTTAAATAAATTAATTTTTTTACAACAATACCATGCAATAACATAAGTAATAAAACATAATAAACCATACACCATAAGTGTACTAATAACACAATCATTTATTAGGAATGTGGAAGTTACACCTTAAATCTTAAAAAAACTTTTGATCACATTTGAACGAAGTTTGAAAAGTCAATTGTAGTGTTCGATGATGTTTAATACAAATTGGATCATAAGGCGGTGGCTACTAACATTTTCTCTTTATCTAATATTGTCTTTTTTACTAGCTTAATAGAAAAGATGATGGAATTATTATGGGAGTATTTATCTGATGCAGGAGCATCCTAGGATTCTTGGCAATCCTGTGTCAACCGAAAATATGTTTGTCTTTGATGGTAGATTGTTAGTTTTGATCTTTCTTTGGTGGAGTTCTTGCTCGATTTGGGAGACTGGTTTCTCAGTTTATGTGGTTACCGAAGTGCTCGGTCTCTAAAGAATGCTCGGTGACTGAAGGCATCGGTTCACTAGCACTCAGTGATAATCGTGTTGCTTGGTCATGCTCGGCATGGTCGGTCGAATAGTGCTTGATTATTTCTTCTGTTGCTTGGTGTTCTTGCTTACCGACTAGATTATTTTGTTGGATCAGCTTGGCCGATTGGTGCATTTAATTTGGGTTGTCCTCCTCGTGTTATGGATTGACCGTTGGACATGTGGGGACCTAGATTTGGTGTGTTGCATTCTTCTATGTGGATCTGATGACCGTTTGGGGCCATCTTTGAGAGTTTATTTATTTTGTAAGGCTATGTGAGAGCTGACTAATGTTTTTAGCATTTAATATTTATGTGTAAGGGTTTATTGTTTCATTAGCCGACTTGTGGCTGGGAATCAATATTTATAGGATGCTTGGGTAGTTATTTAGGCATCATCAAATTGTTGGTTGGAAGGTTAGTAGCCTATGAGCTTAGGAGCAGGAAGATTGCTTGGAAGTTTGAGTACAAGTTTAGATCTTTCGTGGGTGCCTACCAGTGTGCTATGTGTGTTACAGACCTGGGCTAGTTGAATGTTGATGTTGGGTAAAAGATTTGGATCCTGCGAGATGTTGTAGACTATTACTTGCATTGTAATTGGCCGTAATCGGGAAGACCTTACAACCCAACACATTGCATGTAATCGGTGTTTTCATGAATAAAGAATTCTATTTCATTTCAGATCTATTGTATTTATTGTGTATTTTCGCTGCATATTGGTTTGGCTGCAAGGTCGGTGAGTCCTTAATTGGATCCACTTAGCTTGATTGCATCAGGTGGTATCGGAGTGAAGTTTATTCCTACTTGAGAAAAGTTTGTTCCTGTTGGAGCCGAGTGGATCTTGTGTGTTCGTATCTAGATCTTGATTTGAAGATGCCTTCGAGGAGAAACCACAAGATCTCTGAGGAAGAAGAAACTACTGGAGAATTCTATCTTGATGATTTTAGGGCTTTGTAGAAACAAGTGCAAGACCTACAAGAGGAATTGAGAAAGAAGAAGCCTACCTTGAAAGAGGATAGTGATGATGAATCTGAGGAAGATCATTTTGAAGAAGCTATTGAAGAAACTAGAGATTTTGAGGAGAATCAAATTCTGAAAGCTGTGTCTAAGATTGGGAAAAAGACCTAAGATTGAAGTTTCTGCATTTGCTAGAAGCCTTAGGCCTGAAGAATTGATTGATTGGATCAATGAGATTGATGAATACTTTGAGTATGAAGAAATAGAAGATCTTGATAGGGTTAGATTTGCAAAGACTAAGTTGAAAGGTCATGCAAATATCTAGTGGAGAGAAGTTCAATTGGAAAGAGGTAGAAGAGGGAAAGAAAAGATCACTAAGTGGAACCGAATGGTTGACAAGTTGAAGAAGCAATTCATTCCGATGGATTATGAATTGGACATGTTTAAGAAGATGCAAGCTTTGAAGTAGAATAACAAATCGATACAGGAGTATACTGAGGAGTTTTATAGAATCTTGATTAGGACTGGTCATTCTGAAGTTGATAAACAGAAGGTTGCTAGGTATGTCTATGGATTGAGACCTAGTATTCAGGAAGAGTTACTTGATGTGCAGATGACAAAAATTGGTGATGCTTATTAGATGGCATTAAAGATTGAAGAGAAGCTGAATAAGAAGTATGAAGAAAAATAGAACAATAGGAACCGAGGTGGTAAAAATAGTGAGACAGTTGCTGAGAGTAATGTGACAGAGAATCCTAAGATTGATGTTAGATCTAGTAGTGGTCAAGTAACTAAGAATGCTGGACAAAGAGGAAGGTGGAAGAATGAGCTCACCAACACTTGTTATAACTGTGGTGAAGCTAGTCATAGAAGTTGGAAGTGTCCTAAGAAAAGAGTTGCATTAGCTGCTAAAGAAGACATTGAGAATGTTCTAGAGAAAGGTGAATGTCTTGTCACTAGGAGATTAGCTGCATGTGTTCATGAACTGGTACAGAGAAGACATTTGTTTAGAACCAGATGTAAGTGCAAGGATAAGGTATGTAATGTTATAGTTGATGGTGGTAGTTCTAAGAACTTTGTTTCAGATGAAATGGTTAGTAAATTAAATTTAGAAAGAAGGAAACATCCTAATCCTTATCAGATTAGTTGGATACACGATGTTTCTAAGGTTAGAGTTAAAGAACAATGCTTGGTTAAGTTTCAGAGTGGATCTTACCATGATGAGATATTGTGTGATGTATTGCCTATGGATGCTTGTCATCTGTTGCTCGGTAGACCTTGACAGTTTGACAGAAATGTTTTGTTTGATGGTCGTGCTAACACCTATGTGGTTAGGCATGAAAGAGCTCAACATAAGCTAATACCTTTACAGGAGATAGGGGTTAAGGGATATGGAGTTATCAAGTGTTTTCCTTATGACAAACCTCAGGAGCAGAAGGTTAATGAACCTATTCCTATTAAATCTAGTTTGAAGGAGAAGGAGAATGATACCTGTAAAGAGTTTGTTGAGATCAAGAGACAGATGGTTTTGCTGGCAGAGATGGTTCAACAGATGGTGAAATTTGTGACACAAAGAGATGTAAATGATACTGAGTTGATTGAAGAGTCTGGAGAGGATGAACCTTACCGAGGCATTGGGGTGATCAGTAGTGATCAAAGTTAGTTGCTATTAGTTACCAACCAGAGGGATAATAAAAGTGGAAAACATAAAGACTTTCTACATGAGATAGTGAATGAAGTGAAGACTACTTGGGATGAAGGACAAGAAGAGATGTGGGTGAAGAATAGATTCAGCATACCTATTCTGATTCCCTTGGGGCGGTCTTGATTTCCTTATGAGAAAATCTTTCTAACCTGGGGTGTCTGATGCAAGAGCATCCTAGGATTCTTGGCAATCCTGTATCAACCAAAAATATGTTTTTTTTATTTTTTATGGTAGATTGTTAGTTTTGATCTTGCTTTGGTGGAGTTCTTGCTCAGTTTGGGAGATTAGTTGCTCGGTTTATGTGGTTACCGAGGTGCTCAGTCTCTAAAGAATGCTCGATGACTAAAGGCATTGGTTCAATGGTGCTAGATGATAACTAGGTTTCTCGGTCATGCTCGGCATGGTCGATCAACTGGTGCTCAGTTATTTCTTCTATTGCTCGGTGTTCTTGCTTATCGACTGGATTATTTTGTTGGATCAGCTTGGCCGATTGGTGCATTTAATTTGGGTTGTGCTCCTCATGTTATAGATTGACTGTTGGACGTGTGGGGACCTAGGTCTAGCATGTTGCATTCTTCTATGTAGATTTGATGACCATTTGGGGCCATCTTTGAGAGTTTATTTATTTTGTAAGGCTATGTGAGAGCCAATTGATGTTTTTAGCATTTAATATTTGTGTGTAAGGGTTTGTTTTTTCATCACCCGACTTGTGGCTGGGAATCAATATTTATAGGATGCTTGGGTAGTTGTTTAGGCATCATCAGATTTTTGGTTGGAAGGTTAGTAGCCTGTGAGCTTAGGAGCGGGAAGATTGCTTGGAAGTTTGAGTATAAGTTTAGATCTTTCTTGGGTGGCTACCAGTGTGTTGTGTGTGTTACAGACCTAGGCTAGCTGAATGCTGATGTTGGGGAAAAGATTTGGATCCTATGAGATCTTGTAGACTGTTACTTGCATTATAATTGGCCGTAATCAAGAAGGCCTTACAGCCTGACACATTACATGTAATCGATGTTTTCATGAATAAAGACTTCTATTTCATTTCAGATCTATTGTACTTATTGTGTATTTTCGCTGCATATTTGTTTGGCTGCAAGGTCGGTTAGTCCTTAATTGGATCCACCAAGCTTTACTACGTCATTATCAAATGTGTATTAGATGGCCTTTGCATGGAACACCATATTATTTTTGAAGAAATAGTCTAATTTAAAAAATGTCAGAGGACAATACCTTTACAAATCGTCAAAATGAGTTCAACATCTTGATAAATTGGTTATATTTAGAAATAATTGTGCTTTGGATGATGATATAAAGACTACCCTATTGTTGTGTTCATTACTTGATGGCTAGGAAGGAGTTGCTACACTTATTAATAATTTGGTATCCTGTATGATATGCAAAGAAAAAATCAAAGTATTTCAATGGGATATGCTTCATAATTAACACTAGTAGGAGAGTTCATAGAAGAATGGGAAAGATAATAAAAAAGTGAAGGTAAAAGCTCAATAAAATATCTAAACCAATGTGTAAGAAAGGATATTGTTGGTATTGTGGCAAGGAGGACAACATGAAGAATAATTGTTGGTCACAAGAGAACAATAAGGATAATACAACTTATGAAAAAGTTGTATTTTCCCCTACCATGTCATGCCATTATAGTTGTCTCGGTCTCTAATTTAGAAGCATCATTTCATGTGATATCATGCTGATGTAGGAGCATCCTGGGTGTAAGAGAAATCTTGCATCACCCAAAAATATTTTTATTTTTGTATTCAATAAGGGCTATCTTGTGTAGGGCTGCTATTTATGGAAACTTTCTATTTTTAGTAAGTTGGTCATCCGATCTCAAAATATTTTGATTTCTTCTTTGGAGGTTCATTTTGGTCATATCAGCTTGCCAATAAAGTTTCATTAATAGATCAAGTCTAGCTTTGTAGATATTGAAGATTTTTGGTATTGGCAACAGGGTACAAAAACTTTGAACTCAGTTTTAAAGGCTTTATAGGCCCTAGATGAGGTTGACAATTTGGGTGACAGGTGCTTGCATGAGTCAAGCCTGTAGAGCGCTTCGTGGCCTTTTCAGAATGGGGTCATAATAGTCAATCGGGTCAACTGGTTATGACTTATGATTTTCACAAGTTGGATCACCTGAAATGGCAGAAAATGATTTTGTGAGGCAGTTTGCACCAGGACTGTGGTTAGTGTTTCAATGAGAAGTGCAAAAATGCCTCCATAAAGGGAACGTGGCAGAAGATCTAGTGTTTTAATAGTTGAGGTTAGGGCACTACAGAGACAAGTGTGAGCATTACAAGAGGAGATTTGCAGAGGAATGAATCTTAATGTTAGAGATGAAAGAAAGGATGAAGCCGAAGAGGAGGATCAAGAAGGAGAAGTCAAAGTTGTGAACCAGGAGGAAGAAAGACTTTTTTGAGCCATTTCAAAGATTAGGAAGAGACCTAAGATTGAGGTCCCGACATTTTCTGGAAATCTTAACCCAGAAGAATTGATCGACTGGATCAATGAATGTGAATAATATTTTGAGTATGAAGATATCAAGGATCTTGATTGGGTCAAGTTTGCGAAGGCCAGACTGAAGGGTCATGTGAAGATTTGGTGGCAAGAGATTCAATTAGAGAAAAATCGAAGAGGAAAGGATAAAATCATAAGATGAGAGTGGATGGTGGATAAATTGAAGTGACAGTTCATCCCTGTTGATTATGAGCTTGACCTACTAAAGAAAATGCAAAGTTTGAAGCAAGTGGGATGATTTATTTAGGAGTATATAGAGGAGTTCTATCAAATCCTCATAAGAACAAGCCATGCAGAAGCTGACAAGGAGAAAGTTGCCCGTTACCTTAATGGGTTGAGACTGAGCATTCAGGAAGAATTAAATTTGGTTTGAATGAATAGTATTTAAGAGGCGTACCAATTTTCCCTAAAAGTAGAGGAAAAGTTGAACAAGAAGTTTGAGAGTAGACAAAGCAGAAGAGGTCGTAATGGAAGATCTAGTGGATGATCATATGAAGATCGAAATGAAGATCCAAAAAAGTAGGATGAGGCCAGTAACAGTCAGAATTAGAGAGGAGATAATTTCAATTGTTTCCATGATTAGAATAATAGAGATTAGAGAGGAAGAGGAAGAGGACAAGGATATGGAAGAGGAGGTTTCCGTGGAACATGTTTTCACTGTGGAGAAGAAGGTCATAGGGCATTTGAATGTCCTCAACACCAAGGAAGGATGGCTAGGAGGAATGAAGGCCAGACCAGAGTTGCATATGTAGATGAGGATGCTAGATCATCAAGTTCTAAAGATGCTAAAAGAGGAGAAATATTGATTAACAGAAGAGTCCTACTGAGTGGTGAGAATGAACCTGAACAACGAAGGAGCCTGTTTCGCACTAGATGCAAGTATGAGGGTAATGCTATGATGTGATTATTGATAGTGGAAGCAATAATAATTTGGTGTCAGAAGAGATGGTGACAAAGTTGAAGCTCAAGAGGTAGAAACATCCACATCCATATCGGGTTGCCTGGGTGCAGGATGACCACAAGGTCATGGTCAGTGAACAGTGCCTAGTGAAGTTCAAGATCGACAGGTACCAAGATGAGGTACTATGTGATATCATATCTATGGATGCATGTCATATGTTTTTGGGTAGACCTTGGCAGTTTGATAGATGTGTTGTACATGATGGTCGTGCAAATACCTATTCACTGACAAAGGATGGAGTGCGACATAAGCTAAAACCATTGAAGGAAATATAAGAAAAGGTATGTGGTAATGCAAGAATAACTTTTTTGATAGAGAAAATTTCTCAGATGGTATGCGGCATGAGCATATATGTTTTACCTAAATCCAAAGGATGGGAAAGAGGAAGTAGAAGATGTACCTCTAGAAGTTGCAGAATTATTGAATGAGTTTCAGGATATTGTATCCAATAATGTACCTGATAGATTACCACCATTAAGAAAGATTAGTCATCAGATGGACTTGATTCCAAGAGCCAGTTTTCCAAATAAGGTAGCACACAGAATGACACTAGTAGAAAGTGAAGAGTTGAAGATAGATTTGAAGTTTAGTTCATCACATCATCCATAAATTGTAAATGGAAGTAGTCCAAGAAATGCATCTGAGTTGAGAAAGATAGATAAAGGAGAAATAAGTAGTGGTGAAGCTGAGGATTTTGCAGAACATTTGAAGAACATCCACGAGGAGGTGGGGAAGCACATTACCAAGATGAATGTGCAGTATAAGGCTAAGGCAGATGAGAAAAGGAGGCATAAGGAATTTTAGGTTGGAGATGAAGTCATGGTTCATTTGCGAAAGGAGCGATTTCAAGTTGGCACATATAACAAGCTAAAAATGAGAAGTTTAGGCCATGTAAGATAATGAAGAAGCATGATTCAGGAAAATGCATATGAGGTCAAGTTGCCTACTAAGCTGAATATTCACCAGTATTTAATGTTTTAGATCTAACAGAGTATCATGAAGGAGGTGTTGAAGATGAGGTTACAACAACATAGTGGAGTATTCCAGCAACCAGTTTAGATATCAAGGAGATTGAAGACATATTGGATAGTTGTGTTGGTAGAAGCACAAGGAACATGACATATGAAGAGTATTTGGTCAAATGGAAAGGATGACCTATTGAAGATTCATCATGGCTAACAAAGGAGGAGGTTAATCATCTTGGTTTTCCTCTACACACCTGAGTTGTGACAGGGTCACTTCTCAAATTACCCCAGGTGTCTGATGCAGGAGCATCCTTGGTGTAAGAGCAATCTTGCATCACCCAAAAATATTTTTGTTTTTGTATTTAATAAGGGCTATCTTGTGTAGAGCTGCTATTTATGGAAACTTGCTATTTTAGTAAGTTGGTCATCCGATCTCAGAATGTTCTGATTTCTTACCTAGAGGTTCATTTTGGTCATATCATCCTACCAGTAAAGTTTCATTGACAAATCAAGTCTAGCTTTGTAGATATTGAAGATTTTCGGTATTGGCAACAGGGTACATAAACTTTGAACTTAGTTTTGAAGGCTTTAGAGGCCCCGAATGAGGTCAAAAATTTGGGTGATAGGCGCTTGCACCAGTCAAGCCTGTAGAGCACTTCGTGGCCTTTCTAGAATGGGGTCATAATAGTCAATCGGGTCAACTAGTTATGACTTATGGTCTTCGGAAGTTGGGTCACCTGAAATGGTGGAAAATGATTTTCCTCCAAAATTTCTGTTTGGGTTTCAAAGTTATTTTGAGCTGACTTTGATGTAATAAATTGTAAAATAAAATAATTCTAAGTTTGGTCAGCCTTGTTGGCTAAAATTCTGGAACCTTCCTAGGCGGTGGAAAATTGCCTATATAAGGAAGGTTGTAGTGTTGTCTTAGGTAGTTCAGGATAGTTCTGGGTAGTAGATTTGGGTATTGATTTGAGGCTTTGTCCTACAAAATATTGTAAGGGAATGCCCATGTGGCTTTTCATATTGTAATTCTAAAAGTTTGTAATTCCACATTTGTGGAGATAATAAGAAGCCCATTTGTTGTTCTCACAAATTATTGTTGTTTCTCTATTTTTGTTATGTGTTTGTGGTATTAAGGGGAGCACCCTTCATCACATCTAGATATCATTTCATAAATTATTATTTGTAAGGTTTTTCTAAGTGATGATAACCAATATCATTAGTATGGGAAAGACCTTACTAAGTATTAAAAATGGAAACAAATGGTTGCTAAATGATGTTAGAAATATTTTTGATTCAAGTAAGTGGAAAAGGACCTCGACCCATTATAAACATAGAAAATCATCACAACAAAAAACATTTAGGGGAAAAAATAGTTGGGTTACCCAAAAGAAACACAAATAGAACAAAAAAAGTTGAATTAAATCAAACACTTATCACAAAAGATTATTGAAGATCTAATTTGGGACTAACAAAATAATTTATTTTTTCTAGGTTGACAAAGATAAAATTATTTACTAGGGATATACAAAAGGCTATGATGCAACATCTTCCTCTAGTGAAGCAAAGGGAGAAGTGTTAGTAGAGCAATTA
>BSBK01011133.1:230000-231979 GCA_027943335.1 Chamaecyparis obtusa
GAAATGACTTTATAATGTTTTCCCTTCTTTTTCGTTGAAAATTAGCAAACAATTCTAGAATCAGAAATAGAAACTTATCAATTCCATAGTTCACCATTAGAAATAGAAACTTACCTAATTTTTTAGTCTTCCATTATCTTAGAATTGTTAAAAGGTATACATAAAGCTTAAACATATAAAAATACAATTCTATTAATAATTTTATTTCAAACTAAAAATTATGTTTTTTATATTTGAATATATATATTTTATAAGAAAGCGAATAATTTAATAAATAATATCACATTTTAAAATTTGTAAGTTCAATTTATAATAAAAACAAATCTTAAATAGATTAAAAAATACAACTAAATTTGAAGTTGATTTTCAAATTTGTTATAGAAATAAATTTTAAATTATAAATCAATAAATACTATTCAATTTTGAAGTTGATTTTAAAATTTATAATAAAAATATTTGCTATTTAAGATGAAGTATTTGAAAAATAAAGTAATTTAATAAATAATTATAAATATTAAAAACTCACTTTATAATAGAAATATATATTTGAAAAAGAAATAGAAAGTGTCTACTTATAATTATAATTAAAGTGTTTGTTTTAAACTCGCCCAAAATATTAGATTTTAAAGTTGATTTACATAAAATTTATTACATGAACATATACCTATCAAAAAATAATAATGAAAGAAATTTTATAATATATATATAACTGAAAAATTAATTTAGTTTTTAAAGATTATATAATAAGTTTTTACTTTTTAAAGTTTCATTTTTATAGGAATGTATAATATGTTTTTACTTTTTAAAATTTTTTTAGTTTTATATATAAAAATAAAAATTATTTTCTATTTTTTATAATTTAATATTAAAGTAATTTTTTTCTTCAATTTTATCATGATACTTATTTACAGAGGTAATATTTTAGTGTATAGTGAAACATTTTCATGATTGTAATTAAAATCTCTATTAATAGAGTTTTATCTTGTGTCAATTAGAATTTATGGATTCAAATTTAACATTCAAATTTACATTATATTTTGGCTTTGAAATTTAAATTTTGATTTTTGTTAATATAGGTTTATTCAAATGTATATGACAAATTATGCTCAGAGTATGTACATATCCTCACATAAAATGTGAAATAATAAAATCCAAACCTTTTCCCACAAATTCATCAATTTTCAAGGAAAAAAACTCAGTTTTTTTAGATGAAGATTGTATTTAAGTATGCATTTCTTTCAAATTGAAGCTTTATGCATGTCCACCTAACAATTTTTCTATTTTGTGTGTATGAGAATTAAAATTTATGGATTCAAATTTTAAAATTCAATTTTACATTATATTTAGCTCAAAAATTTGAAATTTGAATTTTGTTAATTATTGGGTTATGATTTATGGGACATGACACTATTTTTTTGGGTCAATTTATATTTCCTCATTAATTTAATAAATAAAATTCCTCCAAAATATTTCTTTCTAATTAAAAGGGTATACAAGTAGAAAAACTTCAACTCTATGTTAATATTCACACCAACAACCATAGATAACCAAACCCTACAAGCTGACAAACAGTTTCTTAATAATTTTTATATTAAATTAAAAATAAAACTTATCGCTTATCGTTGCCTGCACAAACAACTCGTAGTATTATATCTCTTTTGAACATCCGTAGTAAGTAATAATATTTATGATTTATAAAACACTAAGAAAAATTATTATATTCATGTAGCGTTAAATCATTTGATTGTTACATTTGTTCATAAGATTGCGACATCCTCACGGACAGTTGATTGAGAATTTAGCCTCCTTGTGAATTGATAAATTGATTAGAGAAAATGAATAAAGGCACAGCAACACAAATTAATTCCTACTCGTTCACAGTTCCTTTTCGAATTTCATTCTCAATGGGTCCAATAGATTCCATGGACGGCAGCAAATAATCAACCATTGAGTGCACCGGAAATACTAAGTAGAAGTGT
>BSBK01011134.1:2500-56705 GCA_027943335.1 Chamaecyparis obtusa
AGCATGAAGAGAAAGAAGAGAAGGCCAATAGCCCTTGAATTGAAAAATAGCAACATGCAAAGAGAAAACCTCAATGCTTTTAAATATTTTATCTATTATAGAAGAATTTAATACCACCCTAATGGGATTACTCATAGTCACAGGGGAAGTCACTGATGTAGGAGCATCTATGGTGTAAGAGGAATCTTGCATCACCCAAAAAATATTTATATTTTTGTATTCAATAAGGGATATCTATTGTAGAGCTTCTATTTATGGAAACTTACTATTTTTAGTAAGTTGGTCATACTATCTCAAAATGTTCTAATTTTACATGCAGAGGTTCATCTCAATAATATCAACCTGCCAGTAAAGTTTCATGGCTAGATCAGGTCTAGTTTTGAAGATATTGAAGATTTTCGGTATTGGCAATAGGGTACATAAACTTTGAACTTAGTTTTGAATGCTTTAGAGGCCCTGGATGAGGTTGAAAATTTGGGTGACAAGTGCTTGTTTGAGTCAAACTTGTACAACACTTTGTGGCCTTCCTAAAATGGGGTTATAATAGTCAATCGGGTCAAGTGGTGATGACTTATGGTCTCCAAAAGCCGGGCCACCTGAAATGGCAAAAAATAATTTTCCTTCATAATTTTTGCTTGGGTTACAGAAGTTATTTTGAGCTGACTTTGATGTAATAAATTAAAAAATAAAATAATTCTAAGTTTTGTCGGCCCTAAGGGATAAATTTTTGGAACCTTCTCAGGTGATGGAAAATTCCTAGATAAAGAAGGCACGTAGTGTTCTCTAGGGTAGTTTTCGGTAGTAGATCTGGGTATTGATTGGAGGCTTTGTCCTATAGAATATTGTAAGGGAATGCCAACGTGGATTTGCATATTGTAATTCTAAAAATTTGTAATTCCACATTTGTGGAGATAACAAGAAGCCCATTTTATGTTCTTTCGTATTGTTTTTGTTTCTCTATTTCTGTTATGTGTTTGTGGTATTAAGGGGAGCACCCTTCATCAAGTGGTATCAGAGCAGGAGTTTCTAAGTGTGGAAATGGATCACCAACTATGAGGCAGTTTGCACTAGGACCATGGTTAGGGTTTCAGTGTGCATCACGAAAATGCTTCCATGAAGGGAACGTGAAGGAATAGCTAGTGTTGTAACACCTAAGGTTAGAGCGCTCCAGAGACAAGTGTGAGCATTGCAAGAAGAGATTCCCAGAGGAATGAATCTTAATGTTAGAGATGAAAGTGAGAATGAAGCCAAAGAAGGAAATGATGATCAAGAAGAAGAAGGCAAAATTTTGAATCAAGAAGAAAGGCTTTTCTGGGTGATTTCAAAGATCGAGAAAAGACCTAAGATCGAAGTTCCTACATTTTTAGGAAATATTAACCCAGAATAATTGATCGACTTGATCAATGAATGTGAAGAATATTTTGAGTATGAACATATTTAGGATCCTGATAGGTTCAAATTCACAATGGCCAAACTGAAAGGGCATGCAAAGATCTGGTGGCAAGAGATTCAATTGGAGTGAAATAGAAGAGGGAAAGATAAAAGCACAAGATGAGATCAGATGGTGGATAAATTGAAGTGACAGTTCATCCTTGTTGATTATGAGCTTGACCTACTAAAGATCATGCAAAGTTTGAAGCAAGCGGGATGATCTATTCAAGAGTATACAAAGGAGTTCTATCGAATCCTCATTAGAACAGGCCATGCGGAAGCTAATAAGGAGAAAGTTTCTCATTACCTTAATGGGTTGAGGCTGAGCATTCAGGAGGAGCTGAATCTAGTTTGAATGAATAGTATTGAAGAGGCATACCAGTTTGCCCTAAAAGTAGAGGAAATGTTGAACAAGAATTTTGAGAGCAGACAAAATGGAAGAGGTCACGGTGGATGATCTAGTGGATGGTCATATAGAGGCCAAAATGAAGATCTGAAAAAGAAGGATGAGGCCAATAGCAGTCAAAATTAGAGAGGAAACAATTCCAATCATTTCCAAGATCACAACAATAGAGATCAGAAAAGAAGAGGAAGAGGACAAGGTTTAGGAAGAGGAGGCTTCTATGGAATATGTTTTCACTATGGAGAAGAAGGTCATAGGGCATTTGAATGTCCTCAACACCAAGGAAGGATAGATAGGAGGAATGAAGGCTAGGCAAGAGTTACACATGTAGATGAAGATGCTAGATCATCAAATTTTAAAGATGCTGAAAGAGGAGAAATGTTGATTAATAGAAGAGTCCTGGTGAGTGGTGAGAATGAACCTAAACAAAGGAGGAGCCTGTTTCATACTAGATGCAAGTGTGAGGGTAAATGTGTTGATGTGATTATTGATAGTGGAAACACTGACAATTTTGTGTCAGAAGAGATGGTGAAAAAGTTGAAGCTCAAAAGATAGAAACACCCACATCCATATCGGATTGCCTCGGTGCAGGATGACCACAAGATCATGGTCAATGAATAGTGCCTAGTAGAGTTCAAGATTGGTGGGTACCATGATGAGGTACTATGTGATATCATACCTATGGATGCATGTCACATGTTGATGGGTAGGCCATACCAGTTTGATAGATGTGCTATACAAAAGGGATTGATTCGGGAGTACCGAAGTCAATGTGTTGTACTAGTAGTATTAGTACCAAATAAGAATGGAGAATGGAGGATGTGTATAGATTCTAGAACAATAAACAAGATCACAATCAAGTATAAGTTTCTATTTCCACGAATGGATGATATTATGGATTGTTTGAGTGGAGCTATGTATTTCTCAAAGATAGATCTAAAGAGTGGATATCACTAGATTTGAATCAGAGAAGGAGATGAATGGAAGACTACCTTCAAGGTAAAGAAAGGACTGTATGAGTGGTTAGTCATGCCTTTTGGGCTAACCAATGCACCAAGAACTTTCATGCGGCTAATGAATGAGGTTCTAAAGGAATTTTTGGGTAAGTTTGTCATTGTGTACCTAGATGATATTTTGATCTTTAGTAAGACATTGGAAGAGCATATCATGCATATTCATATGGTTTTTGAGAAGTTAAGAGATGAGAAATTATTGATTAGTTTGAAGAAGTGCAGTTTTGTGAAGAAAGAGTTAGTGTATTTGGAATTTGTAGATTCAACAGAAGGTCTAAAAATGGACCCAGAGAAGGTACATGCTATCCTTGAATGACTTTCTCCAAGGAGTGCTATTGAGATAAGGTCTTTTCATAGTTTGGCTAGCTTTTACAGAATGCTTATCAAAAATTTTAGTAGTATTTGTGGACCCTTGACTGAAACAATGAGAGAGGATAGAAAAGAGTTCAAGTGGACTAATGGGGTAGATAAGAGTTTTAAACTGTTGAAACAAAAGGTTACAGAACAACCTGTTTTAGCACTTCCAGATTTAAATAAGGTGTTTCAAGTAGATTATGATGCTAGTGGTACTGTAATAGGAGTTGTTGTGAGCCAAGAAGGTAAACCTATTACTTATTCCAATAAGAAGTTAAATGATGCCAAGAGAAAATATTAGATTTATGATCAATAATTTTATGCTATAATTTAGGCATTGAAGAAGTGGAGACTATATCTTCTTCCTAAGGAGTTTGTTTTGTATACTCATCAAGCTTTACAATATTTGAATAGTCAAGGAAAGTTGAATCAAAGGCATTTGAAATGGGTTGAGTTTTTACAGAGTTATACATTTGTTTTGAAACACATAAATGGAAGTCTAATAGGGTTGCAGATGTGCTTAGCAGAAGGAAACTATTATTGACAGAGATGCAAATTGAGGTGGTCGGGTTCAAGGAACTCAAGAATTTGTATCTAGAGGATCCTGATTTTGGTGAAGCTTGGAAAGCTTGTAAAGAACCTGTTACTCTAGACATAATGAAGTGGTTGGATTTCATCATTCAGGATGACATGCTATTTAGAGGGAGTTAGTTGTGCATTCCAAGAAGCTCTATGAGGGAGAATCTCATCAAGGAGAAACATAGCTGAGGATTGGCTGGACATTTTGGTCATCATAAAACCGTTGCTTTGGTTAGTAAGAATTATTATTGGCAACAGTCAGAACCAGATGTCAAGAAGTTCATACAGAGTTGCAGAGTATGTTAGATGGTGAAAGGAGTGAAGTAGAATATAGGGTTATATCAGCCATTACCTATACCAGAGATGCCTTGGGAGGATATCAGTATGGACTTTGTTCTTGGATTACCAAGGAGTCAGCAGGGACATGATTCAATTTTTATGGTGGTTGATAGATTTTCAAATATGCCACATTTCATTCCCTGCAAGAAGACTAATGATGTTGTTCATATAGTAGAATTATTTTTCAAAGTAGTGAGACTACATGGTTTGCCAAAGACCATACTTTCAAATTAAGACACCAAGTTTGTAGGCTATTTATGGCAAACATTGTGGAAGAAGCTGAAGATAGATTTGAAATTTAGTTCATGACATCATCCACAGACTGATGGACAAATAGAGGTGGTGAATAGGAGTTTGAGAAATTTGCTGAGATGTTTGGCTGGAGATAAGCTGATAGGATGGGATTTGATTTTACCATAGGCATAATTTTCATACAATAATTCTATCAACAGGAGTACTGGTAAATCACCATTCCAGATTGTATATGGAAATAGTCCTAGAAATGTATCTAAGTTGAGAAGGATAGATCAAGGAAAAATAAGTAGTGCTGAAGCTGAGGATTTTGCAGAACATTTGAAGAACATCCATGAAGAGGTGAGGAAGCACATTACCAAGATGGATGCATAGTATAAGGCTAAGGAAGATGAGAAAAGGAGGCATAAGGAATTTCAAGTTGGAGATGAAGTCATGATTCATTTGTGAAAGGAGCGATTTCCAGTTGGTACATATAACAAATTGAAAATGAAGAAGTTTGGGCCATGTAAAATACTGAAGAAGCATGATTCAAGAAATGCATATGAAGTAGAATTGCCTACTGAGATGAATATTTCACCAATGTTTAACATTTCAGATCTAACAAAGTATCATGAGGCAAGTGTTGAAGATGAGATCACAACAACACAATGGAGTATTCTTGTAACTAGTTTAGATACCAAAGAGATTAAGGATATACTGGATAGTCATGTTGGTAGAAGAACAAGGAACATGACATATGAAGAATATCTAGTCAAGTGGAAAGGAAAACCTATTGAAGATTCATCATGGCTCACAAAGGAGGAGGTTAATCATCCTAGTTTTGCTCTACACAGCTGAGACATGACAGGGTCACTTCTGAAATTACCCTGGGTGTCATTTGATGTAGGAGCATCTAGGGAGTAAGAGAAATTTTGCATCAACAAAAAAATATTTCTATTTTTGTATTCAATAAGGGCTATCTATTGTAGAGATTCTATTGATGGAAACTTTCTAGTTTTAGTAAGTTGGTCATATGATCTCTGAATGTTCTAATTTTACATGTGGAGGTCCATCCCAGACATATTAGCCCGCTAGTAAAGTTCCATGGCTAGATCAGGTCTAGTTTTGAAGGTATTGAAGATTTTTGGTATTGGCAGTAGGGTACAGAAACTTTGAACTCAATTTTGAAGGCTTTAGAGGCCCTGGATGAGATTGAAAATTTGGGTGACAAGCACTTGCACAAATTAGGCCTGTAGAGTGCTTTGTGGCCTTTCCAAAATGGGGTTATAATAGTCAATCTGGTCAAATGGTGATGACTTATGGTCTCTGAAAGTCAGGCCACCTGAAATGGTGAAAAATAATTTTCTGCCAAAATTTATGTTCAAGTTTCAAAAGTTATTTTGAGCCGACTTTGATGTAATAAATTGAAAAATAAAATAATTCTAAGTTTGGTCAACCGTAAGGGCTAAATTTGTGGAACCTTCTCGGGTGGTGGGAAATGCCTATATAAAGAAGGCCCTAGTGTTGTCTAGGGAAGTTCTGGGTAGCAGATCTGGGTATTGATTTGAGGCTTTGTCCTACAGAATATTGTAAAGGAATGCCCATGTGGCTTTGCATATTGTAATTCTAAAAATTTGTAATTCCACATTTGTGGAGATAATAAGAAGCCCATTTTTTGTTCTTACATATTGTTGTTGTTTCTTTGTTTATGTTATGTGTTTGTGGTATTAAGGGGAGCATCCTTCATCAGTCACCCAGGTCCTCTTAATCCATGAAGTGTGAGAAAAAATAGTCCCATAGAGGCCAACCTCAAAGGCGGAAACATCTCCGTAAGAACTAGAGGTAGTAGTAGGGGAACCAACTGCTACAACCCAACCATCAATAGGGGCATCAGAAACCCTACTGCCAGTAGCACCCAAAGAGGCACTCAACATAGAGGATCCACGAGCAACCTGGGAAGGAGATTGAAAAGCCTGAGTGTGTAGGATCATCATCAGGCAAAATTGCAGGCCCGGAGTGAGTAGCATCCACGACTACAAGGTGAGCAATAGGAGGCCTCGAACCAGGGATAACAAAAGGCCTCGAGCTAGTAGCAACCACTGCAAAGCTCACAGGTGGTTCATTTTCAAAAATCCCTAGAGCGGGAGCCATCCCACACATAGTATCCACATATTCAATTGCATGTTATTTAATAAAGATAAATTTATTTGCATGTTATTTAAGAAGATATATTCAGTTGCATGTTATGTATGAAATATATATTCACTTGCAAGTTATTTAAGGAAGATATATTGTTGCATGTTATTTAGGAAAGCTATATTCACTTTCTTCTTATTTAAGGAAGATATATTCAGTAGCATGTTATTTAGGAAGGATATATATTCACTTGCATATTATTTAAGGAAGACTATTTAATTGCATGTTATTTAGGAAAGATATATTCGGTTTCCTATTATTTAACATTGATATATTCACTTGTATGTTATTTAAGAAAAATATATTTATTCCCATGTTATTTAAGAAAAATATATCTATTTGCATTCAATGTTATTCCATTTTTACAAATTTATTTTTTAGAAAGAAAAATAAATAAATATTAATGTTAATAATATTAATATTAATGTGAATAATAATAATAATAATTTTATTTTATGGGAGTTTAAATGTGGATGTGTTTTATATTTGAGGTTTTAATTTGTTTTCATTTATGACTACTTATTGGTTATGGGTAGAGTAATGCGCTACGAGGGGATTTTGTCTTTTGATACTTAATTATTTTATATTTTTTAGTCTTTGGGTCTATATTGTGGAAAGATCATAACCATTTTGATGTCATGATTATGTATGTATGATTTTGTGTACAGTTGTGATTTTATGTCATGTGTTCTTAACTCTCAATTATTATGTTATTTGACCACAAAAAGGTGATGACCATTATTGTGCTAAACTTATGCTTGGTCACCTTAGTTCTTTTATTGTGTCTATTTGTGATCTAAAAGATGATATTATTAATTTATATTTTAATTATGTTAGAGAGAAATATTGTTGATACTTTTGATAATCATTGATCTTGTGTTATTAAACTATGAGAATTTGGTAATTTGTTTATTAAGGTGTCTATTATGGGATTATGGTTTTGGTTATTTTCTTTCTCTTTGGTTCTATTATTCGGAGCATTAGGGTAGGGAATCTAAGAGAATATATGGTAAGTGGCTTGCAATGAGTGGTAGGACCCTCAAGTGGCTTCTAGGATCACTTATTGTAAGTGGCTTAATGACGTGGAAAATTAATAATTTTTTTGGTAGAAAATATTAATAAGAGAATTGTGTACCTCATCTATACCTTTAGCATTAGTACAAGCTAGGATGGAGTGTGAGATGATAATTTTATTCTAGTGTGGCATTTTTTTTTTTCATAGTTAGTATATTTGTATGTAAAAGAGGTTTACTAATACTTCATATGGTCACTTGGGAAGTGGGGTCTAGAGAGGCCTTCAGGATTAGGTCCACGGGTTAGATGTATGCGATGATATTTCCCTTTGTGTATTTGAGGATCCTAAATTACATTTGGTAGATCTGATTTGTGTCTCTATCATTTATAATTGATAAAATGTCATGCCCCGATGAGGAACACATAAAGGACACTCAAATAACCAAAGAATACTATAGAATTATTTTTTATGCTTACTAAAATTAATTAAGTTTACATCCTAATAAGTTCCCCTTATGTTTTATCCTCTAAATTCTATACTTTACTCTTCACAAAATGCATTATGTTAAAACATGCATTAAAGTAAATTTCATTGATTCATTTATTTCTACAACTAAGAGCAAAGAAATAGAAAAACCAAATAATAATATATCAATTTATATCCTTTTCCTTTATAACATGAAAATTTCAAAAATCATATAGATTCAAGTATCCTTAATATCTATAATAACCATACATAACTTGAAATATGACATCTATAAGAATATTATAATTTGTCTTCTCTTATCATCCTTTTCCTAAAGATACCCTTCCCAAAAATACATAGATGCTTACAATAATTCTTTCATATTACAAGGCCTTATAGGCTTACATAAGTTTGAACAACTTCTTTCACTGTATTTATAAACATATCCACAAAAAAAATTAGAGAGATCAAAATGCAACATCTTCAAATGGTCCAAAAGCTGTAACATTTGAATAGTACCTCTAACAAGAAAATCACCACCCAACCATGTGGAACCAAAATGGTCCACTCCCCCATGCTAGGAGATGGAACAAGTATTCATGCAAGGGAAACTAAGAAAGTCTAAGGTAGTGAAGCATCTAATCCAAAGACAAAGCAACACTTACAAAAAATAAAGGACATTAGAGGAGTTTTCCTCAGATGCTAATCCAGGTGAGTGTCATCACATAGTCCTATGTGTTGGGATCCTTCCTAGCACTCATGTAATCTAGCACCCTTAAGAGGCCTACCCTAGTAGTCACATTGACCTTGGTACTCCAACAAGACCTATGCGGCAAAAATCCAATCTTTTATCTTCTTAAAAGTTTAATTAATGCCATACCCATACCCAAAACATTTTTGAATTATATTAGTTTTTTTTTCTTTAAAAAATCACCCAAAGGTTATCCCTCTAGCCTCCTCGGCCTGGATCCTGCAGTGAGCCACTCAATTGGGCACCTAGGAATCCTACTCATGTTTAGGTCATCAAGGGTGAAAATTTCCACTACCCATATAGCCTATGGAGAAAAGTGACTGTATTCCCTTCCCAACATTTTAACAAGGAAATATTTGCATAAAGAACCCCACATCCTACCCAAGGCTTTCTAGCCCAACTATGCACAACATCCTTACTATGGGTTTATAGAAAAGAAACACAACCCCCCAAAATAATTTTTTTTTAAGACAATAATCAATCATCCAACATGTGTGGACTAAGTCATCTAAAAATAAATTTGAAGCACCAAGATCAAAATGCTCTACATAGAAGAATAACTACACTTATAAAGTCTGCCAAAAATTTACTATTAACCTTTTAAAGTTTAAAATAAAATAATCATGAAAAACTTATAAAAATATCAATAGCTATGTCTTGTTATAAATCACTTAACAAAAATTCAAACAATTGTACTAATTAAAATTTTTAAGAATAAGATTTAATGTTTATAGATTAAATCCATTAAATTTATTAAAAAAACTCATTCAAAATTATAATTATAATTTCATTAAATCATTTAAAAAAATTAAAATCACTATAGATTTAAAATTAGTAAAATAAATAATTTCTTGATGGTATCGACTATAAGAGATGCATATTAATGTTGGTTTTTATAGGCCTGCACTTATATTTAGACTAAAATCTATCAGCAAAAATGTGAAAAGTTAGAATTCAGAGGAAAATTGCCTTGCAGAATAGATAGGTGAATCTAGGGTTAATCTACCATGACCGTGTTCAAGCTAAAAACCTTATTTGCACTACAATGAATCCATCCTCCAAGACTGATCTTAAATCGGAAGCTCGATCCACAAGCATGGACAAAGAATTGTCCAGCTACTGCTTCAACTGCTGGCAATATGGGCATAAGCAAAAAGATTGTAGACAGAAGGACGAGTGCCATATACACCCCACCTATGAGCACCTTAAGGAATTTATTGCGAAACAAAAGGAAAAAAGTCTATTGGAAGCTCAGAAAAATGAACAATCATTGGCCAAGATTGCGATTTCTCATGGCAAAACTATTAATCTAGACAATGTTTCTGCTAAGGAGGATCATAGCTTGAGGGAATCTGAGAAATTTGTAGCATTTATAGCTAGGGTTTCAGACCCCAATTTTGAAACCCAAATTCACAATGGTTATCAGTTCCAAAACAAGCTAATGGAGCACAAGATTTTCTCTGTACAATCATTGGATGAACAAATGGTCTTCTTTGTAAAGATCAAATATGCAAATTCAGGGAGATCTAGCAACGAGCAGGTTAGGGAAAAAAATACTGAGAAGATTTCACTTCATACTACCTGCAAATTGGGGAAAGGTAGAGTGGCATCGACTCATAATCTAACCACCCACATTTTGGACCAACCCCCAACATGGCAATCAACTAATAGATGGAATGAACGCTCCAGGACCGCAAAGGCCTTATCATCCAGGATATTTCCAGTTAAAATCTCCTATGAACCTCTATCTACCATGAGGGGAGGAGGAATACCAGAAGCTAAGGCATCTCCTGGAGGTGGTAAAGCAAGAAAGGAAGAATGCAATATGGTTAAAGGCAAGAAATTGGTAAATTCTTTCCCTAAAAAACTAAATAGCAAAAATATTGTTCTTAAAAATTCTTTTGAAATACTAAATAGAGATCATACTCCTTGTAATAAACTTTTGCACTTAGAAAATCTTCAGAGTAGTAGGGTTTTGGAAGGAGGAGAAGTCTCCAAGGGGAAATCACAGCTGGGTTGTGAATATACACAATCAGATGTGAGAAATTATCCCCTCCCCCTGTCCAAAACCCTAGGTTTTGATCAGGGAGCTTCAAAGGATGTAACTAAATTAGCATCAGCTCATAGATCTCCAAATGAATATAGCCCCCCTCATCATAGGAGGAAAAATGAGAGAGCTTTAAACAAGAAGATACAAAGCATGGTTAAACCTTGCAATGAGGGAAACCTTCCACAATCAAGGTTTAATGATAATGTTTATACTCCACCGCATAGGCATACAACTAATCATAAAAAATCATCACTTCCAATATATGGTAATCATGATCCTAACCATTATACGTGATGAAGGGTGCTCCCCTTAATACCACAAACACATAACAGATATAGAGAAACAACAACAATATACAAGAACAGAAAATTGGCTTCTTATTATCTCCACAAATGTGGAATTACAAACTTTCAGAATTACAATATGCAAAGCCACATGGGCATTCCCTTACAATATTCTGTAGGACAAAGCCTCGAACTATTACCTAGATCCACTACCCAGAACTATTCTGAACTGCCTAAGACAATAATACAGCCTTCCTTATATAGGCAATTTTCCACCGCCTGGGAAGGTTCCAAAATTTTAGCCAATAATGCCGACCAAACATAGAATTATTTTATTTTACATTTTATTACATCATAGTCAGCTCAAGATAACCTCTGAAACCTGAACAAAAATTTTGAAGAAAATTATTTTCCGCCATTTCAGGTGACCCAACTTCCGAAGACAATAAGTCATCACCAGTTGACCCGATCGGCTATTATAACCCCATTTCAGAAACGCCACGAAGCGCTCTATAGGCTTGATCTACGCAAGTGCCTGTCACCCAAATTTTCGACCTCATCTGAGGCCTCTAAAGCCTTCAAAACTGAGTTCAAAGTTTCTGTACCCTGCTACCAATACCGAAAATCTTCAATATCTTCCAATATACACTTGATCTGGTAATGAAACTTTACTGGTAGACTTATATGACCAAAATGAACCTCCAAGAAAGAAATCAGATCATTCTGAGCACATATGAAAAGTACCAAAAATAGTAACTTTCCATAAATAGCAGCTCTGCACAAAATAGCCTTTATTGAATACAAAAATAGAAATATTTTTTGGTGATGCAAGATTGCTCTTACACCTAGGATGCTCCTGCATCAGACACCCGAGGTAATTTGAGAAGTGACCCTATCACGACTCAGGTGTGCAGAGGAAAACCAAGACGGCTAACCTCCTCCTTTGTCAACCATGATGAATCTTCAACAGGTCATCCTTTCCACTTGACCAGATATTCTTCATATGTCCTATTTCTTGTGCTTCTACCAACACGACTGTCCAGTATATCTTCGATCTCCTTAGTGTCTAAACTAGTTGCTGGAATACTCCACTGTGCTGCTGCGATCTCATCTTCAACACCTCCTTCATGATACTCTGTCAAATCTGAAATGTTAAACACTGGTGAAATATTTAGCTCAGTAGGCAATTCTACCTCATATGCATTTCCTGAATCATGTTTCTTCAGTATCCTACATGGTCCAAACTTCTTCATTTTCAGCTTGTTATATGTACCAACTGGAAACTGCTCCTTCCGCAAATGAACCATGACTTCATCACCAACCTGAAATTCCTTATACCTCCTTTTCTCATCTGCCTTAGCCTTATACTGTGCGTTCATCTTGGTAATATGCTTCCTCACCTCCTCATGGATGTTCTTCAAATGTTCTACAAAATCCTCAGCCTCAGCACTACTTATTTCTCCTTTATCTATCTTTCTCAATTTTGATGCATTTCTCGGACTACTTCCATATACAATCTGGAATGGTGATTTACCAGTGCTCCTGTTGATAGAATTATTGTATGCAAATTCTGCCTGTGGTAAAACCAAATCCCATCCTGTTGGCTTATCTCCAACCAAACATCTCAGCAGATTTCCCAAACTTCTATTCACCACCTCTGTCTGTCCGTCAGTCTGTGGATGATGTGATGAACTAAACTTCAAATCTATCTTCAACTTCTTCCACAATGTACGCCAGAAATATCCAACAAACTTAGTGTCCCGATCTGAAACTATGGTCCTTGGCAAACCATGAAGTCTCACTACTTCTCTGAAAAACAATTCTGCTACATGAATAGCATCATTAGTCTTCTTGCAGGGAATGAAATGTGTCATCTTTGAAAATTGGTCAACTACTACAAAAATTGAATCATGTCCCCGCTGTGTCCTCGGTAAACCAAGAACAAAGTCCATACTGATATCCTCCTAAGGCTTCTCTGGTATAGGTAATGGCTGATACAACCCTATATTCTGCTTCACTCCTTTCGCCATCTGACATACTCTACAACTTTGTACAAACTTCTTCACATCTTGCTGCAACTATGGCCAATAATAATTCTCACTAACCAAAGAAAGGGTTTTATCACGACCAAAATGTCCAGCCAATCCTCCGCTATGCTTCTCTTTGATGAGATTCTCCCTCATAGAACTTCATGGAATGCACAATTGACTCCCTCTGAATAGCATATCATCCTGGATGATGAAATCCAACCATTTCGTCCTATCTAGAGTAACAGGTTCTGTACAAGCTTTCCAAGCTTCACCAAAATCAGGATCCTCTGGATACAAATTCTTGAGTTCCTTGAACCCAACCACTTCAATCTGCATTTATGTCAGCAATAGTTGCCTTCTGCTAAGAGCATCTGCAACCCTATTAGACTTTCCACTCCTATGTTTCAAAACAAATGTATAACTCTGCAAAAATTCAACCCACTTCAAATGCCTTTGATTCAATTTTCCTTGACTATTCAAATATTGCAAAGCTTGATGATTAATATACAAAACAAACTCCTTAGGAAGTAGATAGTGCCTCCACTTTTTCAATACCTAAACTATAGCATAAAATTCCTGATCATAAACAGAATATTTTCTCTTGGCGTCATTTTAATTTCTCACTGAAATAAGCAACAGGTTTACCGTCTTGGCTCATAACAGCTCCTATTGCAGTACCACTAGCATCACAATCTACTTGAAACACCTTATTAAAATCTATAAGTGCTAAAACTGGTTGTTCTGTAACTTTTTGTTTCAACAATTGAAAACTCTTTTCTGCCCCATTAGTCCACTTAAACTCTTTTCTATCCCCTCTCATTGTTTCAGTCAAGGGTCCACAAATACTGCTAAAATTTTTGATAAACTTTCTGTAAAAGCTAGCTAGACCATGAAAAGATCTTACCTCAGTAGCACTCCTCAGAGTAGGCCATTCAAGGATAGCTTGTACCTTCTCTGGGTCCATTTTTAGACCTTCTGCTGAAACTACAAATCCCAAATACACCAACTCTTTCTTCACAAAACTGCACTTCTTCAAATTAATCAACAATTTCTCTTCTCTCAACTTCTCAAATAACATACGAATATGCATCATATGCTCATCCAATGTCTTACTAAAGATCAAAATATCATCTACGTAAACAATGACAAACTTACCCAAAAATTCTTTCAGAACCTCGTTCATGAGCCGCATGAAAGTGCTTGGTGCATTGGTTAGCCCAAAAGGCATGACTAACCACTCATATAGTCCTTCCTTTGTCTTGAAGGCAGTCTTCCATTCATCTCCTTCTCTGATCTGAATCTGATGATATCCACTTTTCAGATCTATTTTTGAGAAATACACAGCTCCACTCAAACAGTCCATAATATCATCCATTCATGGCAATGGAAACCTGTACTTGATTGTGATCTTGTTTATTTCCCTGGAATCTGTACACATCCTCCATTCTCCATTCTTCTTTGGTGCTAATACCACTGGTACAGCACAGGGACTCAGACTCTCATGGATCAATCCTTTCTGTAACAGTTCATGTACTTGTCTGTTCAACTCCTCACTTTCTGCAGGTGTCATTCTGTGTGCTGCCTTATTCGGCAAACTTGCTCCTGGGATCAAGTCCATCTGATGACTGATCTTCCTAATTGGTGGTAATCCATCAGGCACGTTATCGAATACAATATCCTGAAACTCATTCAACAAATCTGCAACTTCTACAGGAACATCTTCTACTTCCTCTTTACCAGCTATTGGAATTAAAGCAAAACATACATGCTCATGCCTCATACCATCTAGGAAATTTCTTCCATCAACAAAAGTTATCCTTGCATTACCACATACCTTTTCTTCGGTCTCCTTCAATGGTTTTAGCTTATGTCGCACTCCATCCTTTGTCAGGGAATAGGTATTCGCACAACCATCATGTACAGCACATCTGTCAAACTGCCATGGTCTACCCAACAACATATGACATGCATCCATAGATATGATATCACACAATACCTCATCTTGGTATCCGCCAATCTTGAACTTCACCAGGCATTGTTCATTGACCATGACCTTGTGGTCATCCTGTACCCAGGCAATCCGATATGGATGTGGGTGTTTCTATCTCTTGAGCTTCAACTTTGTCACCATCTCTTCTGACACCAAATTGTCAGTGCTTCCACTATCAATAATCACATCACAACATTTACCTTTGCACTTGCACCTGGTGCAAAACAGGCTCCTTCTTTACTCAGGTTCATTCTCACCACTCAACAGGACTCTTATGTTAATCAACATTTCTCCTCTTTCAGCATCTTCCAAATTTGATGATCTATCATCTTCATCTACATGTGCAACTCTGGCTTGGCCTTCATTTCTCCTATCTATTATACCTTGGCGCTGAGGACATTCAAATGCCCTATGACCTTCTTCTCCACAGTGAAAACATGTTCCACGGAAGCATCCTCTTCCAAATCCTTGTCCTCTTCCTCTCCAATCTCTATTATTCTGATCCTGCAAGTGATTGGAATTATTTCTTCACTGATTCTGACTACTACTGGCCTCATCCTTCTTTTTCGAATCTTCATTTCGGCCACCATATGACTGTCCACTAGATCGTCCACCGCGACCTCTTCCGTTTTGTCTGCTCTCGAACTTCTTGTTCAGCTTTTCCTCTACTTTTAGGGAAAATTGGTATGCCTCCTCAATACTGTTCATTCGAACCAGATTCAACTCCTCCTGAATGCTTGGCCTTAACCCATTAAGGTATCGGGCAATTTTCTCCTTATCAGCTTCTGCATGGCCTGTTCTGATGAGGAGTCGATAGAACTCCTCTGTATACTCCTGAACAGATCTTCCTACTTGCTTCAAACTTTGCATTTTCTTCAATAGGTCAAGCTCATAATCAACAGGAATGAACTATCACTTCAATTTATCCACCATCCGATCCCATCTTGTGATTTTATCTTTCCCTCTTCTATTTCGCTCCAATTGAATTTCTTGCCACCAGATCTTCGCATGACCTTTCAGTCTGGCCTTCACAAATTTGACCCTATCAGGATCCTCAACATCTTCATACTCAAAATATTCCTCACATTCATTGATCCAGTCGATCAATTCTTCTTGGTTAAGATTTCCAGAAAATGTAGGAACCTCAATCTTAGGTCTTTTCCCAATCTTGGAAATTGCCCGAAAAAGTCTTTCTTCCTCCTGGTTCACAATTTCAGCTTCTCCTTCTTGATATTCTTCTTCAGCTTCATCCTCACTTTCACCTCTGACATTAAGATTCATTCCTCTATGAATCTCTTCTTGCAATGCTCGCACTTGTCTCTGCAGCTCTCTAACCTCAGGTGTCACAACACCAGCTCTTTCACCACGTTCTCTTCATGGAGGCATTTTCGCGATGCGCACTGAAACCCTAGCCACGGTCCTGGTGCAAATTGTCTCACAGTCGGTGATCTGTTTACACACTCAAGAACTCCTGCTCTGATACCACCTGATGAAGGGTGCTCCCCTTAATACCACAAACACATAACAGATATAGAGAAACAACAACAATATGCAAGAATAAAAAATTGGCTTCTTATTATCTCCACAAATGTGGAATTACAAACTTTTAGAATTACAATATGCAAAGCCACATGGGCATTCCCTTACAATATTCTATAGGATAAAGCCTCGAA
Source organism: Chamaecyparis obtusa (assembly GCA_027943335.1). Classification (NCBI taxonomy): domain Eukaryota; kingdom Viridiplantae; phylum Streptophyta; class Pinopsida; order Cupressales; family Cupressaceae; genus Chamaecyparis; species Chamaecyparis obtusa. The sequence goes on from BSBK01011134.1 coordinate 19,308, forward strand.
CTATTACCCAGATCCACTACCCAGAACTATTCTGAACTGCCTAAGACAATAATACAGCCTTCCTTATATCGACAATTTTCCACCGCCTGGGAAGGTTCCAAAATTTTAGCCAATAAGGCCGACCAAACTTAGAATTATTTTATTTTACATTTTATTACATCATAGTCAGCTCAAGATAACCTCTGAAACCTGAACAGAAATTTTGAAGAAAATTATTTTCCGCCATTTCAGGTGACCCAACTTCCGAAGACCATAAGTCATCACTAGTTGACCCGATCGGCTATTATAACCCCATTTTAGAAATGCCATGAAGCGCTCTACAGGCTTGACCTATGCAAGCGCCCGTCACCCAAATTTTTGACCTCATCTGGGGCCTCTAAAGCTTCAAAACTGAGTTCAAAGTTTTTGTACCCTGCTACCAATACCGAAAATCTTCAATATCTTCCAATATACACTTGATCTGGCAATGAAACTTTACTGGCAGACTTATATGACCAAAATGAACCTCCAAGAAAGAAATTATATCATTCTGAGAACATATGAAAATTACCAAAAATAGTAACTTTCCATAAATAGCAGCTCTGCACAAAATAGCCTTTATTGAATACAAAAACAAAAATATTTTTGGGTGATGCAAGATTGCTCTTACACCCAGGATGCTCCTGCATCAATATGGTATCACTAGATGAAAGTTACATTTTGTAAAATCAGAGTGTTTATGTAGAGATAGGTGTCATATGCAAATGGTTGGGAACAAGAGTTCACATCGAGGATATAAATAAAGGTTTGGTAACTCTACTCCCCCCAGAGGTAAGCACTACTATCATGGACGATAACTTTATTTTTGTAGACTGCAAGTGTAGTAATCTCAAATATAAATTATTAGAGAAAGGGTATTTGAAATTCGGAGAAATTTCCTTTTTTGTATGCTCTTGGTTTCTTTTATTTAATCCAATGAAAGTAGAGGATTTTTTGGTAGAAAAAGCAACTATATTAAGAAATCTGCCATTAGAATTTAATCACCTAGAGACTATTAAGAATATAGGAAATAGGATTGGATCTTTTAAAAGGATGGTTAAAGCTAAATATAATCAATCAAATATTATTATCATAGTTAACCTAAATTATCATGACAAATACATCCCCCCCTTACAGCTGTGTTTCAATTCAAACTCCATAATTATAAATCCCAATATTTTAGATGATTTCATAGAAGTTTCTAAGAAAGGAGGTTGTCTGTTCTTATTTACTCCTAAGGACTGTGCAGATGTTCATCATGGCCTAGATAGTAGAGTAAAGGTAAACTTCTTAAAAGAAAGAGGGGGTTTTGAACTCTCGAGTACTGAAAAGGAGTATCCAGAGGTTCCTTCTCCCCATCTATTTGAAATCAATACCCCAGTTATAATTAACAACACTCATGACTCCTTCAAATCCCCCACTCGTATAAGGAAGTTGGAAACTCCCCTTTTTAAAAAAAATGAAAATATTAACCTGGTTACCAAAAACATAGCTAAGATTGATAATCAAAAAATATTGGACTCTAGTTGTAAGAATATTACTAAAGATCAGACAGAGCTGAACCTTACAGACAGGAACACTGTAAATAACAAAGAAAAGACTATTATGTTTGAATGGGAGGAAGGCTCACAAATAAACCAGCCTGTGAATCCTGATTGTTTAGACACAACTGTACCAAAAACACTAGATATAGATAAAAAGCAAATGGATTTATTTGAGATGTGATACACCAATTGAATAGAATATGTATCCAGAATGTCCAAGCCCAACAAAAGGAAGAGAATCCGAAGAAAAATGTGAAGAGGAAGTGAACAAAATCATTAACTATCCAGAAGAATCCATTACAAATGAATTAATGGATATGTGTATGGAAGAGATATGTGACAACGATGAACTAAAATATCAGAAAGAAACACTAACCAAACTCATTAAAAACTGCATCTTAGAGGAAGAGGAGGAGGAGAATAATAGAAATACACAACCTCACCAATCCACTTCCTTGGAAGAAGGAATCATAGTTAAATATTTACCTAATATCTCTGTGGCAACACTAGTAAATTCTGATGCAAATAAGAAAGGAAAAGAAAAGGACAGCCACAATCTCAAAAATGATAATATAATACATAAGGATAATAATGAGACCCACAGTTAGAATGATAGAGCTAAAGTAACTCTGTCAAAGGGGGAGGAACCAGCAACCTCAATCCCTATAGAATTAGAATCTCTAAACTTGGAATTATCAAATAATCTAAAGGACATATTTGAAATTTATGGTAAGGAAATTATTGATAAAGAAGAGACTCAAGATAAATTAGAACCTGAACAAAATCATTTAGAACAACAAGATAATAATTTCATTAAATTTGATGGAAACCTTGCATTGGTTAATGATTCAATAGAAGGCCTCTTTGGTATTACTAACGAAGGTAGGCATTTGGGCTTAGCAATGAAAAGGAGAAGTCTAAGTACTCCTAGTATCAATAGAATTAAAAAGAAGAGAGGGAGGAAATCCGCTACGGAATTAAGATCTATAGATGGTAGTGCACGAAATGAAAAAAAGATTACAGATATTTTGTATGTAGGGAAGGGGAAGTGCCTTCCCTTAGAACAATGAAAGTTACTACTTGGAACATTAAGGGTCTAAATGCCCCTAGAAAATAGAGATTAACTAAGAGATACTTAAAGAATTTTGGTTCTGAAATCATTTTATTATGGGAAACTAAGCTTAATAGAGAGGAAAGTACAAAGTTTAGTAAAAGATTAGGTATTTGGAAGTCAGAATTTGTAACTTTGATAGGTCATTCTGGTGGGCTAGTAGTACTTTGGGACCCTCGTAAAGTGGCAGCTCTACCCATCTCTACCAACGATAATTAGATGGCCTTATAAATTAAAAGCCTAAAATCTAATTTAAAATTTAACCTGACCAACATATATGGACCTATCCCTAATGAGGAAAAAAGGAAAGTATGGTAGGAAATACAACTCTTTATAACTGAAAAATTAGAACAACCTTTCATTATTGGAGGAGATTTCAACGCCATATTAGACCTAGAAGAGAAATATGGGGGATCTCAATTTATATCGCAAGCTCATAAAGACTTTAGCAAATGGGCTATGGATAATCACCTAATAAGAATCTACACAATTAATGGAATTTATACATGGAATAACAGAAGAGTAGGTTTTAGCCACATAGCTGAAAAACTAGATAGATTCTTTATTAGGACTAATTTCGACAACTTTAATCAGCTAGTCAATGCAGAAATCCTCCTAGAAGTAGGATTGGATCACTTCCCTGTCAGGCTTAATATTATAGAAGATTCCAAACCTTCAGGAAATCCCTTCAAGTTTGAGCTCATGTGGTTCCAAAATCCGGAATTCATTAACCTCTTAGAGGAATGGTGGAATCAAATCTTGATTAAAGGATCAAAAATGTATTGCTTAACAACAAAATTAAAAATCATCAAAGATAAAGCATTAGAATGGAATAAGAACAAGTTTAATAACATTTTTGAAGAAAAAATCCAGCTAGAACAAGAAATTGCTGACCTTAACAATATAGTAATAGAACAAGGTATGAACGAACATAGCTATCACAAGGAAAAGGAACTAATGACAAAATATAATGATATCCTTCTTAAAGAAGAGATTTTATGGAAGCAGAAATCTAGGGAATCTTGGCTTAAGGAGGGTGACAGAAATACTAAATTCTTTCATAATACTACTAACTTTAAAAGAGGCATTAATAGAATAGCTAAAATTAAGAATGATGAGGGACACATAACTGAAGACCCTAATCAGATATCAAATGTACTTACAAACTTCTATCAATCCTTTCTCAATAATACATAAGCTTCTGATCTTATTGCCTAAAATGAAATGCTTAAAGCCATTCCCAAGCTGATTTGGGAGTCCGATAAAAAGATGATTAATAATAAGCTATCCCTTGAGGAAGTTAAAACAGTAATGTCTCAATTGCATCTGAACAAAGCTCCGGGCCCAGATGGATTTCAAGTTGGCTATTTCCAAAAATGCTGGCACTTTGTGGGAGAGGAGGTATGGCAAGCAGTGAAAGCTACTAGAAATTTGGGCTCACTGCTAAGGGAAATAAATAACACCTTTTTTACATTAATTCCAAAAAAGAATGAGTGTATGGAGCCAGGAGATTTTAGACCTATTTCCCTATGCAATACCATCTATAAGATTCTCTCCAAATGCTTAGCAAATATACTCAAAACACTTCTTCCCATTATTATTTCGAAAGAGCAGACAGGTTTTGTTGCTAATAGATCGATTCTCAATGGAATAATTATAGCACAAGAGGTAGTTCACATTGCCCAATTAACAAAGGAACCTAGTATGCTAACTAAAATAGACATCCAAAAAGCTTATGATAAAGTAGATTGGAGATTCCTCTGTAAATGTTTGGAAACCTTCAACTTCTCTAAACAATGGATTAACCTTATCTTTAATTGTATCTCTACCCCTAAAATCTCAATTCTTATCAATGGAACTCCAGAAGGTTTTTCCAGTATATCTAGGGGCATCATGCAAGGAGATCCGTTATCCCCCTTCCTCTATGTCATTATGGCTAAAGAGTTAGGTAGATCTATAACTAAGAAGCAGATGGAGGGTAAAATCTTGGGGTTGAAGGCATCGGAAAGCATCCCTAATATTACCCACCAGCAGTTTGCAGATGATACAATTTTACCTGGCTCTGCTAACAGCCAAGAAGCTAGAGCATTCAGAGACATCTTAAACATATACGCGAAAGCCTTAGGTCAGTGTGTTAACTCCACCAAATTAGAAATCTTATTTATTAACAAATCTCTAAAAACTAAAGTGGAGATTTGTAGCAGGATGGGATATAAAATTGGCAAATTCCTGTGTAAGTATCTAGGAATCAACTTGGATAAAGGTCTTCTATCATCCAAACTATGGCAACAAGTTATTACCAAAGTTCAAAACAAGAAAATTTCTTGGAAAGGAAAGTGGTTAACAAAAGCAGGTAGGGCAATGATGATAAAATCAGTTCTTGTAGCCATACCCATGTATCACTTATCCATCCTTCCCCTCCCGGTCAGCGTTAAGAATAACTTAGATAAAATGTTTCAAGACTTTTACTATCAAGGGCCATCTGAAGATAAAAAACTTTCCCTTATTAAATGGGATGCTTTATGTAAACCTATATCTAAGGGGGGTCCTGGCATCAAAAACTTACTATGGCAAAACCAAGCCCTCGGTGCTAAACTTATCTGGAGAATGTACAAAGAATCAAGTAGTAAATGGTCATCTATACTAATACACAAGTACATCCCTGATTCAGACCCCATTAACATTTTCAGATCACATTCTCATGTGTTGGAAATAATCAAGACTATCCAAGTTACTGAGAGGGGAGGGGTGAATCAGTAACCTCAAAATATTTTTAACCAATTTAGATCTTAACCATATTCCAAATAACATTTATATCAACAAGCTATCTACATGCATGAATAACTGAAAGAATAAAACATTCACAACATTTTGAACACACAGATTTGGTAACCCAGAAACCTTCCAAATAGAAAGTAAAACTGGGGTGGGGATGATACCCACAAAACTTCAATGCTACAGTATAAAGTTTGTCAGTTAAGGCTTACAATGATCACTTCTTATGACCTACACTGTTAGGAGCAATAAGGACTGCTAGGTCCACCTTGTTAGAGGATTTACAAACATACAATGAAGTATGCACTCGGTAAAGAGATTTTACAAAAGACTGTTAGGTCTACCCTGTTAAAGAATTTGGGGCTGATTCACCTGTTAGGATGAAACAATAGATCTCTTACTTGCAACTATACTTGCTAAATGAGATTCTTTGATGTACTGATCACCTTCTCTAATAGATATGTCTCTATCGCTCCTTATATTGCTGTAGCCCTTTGTAATTCGCTTATCTCTACCTTTCTTTTTGTCTTCGCATATCACACATTATATTCCTCCTTTTTGTTGTTTATATATCAATCCAAAACAATTACAAAGAATTAAAAAGTTGTCTCTTAAACAAACAAACACAAATATTACTGAGTCAGCCCAAATATAGTGACTCGGTTACTGCAAACTAACCCAGTGACTTTCTGATACTTGGCATCCACTGTGTTACTCGACATCGTCATGCACTCGGTAGAAGTGGTGACTCTGTCCATACTAATCACTCGGTCATAGTTTCAAACTTAGTGTATACTAGAGACTCGGTAGATATAGTATCACTCGGTAAACACTGCTCGGACTACTCGGTAAACACTGCCTTGTCTGCTCGATAAACACTGCCTTGTCTACTTGGTAAACACTGCCTTGTCTGCTCAGTAAACACTTCCTTGTCTACTCAGTAAACACTGCTTTGTCTGCTCAGTAAACACTGCCTAAATAAGTGTTGTCACTAATGACAAACATACTTAATGCCAACAATCCCCCCGTTTGGCATTAGTGACAAAAACACTTATTGTCCAAAGCTTATATACAAAGATCATGCTGAATCGGTTTTTGATTTTTCAAAAATTTATCTTTGTCATACTGTTGTATATATATTTCATGACTCCCCCATATAGTGTACATATATATAAATATCTAATTTCACCTCATACTCATATTTTCTATTTTTCTCATATACTTTCTCCCCTTTTTTCATATCTCACAAATCTTATATACTTTTCTCCCCCTTTTTGACAATAATGCCAAAGATGTATATACAAATATTTTACATGGAGATGCCAAAATGTGAAAGAAAATCAGAATGTACCTTTCTAATCAGTGCCAGAGTTCTGTCCCAATTCTCTTACAGAATCTTGCATGTATAGAGTGCAACTTGGACTTCCACATAGAGTTCAATCATATGGTCTGCAATAGAAAAATGATTGTCATGGATCAATGTTTTTGATTGTGTAATATTCTTCTGCATTGTATCCATGATGGGAAGGATCATATTCTGAATATCTAATAGTGTTGTCCTGATCCTTGCATCTTCTCTCAATAACTCTGACTGCTTATCAGATAGGAATCTGATTGTCATATGATGTGTAGAGCTTGAACTAGGTTCAAGTTGCAACTTTTTTGCACTGACCTTCAGATCCTCATCAATCTTATTTAATTTGTCCTTTATCTCCTTTGAGAACTCGGTAACATTACATACCTTGACAAAAAGTGATGTTACCTTGGAATAGGAGGACTCAATGTTAGTCAAAACTGAATATAACTCTACTTGATTGATAGCTATTTGCTTAGCAATGTGCTCAAGCACTTTATTTTCAAAGTTCTTCTCGGCCTTCTCAAGCAACTTATCTGATCTAGAGGAATCCTCATTGAATTTGTTAACTGCTTCTACCAACTGTAACAAAATGTGTTGAGGGGAATCAACCTCAACACCTACAGCTTCTATCAAAATATTCTTGGCATCCTCAATGATCCTATATTCCTTATTTCTTTCTTCTTTTAACTTTCCTTGCTTTGCCTTCTTCTGGAGAAGTTCACCAACCATTTGCATTTGGTCTGCTGTGAGGTTTGTAAAGTCCAGTTGGGGAATCTCTATCTTTTCATCTAAGTCTATGTCCTCTTCTACATTCTTACTCAAAAATCTTGTACACGGTTGAGCCTTGGGTTCAACTGTCATTGTAATAAATGCCTTTGTGGTAGAAATTATTGTAGACATAGAAGGATTTGCAGTGAAAATGGTAAACTTTCAATTGATTTAACTGGAGTATTTGATGAATTCAAAACTAAAGTATGTACAACCATAGAATCTGGAGTACTTACGGCTGAAAAATTCAAAATTGAAGTAGGTGCAAAAGATGATGCTAGAGTTTGCAACTTGGTGGAAGAAGGAGGCTGAAGCTCGGTGGATGAAATGGTACCTACTTCTGATGTATCAAGCTATGCTAGTGATGATTGGACATTTGATGTACCTATAGGAGTTGTCACTTGAAGCTATCTCCGAGCTAGATGTAGCAATTTTTGCTGGAGAGTGAGGAAGTGAGGCAATTACCTCTGCAGCTATCTAAACTGGATCATCTTCCTCATCATTTTGTTTGCCTTCCTTGGTAGAATCTTCCTCTTCTTCTTCTACCTGAACATTATCTATTTGAACTACTTCTTCTTCTTCTTCATCACTGTCATCTTTAATGTTTTGAATTACAATAGTTTTAATACGCGGTTTGTGAAGATGATAGATGTTTTTCCAAGTAGTTTTTGCACTTTTCACAACTGACTCTATGTCTTTGATTAAGATTAAACAAATGTTGAATTTTAGTGCCATCTTATTCTCATTTTCTATCAATGCCTTATTAATTTCAGCACTTTTCAAACTTGGCATCAACTGTCTTAAGTTTTGAGCATATATGTCCTTGACAGTTTGCTTGCCATTGGACCATCTTAACTTGATTTTGTCTAGTAAAACTCCTAGGATTTGAGAAGCCATGTCTTCAAGTGAGTACTTCCATTTTCCCATTTTCTCAATAACAACATCTTCAATTTCCTGTTGCTCTGCTTCAGATCTTATTTCATATTTGAGAGATTTGAGATTTGCAATTTCGGATCCTTCTCTCAAATTCTTAATCTTTTCTTCTAAAGAGGGAGGTGGCTTTTTGAATACAATATCATCACTAACTTTACCTACCTTGCCCCTTGTTCTTTTCCTTGTGAATATTGTAGTGGATTCCTTGGGTACCTTGGTGATAGTTACCTTTCCTTTCTTCTTTATAGGCACTTGTTCTTCTTTACTTTCATTCTTTTCTTCTCCTTCTACAATATCCTCTCCTTTGCCTTTAGTTAACATTAGAGGTGTGCTAGATTGCATTTGGGCCATCCTCTTTCTTCCTTTGTTAACCGCCTGTGGGAGCTTTATGCTTAGCTCAATTCTTACCTTAGCTTCATCATATGTTCCAAAGTATGGAACCTTTGGATCAACGGGTTGATTAACTAGGGCTTCAATTATATCCTTTGTCTCATAAATATTTACCTCATAAGGAAGAGGTTTCACCCATACAATCCTAGGCCTTACTGCCTAAATATATACTCTATCACAATCAACCATGAAACAAACATCATCTTTATAATCTTCCACCAATTTTTGTGGAATCCAAAATCTGTTATTCATCTATTCTTTAAAAGATTCAAAATAGTTATCCATTATGCTTTCAAAATTCTCACCCATTTCTGCAATGTACTCATTTATCTGATAAAGAGCAGGCACATCCTTTCTCCATACTACTATGCCTTTCGATGGGAAAAACTTTTTAACTTAGAAAAATAAACAAACTGACAGTGAGCCAAACTTACATGGATTGTTCTTTGAGGTTTGAATGCTCTCCATATTCTTGCTAAACTGGTTTAACAACAAATCTACAAGATCAAAAGACATATTGTTCTTCACAATTTTGTAGGTTAGGTCAATTTCTTCACATGGAACACTATTCTACTGACTTGAACTGTATATATTGTGAGCTATGACATATGTGCCAAATTTTAGTTCTACATCGGTAATACTACTTATTTTCATACCTCTACCGTCCCACTTAGCTAGGGTTTTCTTTTCTAGCTCTACTCGACCTAGGGTTTTAGTAGGTTTTATTTTGTCAAGCATGGGAAGACCAGTGATTCGGTGGATCATCTTCTTGGTTATCTCTACTAGTCTCTGTAGACAAATTTTGCCTTCATGTACTCGGCTTAGGATGTATCTTATCCATTTTAACTGAAAACTCTGAGATAAGTGAGTGATGTGAACTAAACCCTTATCTTCCAAATGTTTATGTTCCAGTTTTAGAACACCATCAACACACAGTTCATTATGAAAAACATCTAGCTCTTGGGTTCCAAGCTCTTTAATTGTACACTTAAAATGACTGTGAATGTCGTTTACAAGAAGTATCTTAGGAGGAATTTGTGATTGAGCTCCACTTAGGTCTAGGGTTTTAGCAATCGCGGGCACAAGTTTGAAATCTGGTGCTTTCCATTCTCCTTGTACTAACATTTCTAAACTTTTCTTCACTTTCATGCTAGATGATGCCATGGTAGCTCGGTAGACAAAGAAATTCTCCAATTTTATTTTTTTTCTCTAAATTGCTTGATCACACTAGGAAATTTCTCTGCTCGATATGCTGATATTTGCGGTGAAGAATGAACTCGATTTCATGCTTTTTGTTAAAATTTTGTCATTAATGCTCTGTAGGATTTAGGGTATTGAACTTGACAGACTATCATCCACTATGCATTAATTTCTCGGTAAAGATTCCTCAACTCGGCGAACATATTGTCCCGACCTTACTTGGTAACCATATGAAGTTACGTTACTCCCGACCTTGCTCGGTTGAAACTAATATTGTCCTTCCTGCGATCCTTCTATATCTTGCATACTGATTGGATCTTTTTTTCTTTCAATTCAGGAACTATTTGGAATTTGTATGAGGTTACAGTTCCAGTGCTTCCTTGAAGACTCAATTGGAATTGATAGAGCCACTCTCTTCATGAGTGACTACATTACTAGGACTGATTTGCTCGGTAGATTTAGGAATCCATTGTTGTCTCATGTACTTCCTGATGCTATCTTCTTTTGCTTTCTTTTCATCTTCAACTGCACCTAAATTCATGCAATTTTTAGCTATATGACCAAGCTTAGTGCATTTATAACATCTTGAGGTAGTATCCCTTTTTATCAAGTGATGCCTTCAAAATTTTTGCCAATGTGTCCATATTCACCACAGTAATGACATCTACACCAAGTGTTGTAATCCCAACCAAATATTTCTTTCACAATTTGTTCTACTAGATTGGGTGTTTTGGACCTGCATTCTGATGCCTTGTGACCTTGTTTGTTACATATGTGACATTTTCCTTTGAATCTTGGTTTCTCCTTGCATTCATTTGCTTTATGACCATGCTGATTGCAATTGTAGCATTTTCCATTGAATTTTGCTTTTCCATTATTCCAACATTTGTTTGAAGTATGACCAATTTTTCAACAGTGATTACAAGTAGGTTTTTTATTCCTTTGAGTACCTTGATTAGAGGATTCACCTTCTTTGTTGTGTCCAAGTCCTACTTTTCCTTTTTGTTTATGAAGGTTTTGTTCATACAGTTGGTTCATATCTTCTTGAGATTTCAACATTATCTCATTCATTTTCCTTTCAGTGTTTAGGTCATTCATCAATCTTAAACTAATTTATTTTTCAGATCTTAGCTCCTCTCTTATATTTTCATTTTCTAATCTGAGAGTCAAGATTTCTTCATTTGTATTGGAGATCTGATCAATAAGGTTTTCTAGCTGAAGAGTTTGATTCTGGATTTCATTGTTCTTTCCATCTATTTCATCTTTTATCTTGTTTCTTTGTTCCAAGATTTCACAAAATCTTGTTGACTAAATTTCCTGTTCTCTTTTAAATTTTATTACTTCTTCTTGCAGAGATCCATTCTTTGCTAGAAGTTCTTTGATTGCATTGCTTGCTTCATCGAAGCTTCTTGAAGGGAAAAAATCTTCAATCTTTTCTTCAACATACTAGTGGTCATTCATCTGATTTGCAAGTTCCTTCCTTCTATTTAGGGAGTGGGAAAGATGCTCTTTTGAACATTCACAACACTTTGATCACACAGATTTGGTAACCTAGAAACCTTCCAAATAGAAAGTAAAACTGGGGTGGGGATGATACCCACAAAACTTCAATGCTGTAGTATAAAGTTTTTCGGTTAAGGCTTACAATGATCACTTCTGATGACCTGCCCTGTTAGGAGCAATAAGGACTGCTAGGTCCACCTTGTTAGAGGATTTACAAACATACAATGAAGTATGCACTCGGTAAAGAGATTTTACAAAAGACTGTTAGGTCTACCCTGTTAAAGGATTTTGGGTTGATTCACCTGTTAGGATGAAACAATAGATCTCTTACTTGCAACTGTACTTGCTGAATGAGATTCTTTGATGTACTGATCACCTTCTCTAATAGATATGTCTCTGTTGCTCCTTATATTGTTGTAGCCCTTTGCAATTCGCTTATCTCTACCCTTCTTTTTGTCTTCGCATATCACACATTATGTTCTTCCTTTTTGTTGTTTATATATCAATCCAAAACAATTACAAAAGAATTACAAAGTCATCTCTTAAACAAACAAACACAAATATTACTAAGTCAGCCCAAATATAGTGACTCGGTTACTGCAAACTAACTCAGTGACTTTCTGATACTCCGTGTCCACTGCGTTACTCAACATCATCATGCACTGGTAGAAGTGGAAACTCGGTCCATACTAATCACTCGGTCATAGTTTCAAACTCAGTGTATACTGGAGACTTGGCAGATATAGTGTCACTTAGTAAACACTACTCGGACTGCTCGGTAAACGCTGCCTTGTTTGCTCGGTAAACACTGTCTTGTCTGCTTGGTAAACACTACCTTGTTTTCTCAGTAAACACTACTTTGTCTACTCGGTAAACACTTCCTAAATAAGTGTTGTCACTAATGACAAAGATACTTAATTCCAACATCATGTTTAAGGCTCACGGATATGGAATTTCATTAAAGACTGTAGAGGGATTATTAGCAAGTACCTTTCATGGGATGTAGGAATAGGAGATCAAGCTTTCTTTTGGCATGATTCATGGGCAAGCCTTACTCCCCTAAGAAAACTGGGCTTCTCTATAGGGTTTATGGAAGAATGCAAAAGGGGTATAGGCATGCATCTTAAGGACTATCTTTGTAAGAAGGAAGCTACTAAATGGAGTGATCTTAAGGAAATTGATGATGTTTGGAAAGAGAAGAAAAATCTTTTGGCTATTATGAAAGGCAGAGAAGTAACTCTTAAAAATAGATCAGATATTTTAATATGGACAGGCTCCAATAATGGTAATTATTCTGTCAAGGAGGGCTACAATTCAATCATTAGAGATCAAAAAATGGATAACATAGACATACCTGTAAATCTTTGTTGGAATAAATCCTACCTCCCTAAAGCTGGCATGTTCCTATGGGGGCCTTTACAAAATAAAATTCTTACAGCATATAGATTAAATAAGTTGGGTTTTGAAGGGCCATCTAAATGCCCGCTGTGTGAAAACCATTCTAAGGATGTTAATCATATCCTCCTCAACTGTCCCTTTTCACAAAACTGCTAGAATTGGCTTCACCAAAGTCTAGGATGGAAATCTACCCTTCAATACGATTTAATCAGCAACCTTAAAGCATGGCCATCTCTTTATAAAGACAACTTATTTAAGGATATATGGACTCTATTACCATCAATAGTAGTATGGGAAATCTGGAAAGAGAGAAATAGAAGAATTTTTACAGACCAAAAATTAACTTGGAATACAATCACAAACAACTTTGAAGCATCCATAGTTGAAATTATTAACAGCAAGCTCAGGGATAAGCTAAGTTACAAGGACTCCTTCAAAAGCTGGGATAACAAAATCAGATGCAAATAGTCAAAACTAGAAATCCCTCCTTTATTTGGCAAAGGGGGGTCCAAAATGAAGGCTGACAAAGCTGCCTATAAATGGATACCTCCGATAGAAGGCTGGTATAAACTCAACTTTGATGGAGCGTCGAGAGGTAACCCTGGGGGTAGCAGGTATTGGGGGGATTATTCGTAACTGGAAGTCTGAAGTTATTGCTAAATACTCTAGATCCATCAACCCTACCACAAACAATATGGCTGAATGTATAGTGGCATTAGAAGGGGTTAAATTGTGTAAGAATCTTAACATTTCGAAAGTAATTATTGAAGGAGACTCCCAAATTGTGGTCAACGCCATTCGCACCAAGAAAATCCCGAATTGGATTTTGAACTTGAAAATAGAAGAGATCAACCAAATTCTGGATAGCATAACAAAATACGAAATCAAACATACCTATAGAGAAGGCAATACAGAGGCGGACATGCTAGCTAATCTAGGAGCTGATGGAGAGGTAAAAATGGATTAGTATATCTAAAAAATCTTTAAGTCTCAAATTAATTACCTAATAGTTCAGTCAATTCACTTAAAAATAAACCTATAATAGCATGATTAAAAATTGATCTATTCACCTAAAGGATCATAGGGCTTTATGTAGAGATATGTTGAACATAGAAACCACCATTTTCAGTAATCATAGTCTCAAATTACTAAGTTTATTAATGTAGAAGTTATTAAATTATTCATCATCATTTACGGATAGACAAAGCATTCTCAATTACTAGCTCCTTATATATGAAGATCATAATACCCTGCAATGATTAGATACATTGCTCTAATTCAGCAAAATAGTAGAATAATAATAACTCATCATATTTCTTAACACCACTCCCAGCTTTGTATTGATCACAAGATAAAGCCTAATTAACCAAGTAGGATTATCAAACATCATCAACATTGGACAATCCCATTATCTTCATTACTTTTCCATCATATTATATATTAAAGGAGACACAACAATGACTTTGCCATCATATTATATATTAAAGGAGACATGACAATGACTTTTCCATCACATTATATATGAAAGTTCACCCCATTTATCGATCAGTCTCATTTTTTCTTTTTTACTTAGACACCATATTGTGTACTAAAGATCATAATTCCCTTTAATGATTAGATACATTATCAACACTAAATCTCATAGCCAAAATGAGTATATGATAAAGCCTTAATAATAGAGTAGGTCAATCAGATCTCCTCATCCTATGCCAACACTATTGAAGCTTTATCTCCTTGTCTTCTTATTTGATGAGCCAGTTTTGTCATCATCAGCACAAGCAAAAAGAGGGAATGATGAAGAGTTAACATTACAACCAGGCTTCCTTTAAATACATATGGTTAATGTAGAAAAATCATGATGATTTGAGAAGTTTAGTCCTCCCTTCTCATTCATCCATAATACTTAGCTACTCCCTAGGCATTAATTTCTGTGGCTGGTGGAAACTTCCATCATGTACTAATCTCTAGGAAACTGAATCATGACTTATCATTACCAAGATATTCATATAGCTTAGTCAATTTTTATCTTGGCTTATAGTATGGAAACCTTTTAAGTATTAGCAGAAGAAATTCTATAATACCTAGAAGGCATCTTCTCGGAACTTCCAGTAAGTTTGACCTTAGCATTTATTTAAAGGAACCTAATAGCAAGTTTCAAAGGAGCCACCATGGAAACTAAATTATGCACCTTCTACACAAAGAGTGATCATGCTATGGCTTTCCGAGGATGCATATACCTGGAGAGATGGAATCAAATTCTCAATCCCCTACCCGATTCAACAAGAAGGGCTATAGAGAAGTCTATTGGGGATCGACATTTTAACAACCTACACTCGTACAGGACTAATGGAGGGGCGATAGGCCTATTTATTGCTCTCTCCATTTTTGTAGGCAAGAGTAAGGCAGATGTTATCAGGGTATCTAGAGAGATTTTTGACGAGGAGCATTTAAAAGGTTTGGATAAGATGGTGTATTGTGTTGACCACAATCTAACAATCCCTTACCCAGAAATTACAATGTAGACCAACATGGTGGAATTGGATAATATATCTCAGTCTCAGAGGATAGCCATACTATCCTTCAAGGATGAAGACAATTTTGATAAACATTGGCCAAAAATGGCTAGAAACATAGATTTCCTTTACAAGGAAATTCTAGAAGAAGATATGGACAACAACTGGATGCTAAAATATTGGAGATTGGAAGGTTTTGAAATACATGCAGAGATAGACAGTATTTCCCCCCTAACTTGCATATTATGGCTTTAGAAATACCTAGATGCACTAGGAAAAACAAAAAAGATCTAGAAGAGATCGAATGCATTACTGTTATGGTAAGAAGGGACAACGCTTGGAAGTGTATGGTGGTTCAAATTTTTTTGGATCAGTAGCTCAGCTGCCCTGAGGTTTAAGAGATTTTGGTATTTCAGTACAACAGTTCCTATAAGTAGATATATGTTTATAAGATCTAGGCGACCTTATTAAGTATCATCTACAGAATTAAGACTTGATGTTATTTTGTTAACAATGGTAGTTTCTGTATAGTTCAGTATTCCCAGGTTAGGGGATATACGAGACATTTTCTTGTATATATTTTCAACAAATAGATGGACCTAAAAATCAGGTCTACTAAGGTTTATAATCACAATTCAGATTGTATATTGTGTATTGTATTCTAGTGCTAAAGAAGGATTTATAGATAGAATCTTTTATGATCTGGTATTGTTACTGAGTAAATTGAGGTAATCTAAGGCCATTTATACAAGCTTATTGTTTTGTTACAAGTAAGTAAGGGCATCAGACGGTATAAATAGGAACAAGGCTATGTCTGTTGCTAATTTATTACTTTATTAGCTCTTCCTCTATGTAATATTTTGGACTGGAGTCATTATCTCAACTGTAACTAACCTTTTAATAGAAAACTTATATATATTAGTGTGTTTAAAAATCATAAAAATCTAAACACACTAATAAATAAAGTTTGTATTATTCTGAACAGATTCTATCACATTTGATAATCAAAATCTAATCCTAGCATGTAGAATAAACAAAGCAATCAGTTTTTACCTTTATAGCTATAACTCGCCCTGGAAATAATGATAATATAAGGATATGCAATAAAGTAGAGCTCATTTTCATATATCTCTCCTGAAATGAAGCAGGCTTGTAAGGTATGTCTTAACTTATTAAGAGGAACTATAAGAGGCAGTAACAAGCAATTGAGATTTAAGTGCAGAACTTAGCCGCAAATGTTATTCATATATTAAGTTATAGGATTCTAAAGTTAGTGAAATGATGCGTAAAGACAAGATTTATTGATCTGCAAAGATCAGTATCAAGAATTCCTCAAGATTGTTTCTTTCTACAGCTTAATATATATAAACATAGATATACCGATATAAGTTTATCTATATTTATATACTTTTGATCTTCTTCTATGTTTGAAAAGTACATACAAGGATTAACTTCAACTAAGCCCATAGCACTGATAGAAGATCACACATATGGATATATATAGGTGAAATTACACATAACTTTGTGTAAAGGTTAACTGGTCTATGGCTAATCTCTCTGTAGAGGCTCATAGCTAGAATTTCCATGAATTAATTATAGAAATCTACATTATACTCTCCAATGGTATATATATAAATGTATACATATAAAAATATGTATACATTTATATATCGTGCCCCATATGTATCCTTTGGTCTTAGGTGGATATATTATTATTCACGGATGCTCTGAACCAAGGTAGGGGAGTTAAGGAATAGCTCAGTTTATCCTTACGCTTTTGTTTTTATAAAGTTTCAGGTAGGTTTAGATCCTTTCTAAATTAGCTTCATTAAAATGAAATATATATCGTTTTAGGCTTGGCATTGTTTTGGTAAATGATAACATTTATATTTGATGTATTTTATACGAAGATGATTATTTAAGATCTTAAATCATGAGAACAACCAATACAAATTTGTTTTAAGTGAAAAGCAATGGTAGATAAGAATCTTTGAGAATAGTTTAACCCCTCTTATCATAGGATTTTTGCTTTAATTTTTAATATCATAGATTAAATGGTTGTATGTCGTAGATTATTAGGTTCATCACTCGTAATGGATCGGCCTTTGTTGGGTTTCTATTTTACATGTATAACTGGTGTAGAGGTTTTAGACTGATTTTCTATTTGGATAATCTTTGTGTTAACCTTTATACAGAGATGGTTAGGATGTTTGGTTAGCTGTAGACCTTTGTATTAATATTTCACGTTTAAAACTTATCAGGCCCTGTAATTATTAAATATTTGTATAGATCTTTAGCATAATGATGAATGATTGGGCTGGTTTAGAAATTATATCTTATGCAGTGAAACAGGTACCCTAGAAATTCTACTTTGAACGAAGGTAAATACAATATTTCTAACTTTGGGTCTCTTTACTTTATTTTCTTAATTATAATTTAAGCCCATAACTACGCGATATGGTAGATTACTATTGTGTTTTTCAGGAGGATACTATCAAGCAGGCACCCAAATCACTCTGTCATCGAAGACTCTAGAACTGGTATCTACAAAATAACATACTAATTGTATGGAACTCAAAAATGTACCCCTAAGAATTACAATGTAATAAATGTAAAAGTAAATCCTCGATATTATCGAGCAGTGGGTATGCACACAAAAATTTGTAATCATAGACATTTCTTGATTGTTCTAGAGTCGTGGAATGCTAACGAGAACGATGTATTTTAACAAATCTTGACGTCTGTTGAGTCATGGGTATGCCTACATAAATTTTGTATAAGTACAGGACCTTTGGTCCTAGGCAAGGCTGCAGGTTTTCTCAACCCCGCTCTTTCCTACCAGCGCCTGTAGCGAGCGGGGTCACACTATAAAATAATTTTTAAATATTAATAAAAATCCTTATAGGGCTTCCGCCTTATACCGATCAAAAATAAAAATAAAAAAAAATAGTAAAATAAACCTATAAAATTCTAATTGAAATTCCTTTTAAAAAAACACTATCAAGTTTATAATCATTATTCATGAATTAGAAATTCTTAATTTTGTAAAACTCTAATTAAAATTTCATTAAAAATTTTAAGAGTTTTACTACATAAAAATTAATGTTGACAAAATAAAATAAAAATTCATTTAACTATTCATTTAACTTTTTACCAAATAAACTATTAATATTCACAAAATAAAATAAAAAATCATTTAACTCCCCCATGAATTTCATTTATTTGTTTTTAATAAAAAGAAAACAACTTTAAGAGTTAAAAAAAACTATTATATATTATTACTATAGCTATTTTGTATTGTTATTTTTATAGAAATTTAATATATAAAAATTTATATACTTTTTTTGTAAATATATATTTTCCTCAAATGTTAGTACTATATAAGATAACTCCTTCAACTATTTTATTTTTAATACTTAATACCTTTGTTCACTATAGTTCATTTTATTTTATTTTGTGCAAGGAATAAAACTTTTATTTCGGGATAAACATTCCTAGCCTTTTTTTTAGAGTAAAACTAAAATAAATTTAAAGTTTTGATGAAAACAACAAATGATTATTTAATTTTCATCCAACCCAACCAACCAATGAAATAATATTTAAACCAATAATTTCTTGACCTTGGACAAACATACTAAAATAAAATAATTTATCTTGTACAAATTTTATCTAAAATACAGAGCTGAGTTTATACTTATTTAACATACTATAAGAAGTTTATTTTAATTATAAAATTTTCTAGAAAACATATAGGAAGAGAGAGAGAATGAGACACATAGAGATTTTTCTTGGCTTAAGATCCTACCTTGAATCTTGTGTCAAAGGTTTCTGGCTCTACACTCTTCTCCAATCCTAACTTTTCCTTCATCTGACATCATCGTTCCCTAAAATCTCCTGGTCCCCATTCTTAGGAGAAAATCTCATATTAAATGAATCTCTAAGTAGTCACTTACCTCATTAATAAAATAATAATCCAAATATTAATTTTACCCCCAAAGGTAACTATTTCCTACCTATCCTCCCTTACCCACATGCCAAAAAATAAATTAATTTAATCACCTCCTACTATTGTTTTACAATTATTTAAAGAAACATAATCACTACTACACTATTAATACTTTATTTTTGGGTATGCTTCTCAAGGAAGTCACTACCCCAATGACAACTTGGGACCCCTTACAAACTGAATGTGTTGAGTTCCATCCCCACCCTCTTTGCTAACAAGACAAGAGAGAGAGAGAGAGAGAGAGAGAGAGAGAGAGAGAGAGAGAGAGAGAGAGAGAGAGAGAGAGAGAGAGGTTAGGGGTAGGTAAATAATTTTAATTTATTTTATTATTATCAAACTAATTTTCCTTTTCCCTTCACTATTCATTTGTTTGATTTATCTAATGCCATATTATACATACAACTTTTAACGAAAACACTCATAATCATAATAATATTCTAAATGTATACACATATGCATATACATGTGCACCCATATATGCATGCTTATATACATGATTAATACATACGTAAAGAGAAAAAGAGAGAACAATAAAAATTATACACCTATCATGACCGTTTTAAAGGAGATTTGGCAAGAACTCATAAAATCATCCAAAGAGGCTAAAACCAAAGATAGGTCAACAATATACAAAAATTTTAGGGTTTTCCCATTTGTGAACTCTGGTCCATCTCCAAACAACAAAAAATTAGTTTGAGGATTCAAGGCATGCTTAGACCTGTGTAGCCAAGTGGAGTCGATGCATGGTACCTACATCACCAAGAACAACCAACGCACATGCGCACACACACACACACACACACACACACACACACAGATATATATATATATATATATATATATATATATATATATATATATATATATATATATATATATATATATATATATATATATATATATATATATATATATATATATATATATATATATATATATATATATATATATATATATATATATATATATATATATCTATATATATCTATATATATATCTATATATATCTATATATATATCTATATATATATCTATATATCTATATATATATATATATATATCTATATATCTATATATATATATATATATATATATATATATATATATATATATATATATATATATATATATGCAACTGATAACAAGTAGGGAAGGAGGAGTGTGACATCATGTGGATCTCCAATAGGAGTGACTACGACTGCCTCCCCTCTTCCAACACACACACCAAGAATGATACATATTGATCATACCATTGATTTGGTAGGGTTATCTATCAATAATCCTCATCAAACATAATCACAAAAGGTAATCCACATGATAAATATATCCATTAAGTAAAAACATGTCATATCTCATAAAAAAAAGTACTAATCATATGAAAGTCCATAGTGTCAAATATGAACTTGATAAATAGTATCTCTAGGGTAGGCACTACATAACGTAATATCCATTTATTACTAATTATCGAGTGCACCTTTTATTTATCATTTCTTTTTGGGTTGTTTCTTTCAGTGAGGCTTGAACATATCTCCTTAGAACAGTGGGAGTGGACCTATTGTTTCCATGTGGTCGGGTGATAGGGATTTTATTACCATTGAGATCCAAAATTCATTATTTTATGCTTGGATGATCCTTCTTGATGCTTATATCTTCTTGTTCATTACTTTAAGGCTTTCTTATTGTCATTGTGAGATCTATATCTTGTATTATATTTTATGTATTAGTTAGTGACATTTCTTCATGAGATGTATATGTACTTTTATTGTATTATTATTATCCCTAGGACATGTGCAGTGGAAGTTGTATTATTATGTATGACACAATGTGTCAGTTGTACTCTATATATTGTCTCTGTGATTACATTGATGTAATGAAAGTATCTTGTTATTTAGTTGCAATGTATATGTTAGTTTACTTTGTGATTCTTGTTCTTTCCATTATAATTAAGTAAAGAACTAATTCATATCTCATTTTGGGTTTTAAAATGAACATAAGATATATCATGTAATTATGTTATGGTTGTACTTAGTAGGTTAGTTAACCTATATGTAACTACATCTTGGAACACTTGGGATTGTTAACTATGTTTATACACTTAAGTGTATATTTTATCTTATGTTGTTCTTTCTTCTACATTTATAATTTTTAAACTTTTAGAAAAAAAATTGTTACATCAATTTAGTGTAAAGTCAAGCTATTTTTTATGGTTTCCCAAGGAAGGGCATTTCATATTGTAAGGTATGTTGTCCAGGTTCTAATATTTGACCTTTATAACTTAGTGCATTTATGTTTCCTTTTCACTAATGTCAAAGAGGGAGAGATAGCCATGTGAAGAAAAAGGAAGAAAAATAAGGAATTGACTACCATGAGAAAATAAAGTGTCAAATTTAAGGGGAGTGGTTGATATATTGTGGATATTATTGTTGATATGATTTCCTTGAGCATTGGTTTGCTTTTTCAAATCATATGTTTCCATAAATTCCAAAGGGGGATATTGTAGGAGATTTCTTGCATATATGTGCTAACATTGATGTTTTTTCATTGATGTCAACATATTTCTTCATTCCATAGTTTGTTTAGTTAAAATTTATGAATCGATGTAAGTGGACCAAGATGGTGTGCAAAAATGGGGGTATAAATGGCCATTTTTTTATTGAAAATGGGTAAACCTGAACTTTAAAGAGAAATTGGAGGGTCTTGCACTCAAAATTAGAAGATGTGTAAATAATAAGAATTACAGTACTGTGAATCTAGTTTCTAAAATAATAATTTAAAAAAAAATAGAGATAATATTCTTAAGATCAAACCCTTCAAGCATGGAAAACTATTCCTAATTTTTCTACAAAAATATAACCTAATTATTTCCGCGCGCTCTACAAAAGATATATTGTTAGATTTAATATTTTGAAAAAAATATTTGGTAGGATGGTAGGTAAGAGTGAGATCAACAAGTTGTGTAGTTTTTCATAATTTTTTGTTGAGTACTTATTTTAATGATTTTTCGAAGTGACCACATCCTAAAAAATTTGGTACCTATTTGTGCAATGGGCATAACTTGTATCAAAATAATCAAAAATAAAATCTTTTTTTTAAAGTGTATAAATTCAAGTTTAGAACAATAATATGTAATTTTTTTTCAATTCATTAAGTAGATCAAAATTTAGTAAACAAATGCTAGACATATGTTTCTGAGGCCTGTCAAGACACATGGAAAGAAAATTAAACTTCACTATTTTATATGTTGTCCAAAAATTTAAAAACTTATATAGTTAGAAATATGAGAAGATGTGTAAGATTATGGTGGTAATCTAAGAGATACCCACTTGATCATTTATAAACACGATGAGGATGGAGTTGAGAATTCATGTTGGAACATGAAAAAATGTGTAAAATGACTAAAGGAGGGAAAATGGGCTTTCCATTTTTAGGGTCATTTACTAACCCCTTTTCCAAGCCTAAAACACGTACAAGTTTTTGTGTCCATCATAGCCTACTTGGGTTTTGAAAAGATAAAATTATATTTCAAAATTCTTAATACCCACATGTATTTTGGGGATATAAAGACATTCGATTTATGTTTAATTGCGCACATATGGATTATGAATACATCAAACCACATTGTCCCAAATAAAGAATATGCTAAATTTATCTATTTTTATATATCTATATTTATATATATTCATATCTATAGTTCTATATACATATATTTATTTAGATATATGCATATATGTCTATATAAATGTTTGCATCTCTCTCTCTCTCTCTCTCTCTCTCTCTCTCTCTCTCTCTCTCTCTCTCTCTCTCTCTCTCTCTCTCTCTCTCTCTCTCTCTCTCTCTCAATCTAGGTTTTTAGAAAAGCTTTATGATTATCAGAATGCACACACATTTTGTAAGGCATTTTTGGCTTTACAAAATGTGTATGGGTTTTCAAGAAATTATTATTTTTGGCTTAGAAAAGACTCAAGTTTTCCAAGCCTACTCTTTTAGAATTTTGAATAACCCCTGTGGGTTATGAAAAGTTTTTGTTAGGAGGTGGTCTTTTTTTTGCATGTACCATCTTCATTCACTTGCACATAAATAAGGATAGTATATTGACTATTAGGTGTTGAAAACCTCTATATGTACTTGATCGTGTTAAACGTGTAGAGATTCTCACTAATATTTGAGGAAGATATGAGTGATTTTTAATAGGATAATTTTATGTTTATTCTATAGGTAACAGTGTTGCAATTTTTGGTTCAATTAGGATTGGCTATGTAATATTTTTGGTTTCTAACATAGTGGTGAGTTTAAGACATGCATGTATGTCCTTAACTTGGATGGTTCTTGATTTGGATCTTGGAAATCTATTTGTCTTTAGTGACAGCTTTCAATATTTAGTATTTCTGATGAATAGTGTAGAGACAAATATTTTTGTGTTGGTGTTGTGGTATTTCATGTTTCTTTTTGATGTTTCTATATCGTTTCCTATTTGTATTGTAAGATTTCATTAGATTATGTGCTTTATTTGAGTGATTTTTTATAGTTTGCTCATGTTCTTGAGGGAATTAATGGGTAACATGAAGCAAACATTTGTAGAGTGATCTATTGATCGTAGTGTGTTTGTGGATGAAGAATTCAGTCCTAGATATGTATTTTCCAACACATATTAGATCACATCAAGATTTATGTATTACTCTTCATAATATTTTGTGATTAGGTCCCTCACTAAATTTGTTGTAATATATTGATGTAATGTATTTAAAGCTGTAATCTTTGGTATTACAAAGGTGGAAAAGGGTATAGAGAGTGGTGTCTGTACAAGATATATTTATGGATATGAAAAATAGTATGAGTATTTAATCTGAAATTAAGTTAGAATAGAGATTTAATTCGTCAAAGTTGTATTGGCATATCATAGATGCTATAAGTCAATTCATAAATAGTAGATTGTTGTCCATAGTGGATTATAGTCAATTGAGGGTTGTAGTTGTTTTTGTGATTTGGGTTGATTCCCAAGGTTTGATTCCATTAGTCAAGTATTTGAGTAGTAATCTCTAGGCATTTATCTTTAATGCATCTTCATTCCCCTATTGTACCTTTAATAGGTTTATATACTAGTATATCATCTAATGGGTTTTATACTCACCATGGTTTATTCCCTAATCAGGTTTCCATGTAAAAATTCTTGTGTTTTGTGTTCTTGTGATTGCGATTGTAGATTAGTTCTTCAATATTCACATAAGATAAATAAGTTAAGTATTGATAAGTTTTTGTTTTGATACAACTATTTTCAACACAATTAGTTCACCCCCCTCTCTTAGTTGTGTGTGTTACCTTATTTCTAATAACATGCTCTTATACCCCATCTCTCCACATCACATGCCATCTCACCACATGGATTAATTAATTAAATTATTATAATTAAAAATATTAATTCATTTTCCACAACCAAATTTAGCCATATGTCTCATTCTAACCACCTTTTCCATGTGTCAAACAACATTGGTCACATTCCAACAAACCTGGGCACATGCCCTCGATTTGTCCATTAAAATTTTTCTTGGCTTTATGAGAAGTGAGGAGGGAACATTTTCATTGTTTTATCCTCCCTTTTGAATTACAAATATTCATATCTAACAGATAAAATTTGAACAAGCCTATAAAAGGAGAACATTTTTTAAGAATTGGTTCAACCTTGTTGAGACAAATAATCTTATAATTCATTTGAATTATAGTTGATTATTTTGATTAATTTTTTGTTGTAATATCATTTCTAGTCTCCATTATCATAGTTTCATCATGTTTCATATTAGCTAGTCTTCGATTCATTGTCAATATAGAGTTTAAAATAGATCATCAATCATGTCAATTCTTAGCTTAATTAGCTACATTTTAGCTCTCATCTTATCATGTTAATGGCTATATCTTAGTTGCTTCATCATTGCACATTATCTTTCATAATCATAATAATCATGCATTGCAATATCTTTAATCTCATTCTTTGAATTATCATCCAAATGGTCCAAGTATAGAACTGAGAGAAAATGTTAGATTAAATGGATCCTTGGAGATAGAGTAGCATGGGAAGATTTTGAGAAGTAATCTATGCTAAATTAATGAATTTATTTGAATATATTATTTTTCAATATAATATTTCATGGTTGTGTTAGTGTTTCTATTTCTATTACCATAATATTCTAACACACATGTATTGGTGCCCACCATGGGGTCGGTCCCATTTTTTTAATCAAATTTTCTTGTAATTTTACTGTGACAAGTATTAAAGATAGGTAGATCAGTACTATGAAATGCAGATTGATGCATACACAACATAGAATAATGTTTTTAATCCATAGAGTGACACATTCCAAAAAAAAAATTAGTACATTTCACTCATGTTTAGCACATTAAACATTTAGAATAGTCTATTTAGATTATATTTTAGAACATACATTAGCTATTTTCAACACATATACTCTCTGATTTAACACATTTAATCAGAGTGAGTAAAAAATCATTTTTAAGAGAGCTAACCTTTTTTTTCTACCTACAGAAACTTATGCACCTATCAAATATTTATAAAAAAAACTACCAAAAATGTTTGTAGGTATTTGATAGAGATTTTGAGCTTTAAATGACTCAATTTTATCAATTTATTTTTCCTCGTTAAAGTAGTCATATAACTAACCAAAAAAGTAAATGAACATGTGTCTTATGTTCTTAGGTGATAGGTATATGCTCTCCCCTTAATAGAGTGACCATAAAGATAGAGTTGTTATTTTATTTGAAGTAGTGCATTCTTATTTTGAAGTTTAGGTCACTCAAAAGATATATAAGGTTGGGTGAGAGGGAACAAACAAAGTGGGAACGACTACACAAAGTAATCCCACCCACTATAAAATAAATGCAATTATGATGACAATCATACTTGATGGGATTTCATAATAATATCTCTCCTCTAGTACCTTTAAGGTGTGTAAAACCTTCATTTATCAAGGGTGGGCGACCTCTATAATGGACCCTATACCTCAATGTTTCATATAGAGTCCTTACTAGACACTTGTTATATTATAAGCCTACTCGCATCACCTTTAAAAGTTATTTAAATCTTATCATAAGAGAGGGGAAGAATATCCTCTCAAGAAACTCGCCATATTTCCCTCTTTATCATAAGTGAGAACTCCCCATTTAAGTACTTATTGTAAGAACTCCTACCAAGAATGCACTAGCTCTTGCAAAGGAAAAAATATATGCACCCCTTCTGGGGAAACAT
Source organism: Chamaecyparis obtusa (assembly GCA_027943335.1). Lineage (NCBI taxonomy): Eukaryota > Viridiplantae > Streptophyta > Pinopsida > Cupressales > Cupressaceae > Chamaecyparis > Chamaecyparis obtusa. Next base: position 46,079 of record BSBK01011134.1, read on the forward strand.
GGTTGTGCATGAGGACAAGGTGTAAATTTGTGACCTGATACTTAATAGATAAGACAATATTCCCTTAGGTATATCTCTTTAAGTGTTTTATTGTGCAAAACCAATGAAAACTTGGACTTTCTATAAAGTCCACGAACATACACTATTTTTTTTAGAATCCTACATAAGAAAATTGTTTGAACTATATTTTCTATTGTGTGACATGGTTACAAAAATGAAAATAAAACAACTAAAAATATTCACAAAGTAAAACTTGTTTAATTTCAAAAAATATCAAAAACTCTTAGACAAAGAGAGACCAACATAGTTGATGCATAAATTAGAACATTCACCTTATTTTCAAGTACATCTTCCTTTTAGATCATCACATTTGACACATAAAGTAGTGCATCTAGCTCTACTTACAATGCACATAATACGTGTTTCATCATATAACCTTTATTAAATAACATTTGACCTTTTTTTAACAAATATACCCTCTATTTAAGTACATCCATAGCCTCTTTTTAAGGGCATATACCCCACAAAATAGCACAATTGATGCAACATTTGTACACCTTGCTAAATCCTTTTCAAACACTTTTTGCAAAGTAGATTAGCACATTTGACCCATATATTTACACATATAAGCTATAGAGTTGTGCATTAACCCCACATAGTACCACATGTAGAAAGTATAATAGACAATTTGCTAGCACATCTAAATTAGAACATATAAAATAGAAATCACTTCCCAACTATTTGACAAAAAATTAAAAATAGTTCTAGATACACTTTTTAGATTTATTTCCATCCATATCGACACAAAGATAGTTTCAACATAGATGTACCATAAAATTGGTAAATTGGCACATTTTTACTTATATTTGGTTAAATTAAACAGTGCTTATATCATTTATCTTCTTAAACATTTATTTTAACAAGGTTCATTATTAGTGTCCATAGTCTTTTATAAAACCTAAACATAGAGTCCTTGTTCAAAGATATTTTTACCAATAGAAGTGTATCTATCCTTTTATTGATCTTCGTTGACTTCATTAGCTTTAAGGAATGATTCCCATCTCTAGCTTGTCTTAAATTTTTCCATTCGTTAAGATTATGTTCTCTCCCTTAGAAGATAAACTTTTAGATTTCTTTCCTTTTATTTTACCTAAACCTTCCCATAGTATTTATAGACAATTAGGGAAAACACCCTACATACATAATTTCTCTGTAAATGTGAGTTTTAATCCTTATGCCTTAGCATTATTGACTTCCTTATCCTTCATCGAAAGTTTTATTTTCTTCAAGTCAAACCTATATTGTGAAGGGTTATTTCTTCCAAATGAGGGGAAAGAAGAGACTCCATACATATCTATTGGCCTTTCCCCTCACTCCTCGCCAATGAGAATTTCAAGATAATGACATCCTTCTTCTTCCCTTTCCAATGTCTCTTATTCTAGAGCCAACAAAATACTATCTTGGAAAAAATTATGACGCCAATATTCTTCCTTATAAGAATCTTCGGTTGAAAAAATGATGCTTAACCTAAAAATTATGTCTTTCTCATTCCTCAAAACATCTTAAAAAAATTGATACTTCCTTTTTTGCTTTTGTTCCTCCCAAGTCCAATGCGGTGGTTATCAAGCACTAGGTAAGAATTTTCATATCCACATGTTATACCCTCTTTGATCAAGATGCCCATTTCTTGTAACTTGAATTTCAAGCCTTCGCCTAGCTCACTCCATGAGATGCTTGATTTTATTGAAATAACATAAGATGTGGAAAATATAAGTGAGGTTGATTATACATAATTCTAGGAACATCATGAATATTTCAACAGAATAGATCAACCAAGTAGGGCACAAGAATTGTTGGTCATGATAGTGATTCAAGCTCATGTTATCCCTTTTCTAACCAAAATCATTTCATAGGCCCACATTGTAGGGATTTCATGCCCAATTTGTATGGAGAATATCCAACTTGGAAGTGCGGTTTGCAAGATGCCCTTTCGTAAATACAACATATATGATTAGATTATATATTAATATTATAGTATATTAAAAAAATATAATATATTATATTATACGCTAACAAATAAGACTCGATGCTTTCACCTCCTCCCCTCTTGGTAGACAAATGGTGCCTAAAATGGGGGACATGATATGCTTATATATTTCTAACAATTATTGCAAGTTTCATGAGATGCAGTCAACCATTGTTTGAATGTTGGCTGGCTTATGTCTTTTGTGTTAATTCTTTAACTCTGAAACCATTTTGTCTCTAATATAGGTGAGTTTATTAGAGGCATATTGCATAAGATATGTAATTATTAAAAAATCTCCAAATATTTTTAAAAATTTCCGAGGCAAAAATTCCTTAAATATACATTTTGTGAATGTGTATTCCAAATATAGATTTTTTTAGGGAATTTGTATTCATTATAACGGAGATAAATAAGACCTTAACATGCTAGGATGTTATTTTTGGTTTGTAATTATATTTCCATTTCATTAATTCTTTGGAATAGTTTTGGACCAAAGAGAATCTTGAAATTATAGATAAACGAAATCCATTAAGGTATTGGTAACATTATTTTTTTGTTTCTATATACTAGCTCAATTTTATAATAGATTATTCATCTCATGAGCTATCGATATGATAATAAGAGTTTCCATAGGGGAAATCCATTGGTATTAATAATTATTTTAGCATTTTCATTATTTAGCTTTGTTAACTTCATTTTTATTTCCTAAATCACATAATTAATAAAATCTTGTTGAGAATTTGTTAGTGAACTTTTTAAAATTTCTGAAAATAGTAAATTTTCTATGTCATATTGAAACAAAATAGAGACCATCAATTTTTGGTAAAACATATTATAATTTCTAATCTTCATTCTCTACAACAGAAAAATATAAAAACTCTATATGTAACAATATGAGAGAGATAGAAATAACTTAGAGTTTAATGTCTGCATCAATATTTTACAGCTATTAAACTATTTTTAAGAATCTTTGATTTGTCTCTTCAGTTCTAATAGTGACAATTAGTTCTAATACGTACAAATTTCTTCTTAATCTTTGATTCACTTAAAATAATATTGTTAACTTTAAATCGACACAAAAGTGTACGGATAAATAACATTTGACCCATTTATAACAAGATGCGAAAACCTTAGTAATGGTTTCTAATCATGCAATTTAAAACTTTAGACATTTCTTATGTGAACATATGCAAAAATATAAGAATTCTAGGTAGGATGTCTACTTAGCAGAATGGAAGAAATGCCTTCATGATATCTAGTTCACTCCTTTGGGTCTTTGTGCACTACGTAAGCGTGATCCCAAGTTAAAGAATCCTCTTATTTGATTGTCTAGTTAGACGGAAGCCAACGTGTCCTTTTATGACCTTGGTTCTACTTAAACAACTCTTAAAATATGATATTTAGAAAAACTATTAGTATTTGATTACAATTTTCTCATTAACTAGCACAGAGCCTACCTTGGATTAACTCCTATATATCTATTAACAATCCAATTCCTCTGACATTATGCTTTTGAATCTTAATTAATATTTTGCTTTGCTTTATTATATTTATTTTAAACTGGGCTGCTTAAAATTATAATAAATCATCTTGATATTCTAGAAGGTCCTTTAGAAACATTTCAAATTATAGAAAATAGAAATAAATTATGAACTGCATATTTATCAAGATACCAAACATAATTCAAGTGCTTTGAAACAAACATTTTATGAAAAAACTGATTTTACTTTCAGCATCATCCGTAGTGGGCCACTAAAAATCCTACTCGAGTTTAGTAAAAACATATTCTACGAGTTAGAATGAGAATCATAACTATAAACAGGTAGAAATGATCACTACAAATGATCACAAGAAATAACCAGAATTAGGCCCAACAAATCATAATACTGACTTCTACAAAGCAGGTTGTTATCAGAAAGTAGAACATAGGATATCCATCCTTAATTATATAACAGGCCTTTATAAATGACTCAAAGAAAAAAAAAAAAAGGTTTAAACAGTCACGGGGGAGGCAATTATTTCAATCGCTGTTTGCAAAAACTATTTTGAAAAATAGATTGAGTTCTTGACATGGCAGATTAAACAAACAATCCACCAAAACCTAAATCTATTGATTTTCTCAATTCACGTGAAAGAGTTGCCTAAATTTTATAGATGTCAAATTCATTTAAAAAAAATAGTATAAGTTATTAGTACTTGTCAATAGGCTAAGCAATTATTATTGTAATGATTTTTGGATTTCTTGGTTTAACGTGTGATTAAAACAATATGTATGAATCAATTAGAAATTAGGATATTTGTTATTTTATTATATATTTCATACTTTGTATAGTGAAATTGTAATTTTTTAAAGTTTATAATATGTTAAAATTATTTATTGATAATTTGATTGCCTAAATCACTTGAGCTCTTAATTTTCTGAATTCTATTTCTCTTCCACATTGCTTTATTTTAGGCAAAATTTATGCATTAAAAATTTATTCTGAATAAATGAGATTGATCTGGTGCTCATCACACGAAACTAAAATTAAATATTTTTTTAATCTCTTAAAAATAGAATTATTGAAAATATTTAATTTAAATTTAAATTAAAAAACTTTATTATAGATTATAAAATTATATAAATTATATTTTTAATTTAATATAATTTTTTATTAAAATTTAATATATATTAAGTATTTCATAATCTAATACACCTAACTATTATTCAAACAATAACCATTATTAATACAACCTAATTAATATTTTATACAAATAATAGTTATAATTAATTATAAAAGTAAAGGCAAGTACTTGGCCAATACATGGCACTTGTTTGTTTTGTAGGATGGTAAGCGAAATTTTGAATTTCATTCATTTATTTTATAATATACAATATTCATAAATACTTATATTTTTAAAAAAAAACATCAAAATAAGAATATATTAAATATTGAATTGAAAACATAATTAGAAGTATAATTTAGTATATAGAAATAAAATTTTAAAATTTCTTAGCATGATAAATAAATTGTTGAAATTGAATGATTCTATGTTTATACACTATTTAAAATTGGCTAAAATTCTATATTTATATGTACACAAATACCTTTGTTGGACCAATTTATATTTAGTTAAAAAAATTAATGTACAAAACTTAATTTCAAAATTTGATGCATATTATTAGTAAAATTGAATTTAATGGATTGGACTCCTCTGCCTGGACTTCTCAAAGTTAACACTGAGGGTGCTTCTCATGGGAATTCAGGATCTATGGTCATTGAGGGAGTTTGTCGAAGTAGATATATGAAGTCTAATTTCTTTTCTCTATGTATAAGAGCTTTCATACTAATAATTGTATGGAGGCTCTTGTCATCTTGTTTGTTGTGGAGCAATGTTGTATGTGGTAGAGGCAGGATTATTTGTGAGACAGATTCTCAACTGGTGATGAATTTGCTAACTAAGCAGGAGCTTGGGGATGTTAACTGGCACTTGTCTTTTGGTTTTTCATCAGATTCTTCAATTATGCAACTCTTTTTATTTTGTCATTTTTACACACATCCCTCTAGAGTGGAATGGTGTAGGTGATTACCTAACTCAATGGGCTTCAGTTCACATGTAGGACTATAATATTGTTGATAAGAAGCAATTGCCCCCTTATTAGTACTTACTGATAGGCTAGGCAACTACTATTGCATCTGTTTTTGGATTTCTTCCATTAACTAGTGATTAAAAAACCACATTTCTACCAATTAAAATTATTATTTATATCAAATTTGTTACAAAATTAATAATTTGTATAGTATACATGCAAAAAATTTATGTTTATAATTCAACAAAATTAATTTCGAGCTCTTCTTTTGGCTTAAAAATTTAGCCTCTTATACACGGATTTTGTGGAAGCACTACCTCTATTACAAGTTTTTAGACAATATTATAGGAGCAAATACTTTACCATGTGCTTAAAATAATTCATATTTATTTTTAAAAATATGTTATAATATGAATTCATGGTTTTGGATATAGATTATTTATTAACTATTTTATATTAAATTGAATAATAAAATTTGTTATATGTATTATAATTAGATGTTATATATTTAGATTATATAACATAAATATAATTATAATCTAAATATTAATCAACTTAACTTTTTCATTATATATTTTATATTAATTAACTTATCATTTAGTGATAATAATATCTATTATTTATAATAAATAATTATAAGCTATATTTTAAAACACTAAATAATATAATTTGATATAACTAACTATATAAAATATTATTAAAATTGTCAATTAAATGATGTAATTTATTTTGATTTTAGCAATTATTTTTTTAAAATAGAAAATTATATTATATTATATTATATTAATAATTTATGTGAAGTGTTTAAATTTTGATTTATAGTTGTATTTTTAAAATATCTTATAATATATCATATTCATTATTTATGTATAAATTATTTTATTTAAAAAATTAATAATTATATATAAGAAAAATAATTTTATTGATATTTTTTATTATATATTTTTTAAATATTAATAATATATAAAATTAAAAAATTAAAAAATAATACAAAAAATATTACTTGAAATCTTTTTAAAATTAAAGATAATTTATGTACTTAATTAACATATATATATTCACTTACATTTATAAGGATTAATTTTGTTTTATTTTTATTAATTTGATTTAAACTATGATAATTAAATATCTTAAAATTGTAAAATAAAAGAGTAAAATACTTAGAATTCTGAAATTAATATAAGACTTCACCAATTATACTTGTACTTAGTAACTACAACAATGGATATTTGTTTATCTTTAAGTTATCATTATTAACTTAATATCAAACTCCTAATCAATTAATCAATCTAATTATATTTGTTGAAATAGCCATAATATAATTTAGAATTATTATTATTATGATTAAGGCAAGTACTTCACCACTACGTATAGGGGGAGTAGTGAAGGTCGTTGTTTTGTAGTCGCAAGAAACGTGGTATAGATATGAGATATCTCAAATAGGTGGATCATTGTATTAACCATAGACATTTAAAAATGGGAAGTGTAATTAAAATAAGTATTTTGTAGATGGTTGAAGATTTTTATGGTGCACCCTTTTCCCTAGCATCAAGGGGAACCGAAAGTTGAGAGAGATGCAACATAGAAAAAGGAAGAAGTAAGTAGCACAATTATTTCTATCAATGGAAAAGAGAAGCATTTTTGGCAGTTGGATTTGCATTATCATAAATGCCAAGCTTGTTGATGTTGATGACTATGAGAAAGAGATAAGTTATTGTTTGTCATTGGTATTTTCATTAATTATAAAGGGGGATATTGTTATCAATGCGTGTTTAGTTTTGTCATTAGTTTTTGATGTGGGCAAGGCTAGAGGGACCTCAATGAGACCATTATAACCTAGAATAAAGAGTCAACACAATGGAAAATCACAAATATGTAGAAATAGTAACACTAGAAAATAGGGGAAAATGATCTCCAATTATCACAAGAACATGGATTCACATTAAGTTGTCCTGCAAGTGTAGATTATAGATTTTAATAGACATGTCTCATTAATAAGGACATTATCCTTATTCTTGATCTTCACTATTAGATATCTTGTCTATAATCCATCTACTAAGCTCCAATAAATAAGAACTACTACCCTACTTGAATACAAGTTCACCAGACACATGTCATCTTAACTGATTGCAAATATCAAAGATAAAGAAATGTATTACAATAATATAGGATGAGACCAAAATCTAAAGAAATGCCCCAAATTAGATATATCATGACATGGGAACATACAAGGAGGTTAGCCATAAGAATAATAACATCAAATAATGAGTAAATTATGTTCATTTATTGTGAAACCACATCACAAGCTGAATCATGCCACACTGGCCATAAGAATAGGAACAACAATATAGTACTAGACCAATCTCAAGATAACTTCATCTAGAAATATTATATTGAGGAGCGAAGATAGACATAGGATCTCCATGATGTCTATAACACACCATAAGGATCGCATAAGAAAAAAATCCATCTAGAATGATTGCTACCTAAAATACAAGAAATTTCCCAACTAAAATTGAACAAAAAACAAGCTAAAAGGAATAATTTTTGGGTGATGCAAGATGTCCAATGACTTAGCAATGCTCCTACATCAAAAACCCAAGTGAATAAGAGTTTTTTCCATCAGAGGAAGTTCTGAACATTTGATAGGATTCAATACATAAGTCTCATGCTCATTCTTAACCCACATATCTTCTTTATATGTAATAGTTACATGCTGCAAACTACTATGCCTACTATCCAAATAACAAACCCCATAAGTGTGCATTCCTTCAATAGGTGCTACTCTTCTAATGCCTTTTCTATATCTACTTTGATCATCCAACTTATTTAAGTTTCTTCTACTTTTTTCACTCATATAACCATCAATAAAAGTTTTGTTCATTTCTTGTTATTTGAATTCACCTCTATCACTGCTCAACAATTTTTTTGGATGTAATCTACTCACAAGATCCTTCTACTCAACCGATACTACTTCAACAACCTATTGTCACAGCATCCAATTATCATCAGCCTTCATATTATCCATTTTAGTTTCTTCCATCAGATAATTCATCAACTTACAACCTTAGACATCTTCTAAGCCACCTACTACAAATACATCATCCTCTAACCTGTAGGAGTATGATCTCCTAAGATTTAAGCTAGCATCACCCTTAAGTTAGTATATTGCCTTCCTTCCTCCTTTAGAGGAACTAACGAAAACCTCCTACCCTCATTTACAATAGATACTACTTTCCTTCAAGACAATCATGAATAGATCCAACATCATAATGCAAATTTATTCCTAACAAAACAACAAAATAACTCATGTCAACCACATGACATAATACATTATCCCGGTAAGATCCTAAGATGAACTTAACCCAACAGTTCTCCTTCACTTCTAACATATGATCATCATGAAAAAGGTGCTTAAGGCTCCTTAATCAAATACTTTGTACCATCTCCTATGATACCAAATTATCAATATTACCACCAGCCATAATAAACTTAAAAAAATTATCTCCTAACTTACAAATAGTTTGAAAAAACTACCTTCTCTGAATAAGGTAAAGGTTCCTCCTTTCTCAACATAACTATTCTGAAAATCAGAGATTCTCCTATCTTAGGTGCATCGATACCTTCAACAATTTCACCTTGAGCTTGTTCCTCTTGTGTCACTAGGTTCTATTTTCCTTTTCCAGAACTTAAAAACAATGGAAAGCCCTATGACCAACATTCCAACACTTGAAATAAGTACATTTGAACTCATTATTGTCACCAACTAGTTTGTCCCTTCCCCTAGGGTTATCATGTCTTCTCTTAAAGTTATCTTATGCATTCAAGGCACACCGATAATTTTATTAAATTAAAATGATTCTCAAAATACTCAACTTGTCTTGAATGTTAAGTATCAAGCCATTAATATACCTAGAAACCTTCTCCTTAGATGACTCTTGGTCTCCTGATCTAATTATCACCATGTACAACTCCTTATTGTACTATTTTACACTTAAATCCTTTTTCTTCAAATTCTACAGCTTCTTGAACTATTCCAATTCATAATCCTCCAGTATGAACTTGGCCTTCAATCTTAATAATAGTTCTTGTTTCATAGGAATATCTACTTTAATTATTTAAATATATTTACAAATTTTGCTTACTCATCTCTAGTCTCAATATTCCTCCTAGATCCAGTGAATGCATTTTGTATCTCAATCCTCATCTCATTTCTAAATTTCTCCATCATTTTGTCTAGCCTTCTAGGGTTCATCCTTGTAGGAGGTATCCTTTTATGTAATTTATTTGTCCAACTACATCATCTCTTTTGTCATATAAAATGGATGAGATGAACTCACTTCATCTAGTAGGAGGAGCATTTTAAAAACCATAAGTGTCTTCTACAAACTTTCAAAAAACATGATAGTGGAGATCAAATTCATTATGATAATGACAAGAACAACTTTCAAACACTTTGTTTGTACTGATCTAATATGGCTTCAATCTTTCAAACAATGTTTTCCTAATCTTTATATTAGGATTTGAACTACAAAATGACACATACATTTCATGTTGTGTTGTGTCCAACCAATGTTTCATATGATATTCATATTGATTAATTGAAATTATATGGCTGATAACATCTCTACTTTTTAATAGAGGGCATGTAAATTATCATTCCAAAATAATGTGACCAAAATTTTTTATTCCTTGATCAATCCTATCAGAACAAGGAGCTCTACACATGATTGCCCAATTGGCTTCCAAGGTTCTTTCATCCAAAAGTATTCTCATATTAACATATCATGATATTATTTTTCTATTAAAAACAAATTGATATGAAACTGAATATATCTGTCTTTTTTGTCCCATAGTGTTACCTACAATGGATGTAAACATACTTTTCTTATAATGTTCTTATCTTTAGTTTGATATTGCTTCCCTAGATGGTTCAAAACTTTCCTAAGATTTTCAATCATATCAGTTTTCATGTCAACAACTTTTCTCTTCTTTGATGTTGTGTCTATACTTGATAATTTTAATGCCCC
>BSBK01011135.1:0-82518 GCA_027943335.1 Chamaecyparis obtusa
ATATATATATAACATGTCAAATAACTGAGGGGGGCGAATAAGTTACTATCATATAATACACACACACACACACACACACACATATAAAGACACACAAAATTATAAAAGTAGGACTAGGAAATGAATGTGTTTTAACAAACTCACATTATGTCTTTTATGAGACCAAAAATTTTGGTGGCCACTTTTTGGTCCCTCATCTTTTTGCACTTTCTCGTTACTTCATATTATAAAAATCTCCTCCTTTTGAATCTATCATCTAAATACCAACTTCATGTTAGAACATCTTGTGGTGTAAGGGAAATCTTGCATCATCCTCAAAAATTATTTTCCTTCTATTTTGAAGGATGTTTTAGTTGTTTTGAGGTTTTGATGACACATATAAGATGTAAGATAGTTAGAAGTTTGAAAAAGCCAAAATAATCATTTTCTATATTTATTAAAGTTTTCATCTTTATTAATTCCTTTTATAAAGTTTCAAACTCAAATTTGAAACCCTTACAAGCCTTGTAGAAAGCTAAAAAAATGGATGAAATGATCTTCAAATAATTTCAACATTTTAAGATCTCTTTGTGAGATTTCTAACGATATATTATAATAGTGAATTGGTCACTCAATTCAAAAGTTTTGACTCCTATAAGTTGTAACAATAAGTCAAGTTTCAAAAGAAAAATCTTCTTGGATAGGAAAATGAAGAGTTGGACTTTTAGTGAAAAAGGGGGAGTTAAAATTTCAGAATATTTTAAGGTGGTTATTGGTGTCAAATATAGAGGTGGTAAGATAGCTCCATTAGGGTAGATTGTAGCTCTGAATTGTAGATTTTTCTTAGATAATTGATCTTTTTTATAATGATTTAAGCTCACTTGGTTGTAACGTTGTAATTTCTAAATTTTTAATTCCATTCTATTGAAGATTTAAAAATTTTGTTGTTTTATTTTATATATTTTATGTATTACTATCAATTGTTGTGCTATGTGTGAGTGTTGGGTGGAGTAACCCTTCATTACAACAAATCCACCTATTGGTTTGACTTCTTTCTATCAAGAGTGGAATGAGATGAAAGATATAGTTAAAGCATAAAAAATAAGTACTTTGAATCAACAAAAAATAATAGCTTAAAGATCTATGTCCCTATCCTTTAAATTATAGTTTCACAAGAACACCTTTTCCTCCTAGATTTGTGATAGCCTAAATTTATAAATATAAAGGAAAATGGGGACACTAAGACCATGTGTAGTAATTCCTTATGGCTTATCAACATTTTTTTTATAGTGATAGACACTTGTTAAGGCTTTTCCATCAAGTCTTAGGAGGTCAAGAGCTATAATGGTTTAATCACCTAGCTCCATGATCCATCACTTCATTTTCCGACTTATTTGAGAAAATTGTAGCACATTTCTCTTATAGAGTGGAGCATGAAATTACAAGTTTATAATTATTTAATACTAAGAAATAAAATGGTGAAAGAGTTTTTGTATATTTGTAATGATGGTGAAATCTAGCATGTATATTTCCTTGGCCTATTATCAAAGAATAAATTGTCCACATCTTTGTGTAAAAAATTAAGTTCCAAGAAATGGATTTTCATATTCAAGTTCATCATGTTTCTACATTTGATGAAATCAGAGAAAAAGTAGTCATTATTGAAAAGGTTCTTATTTGAAGATGTCTAGTAAAAATGTTTAACAAAGAAAATAATCAATCTACTAATAAACCAAAATTTTGAGTCAGAAACAAGAATGAAATTGGTGATGGGGTGACTAACTCAAAATAAAATCAATCAAATACCTTCATATTTTGAATTAAAACATGTTTTTCAATAGCCTACTAATGTCATTATTCCACATGGAGAACTAAAGAAAAGCTCTTCATCAAGTTGCTTCATCAAGATCATGATAATTGATCAAACAAATTTGATGTGCAAGTGGGAAAAGTATCCAAATGTGTGTCTCCTTTGTCATCTTATTTTAGGCCTTCTCATGATTTTACATCTCTTTTTGACTCTTTTCATAATGTGATGTTGAATTTGATTAATGCCAATTTCTTAAAACTTCCTCCCATCAAGCCAATTATCCTTCCATACAAACCAATAAGAACTTTGATCCCAAATCCTTTCTAAAACTATCATCAACTTGACCATGATACTAAAAAATGTTTCCTTTTGATAATTATTGGTCACAACCTCATTGATTTTAATGCTATATTCTTTGAAGGTGTTAATGATCAAGAAATTTTTTTTGATGTCCTTCCCAACTAAAACTTGAAAAATTATACCAATCCTTTACCTTCCCATTTAACCAATACCATTGAGTCTCTTCCTTCAATTCCTTCTTTCTCTACCAATGTTGTTTCCTCTCCTACCATTGTGAGCTATGAAACTAAGTGTACTGAAGCCAATAATATTGTCAACCTTATTGATCAACCTAGACCTAAACCCAAACTTGAACCAAATCATGGAATTACATTTGATCCTAGTGAGACTATTAGGGGACCTAATGATCCTCTTTACATAGTTTCAAAGATTAATGGTCTTCCCTCTTGTGGAGTTCTTATAGATCCTACTCGCACGGTGATTATTATAACTAAATAACATCTTTACAATAGACAACTCTAACAAGATTTCTATGATAAATATAAAGTGATGATCAAAACATTCAATGGTTTCACTTATCCTGCTCATGGTTCTATTACCTTTCTTGTAGAAGTTGGTAAGAAAACATTAGATCTCACCTTTGTTTTCATCCCAACTTTCGATCAGTTTCAAGTTATAACTGGTCTTCCTTGACTTAATTCCATGAAAGATATATATTCTTGTATCTATAAGTTCTTCAAACTTCCCCATGATAGAGAAATCATCACAACTAATCATAGTCTCTATCAACCTTTAGCTTCTTGAGGGAACTTTGATCTTGACTTCTTTTGGCATTTCATGACTCTACCCGCCCAAATGTGAAAAGACAACTATTTCGTATCCTATCAAAAAATAATATTTATGAATATTTGTGAACTAATAAATTCCTCTCTTATAGTTTCACCTCCTTTCCCTAGACCTAGACTTCTTCCTACACCTTCCACACCTACCATTTATTTTTTAGTCTCACCTCCTATGTCCTATAAAAACTCTTTAGTTTCTATCTCTCAACCCAGTGCAGTGTCTTTCATTATTCCTCCTAAAGAATAGAAGGACCCGATGTTGATTGATCCTAAACCACCTAAAATCTTAAAAACCTAAATATAACCATTGTGCTCATGACTGTCACTATAAACATCATACTAGGGCCCATGATGATGCTTCCCAAAACCTTTCCTTCACTAAGACACCTAGTGATTCCTTGATTCCCTTTGATCAACCTATGCATAGCCCAAGGGAGGAATTTAATATTAGAAATATGAAATTGAACAAACATGATGATTCTATTCTGATTAGAGATCCAATCTTGATTAATTTAGATTAAGAAGATACTCTTAATGCCAATTTCAATGTTTATAATGAAAATGATGTTAATGCTAGTGATTTGATGATATGTATGAGCTTATTGATATTATTTATGATTTACCAACTAATTTACAAAAAAATTATCTCTTGATTCTAGTGAAGAACAAAGTGACTCATCCTTAGGGAATGGTCCTTTTTTGGAATTGGATGTTGTTCCATCTTCTGTGCTTGGTGTTTTTCCTCGTGTGTTTCCCACCTTGCATAAATGATACATAACAAGATTAGCGAGGAGGGGGGGGAGTGATATACTTGATTAGCTCCTCTTCTACAGTGGATTCCTTTGTATTTTTCTATTGTAATGTGCTTCTTGCATGATGTGCTCCTTATTATATGTTTTGTTTAGATGTTGCTAAACAAACATTTCTTCTCCATTAGCACAAGGTGATAAATGAATAGACCCATTGTAACATTGTTCTATTTGTATCTCATTTATTCTATATGTTATATCCATGTTATGTCATGCATGTGCTATTGTCTATAAGTGTACCTTTTTTTTTTTTGATTAGGGATGATGCAAAATGGTAGCTACAATCCTATTTGGTTTTTTGTAAGGATGACCCCAAAATACTATTCTTTGTATCTCTTATGTGACCTCTTCCTATATGCATGAGGGAAATCTGAAAATTGGATCAAAGATCCAATTATTCCAACATCACTACATAGATTTCATCATATAATTAAAATAAAAAATAAATCTAAATAAAATAAATGCATTAAATGTACATCTACTCCATTTCTCTCTCATCAAAAAAATCTTGTGTCTATAGTATTTTTTCTCTTAGAGCACTTTACACAAGAGATTGTGAAGAATGGAAGAATTTCATAAATGAATGTAAAAAATATTTTAGATTACATTTATGTAAATTTATCTATGATAATGATGCAAAAAGATTAAATTATGCAAAAGCCAATTTGATCATGTGAAATCATTAAAATATGCAAGATATCAAGTATGTATAAAACTACAAAGATTTTAGAGACTTGAGAGAGAGTGAGAGGGGCAGATTTACAGTTGTCCTTAATAGGAGAGCACATGGTAGGAGGTAGTTGAGAAATAATTTATCTCACATTCCATAAGTGGGTGTAAATGGTAGGGGTGAAAGAGTTATAAATAATATGTGTTTAGATATGGTAGAGGTTAGAGATAGGATAGGCTTAGGGATTCATTAAGTAAATGGATTAATAGATAAATTAATTAATGAATTGTATGAATAATTTAATGATTAAATGAGTAAATGGAAGAAAATATCAATGAATTAATTAAATAAATCCAAATGTCCATTTAATCAATAGAAAAAATATTAATCATAATAAGGAAATGTTGGTAAAGAAGTTAAGTAGTGGAACAATTTCCTACACTAATCTTGAGGAGAGGATAGTGTAAAAATTTTCTCAGATCTTTTCAATAGTTAAACAAACTTAAAAGTAATAAACATAATGATAAATAACATGCATACCACAAAACAATTATTTACGAGGGGAAAACCCTTTCAAGAGTAAAAATGATTTATGTGGGGAAAACCCTTTTGGGAGTAAAACCCCACACTCCAAAAGCAGCCCAATATACAACTGAGAAATAAAAAATAGATTATAATATACTTGCAAAGAAAGCTTATTTAAGGAGTATCGCTGAAAAAATATCCAGAGGTATCTAGAAAGATATAAGACTCATACACACAACCTTTTTCTTACACACCTCATATCAGGAGATACAATACAAGAAACTGCTAAATAGTATTACAAAACCATGGGCTAAAACCACCTAATAAGATAGTGTCCATATTATCTACAATAAAAGATGACTAATGATGTTTCAATACAAAAACCCACACATATAACTCCATTTTACTACTCATTTCTATCACTAGTACATTTTGGCAAATATATGACTTCATGACTAAAACTTTTAGTCTTGTGACTAAAACCTTTAGTCACATGACTAAAATTGATCAAATTCTACTAATTTTGTGCAATTCACAAGTATAAATGACTAATTTGGTCATTGGATAAAATCACAAGGTCAAACAAATAAAAATGACTAAATAAATGATTAAATAATTAGTCACAAAAAAAATGACTTAATAAATGACCCAATAAATTACTAAATAATTAGTCACCCAAACAAAAATGACTAAATGAATGATTATTACTTTTTTATAATTGTTATCTTAGATATTTCACCCTTGTTTCAGATAGAAATATTTAGCAATCTCGTGTAACACGGAATGATCCTCGGCCTATGGGTATGCCTAAATGAGGACCAATCTTCAGATTAAGGCTCGACTTCCCTTGAATCACCTAAACTAACTGAATTTGGTTGGGAAAGGTGTCACTATGTGGAGCCTAATAATCATACTTGGAGGCTAAATTTTCCTCACTTTCATTGGCACAGTTTCCCCCCAAATTTTTCTATGGGGGTTTGGGGGCAGCTCTCCCAAGATGGGGTCAAGGGGAAGCGCCTCTTGTGGTGTCCTGGGGTCTTGGTGTTAGGAGTTATTTTTCTATTGGATGACATATTCTAACTAACCGTAATTTTGTAACCGACATAAGGCTTGTTTAAAATGGGTTACAATTAAAGATTCTCAAATATGTCAAATTTCTTTTAAAATATTCAATTACAATAATTGAGTCACAATCAAATGCACATATTATTATTCTTGTATAATTTATAAATGATATTTAACAAATAATTTATAAAATATCATTAAAAATATTTATACTCCACAAACTTGCATCCTATATTTTACTAAATGACCCTTGACATATCACCTTAGTAACTTTACACATGAAGATTAATACCAATCCATATAAGGGACCACTAATTGAAAATAATTGAAATGGTAACATAAAAAACCTCTACCTAAGTCGATCACAGAGGGAAAAATGAATGAATGAATGAAGGAGTTTTAATGACGTCCACGAGACCAATGGTCTAAGGGACCACGAAAGAACCAAAATTTAAACCGTTTGCTGAAGTTTCTCCAAGTAGGCCCTTCTGATGTGGATCCTCATTAGGAAGGTATCCATTTTGTGTAAGTTTGCCTCATCAAAAAGCTCAATCAAACTGTTCCCCTATAAGTTATCTTCATACTGACTGCAAATGTCCTCATAAGAAGCACACTCCTTAATAAAATGCCACTCCGTTTCAACCACCCTTGTAATGCAAAAATTACATGTTCTTTCTTCCCACATTTCTTTGGGAACTTTCCATCTATGAGTTTCACACCGTAAATGGTGAGAGTTGGTCCTCAGCTAAGCAATCAAAATTTTTGCCTTGCCTTTAATTATGGAACTTAAATACTCTTTATCGTCATGGTCCCACTTGGGATTAAATTCTTTGACATAGTGAGCTTTTTTTCTCCCTTCCTGCTTTGTCCACATGACAGTTTTGAATTTCTCTAACACCCACCTTTTTATCTCAATATTAGTGTTTGGACAGTTGTGGGGGTTTATGTTCCATTTGTTTAACCGCTTGCTATTTTGTTTCTTCCAAGTCTTTTTCCTCCACTCTAGATCTTCCTCCACTACCATCCTAGGCCAACGGTGCATATCCATATTACCCACTTTTTTTAAGTAGCATGGCATGCAAATAATTGTTGAGGCTTCAATCAGGAACATACCAGCCTTCGCCAAGAGAATCTCATAAGGAACCATAGACTTGACCTTGAGGTTACTAGTGATAAGATGCTTTTGGATTCTTTCTATCTTCCATCATTTGTGATTTGACATGCTACTCCCCCAAACCTCACACCCATATAGAATAACCGGAACCACCAAGAGACCAAAGAGAGTCTTTCTAGTCTTCCAATCCCACAACTCAGCTTTCCTGCATCTATTTTGAAAGAGGTAAGAGGCTTTCCAACCCCCCTGTATTCTCCACCCTATTCTCCAAAAGTGCTTTCCAAAACAAAACCCTATTCTCCACCTACAACCTTTCATTTTAGTTTTCTTTACTTTGCTTTTGGAAATCGTTGCCATTAATGGAATTGGTTTGGGTGTTTTTTTTGAGTTTGGGGAGAGATACAAATTCAAATCTAGGGAGGTTGGTGCGCCGAAACTTGGAGCCGGATATCTTTTCTTATTAACCAAAAATTAAATTATGAGGTGGGCTTTTGAACCTCTGGTTGATCATGCATGATGATTTTGACATTGTTCATTTTTCTTGCAAGGTTCTTTTATTCATGTTTTGTGTTGTGTAATCATTTCATATATTCTAATATGTTGTTGGCATTTAGTTCTATCTCATCTCTTGTATTCCAATTGGATAACCTATTTTGTGGCATCATTATTCTCTGTTGTTGGGTGCTATTTTGTGGGTACTATTGTAACTCAAAACAAGTACTTGATTATTAAATACTATTATCTTCCCCTGGTGATGTAGCCCTAGAAAAGTGTTCCAATTGACAACCTTCTAGGTTTATATGATAAAAAAGAATTTCAGAATTCTAATATGTTGTTGGCATTTAGTTCTATCTCATCTCTTGTATTCCAATCAGATAACCTATTTTGTGGCATCATTATTCTTTGTGGCTGGGTGCTATTTTGTGGGTACTATAGTAACTCAAAACAAGTACTTGATTTTAAATACTATTATCTTTCCCTGGTGATGTAGCCCTATAAAGGTGTTCCAATTGACACCCTTTTGAGTTTATATGATTAAAAAGAATTTTAGAATTGTTTGTGATGTGCTAATACAATGTCCTCCAAATGATGCCTTAAGTTAGTTTAGACTCCAAAGTTTCATAGGTTAAGAGAGATAATTAACCTATTCTAAAACAATCAAATGTCAGTTTATCACCCTCAACTTAATGTTACTTTAATTTTCACAAGTCACATCCACTTGGAACATAATCATATACTTCACCACTTTTCTCTTTGATATTCTCTAGAGTTGGCACAAATTTCTTTCGAGTGTAGAACAAACTCTACCTCAACACAGCAGTAGGGGAACACCACCACCTGACCCCTACAGGAAGCACAATGAAGATAAAATTTAATCTAGCTTAGGGTAAATGTGCATTGAACTGACATCTGCATCTACTCTTTTTCCTTGTTCTCTTACCTAATCCACTTCAAATCATGGATAATTTTATGCTCTTATTAGCTTTGGCCATATCTTAGAATTTTTTATATAATAAGTCTTGGCAAGAAATTTTGAATTAACACAAAACTAAGGTTACTCCAAATGTTGTGAAGGTGTGGGAATCAAACTCAAAGATTTTGAGTGTTTACAATCCAAATGATAAGTAAGAAAGATCCAAAATAACAAGTTTAGAAACTCATGTTTGTTTGTAATAGTACAAGCCCAAAGAATTGAAGACTAGCTTACTGACATAATATCATTGCACAAAAGAGTTTCTCCTATCATACTATTTCTGCATGCTAAATGTCGATATCATTGAGGTCACATGCATGATTCACTCTCACAATTGCACCATATTTTTTTTATAATGGCTTAAGTGGGCTTTTAAAAGGGCCCAAACCATTTTACAAAAAAGAATTTAGATATAGAAATTCAGTTCAACCCTCAACCATGAAGCAATAGCTACATAACTAGATAATAAATCCTAGGACTGCACTAAAAGCATCTTAGACTCAACACATAGGCACCATTGAGCAAATCAAGGTGGATTGAAAACAAAGTGCTCCAATTAGATCTAAAAAACAACTATAGTCATGCCTTTGGTAACACCGATACACAATATCATCTTAATCTCAAGCTTATTCATCCTCATGACTACACTATATTCAACAACAAGCGAAATAAAGTTTACCTTTGCCAATTTAGATACAAAGAAGGAATTGGCCTTCTCACTCTAAACAAAGTGAAGAAGCAATATCATCCCAATTTTTTGATGGTGCTATTCCAAACATGCAAGAACAATACTATTTCTGACAAAAGGTGATATATGGTCTCAAAGAACACACCTTCCCATAAGCTGGTCTGATATCATATGATTTGAGAATTGATAATTCCAAATTCAGATACAAAAAAGTTTATTACAGCTTACCAAACTTCAAATAGGCATACCAATTCATTTTTTATAGGATAAATAATTAGCTCCTAAAATTGTCTTGTAAAAATTGCACACTTGAAATTATATACAAAATCTAACCATGTGTATTGAGAAACATTTATTTGTATTCCTCTTCATTTGTGAGTATCCAATAAGTTGAAATACTTATTCAATTTGGTAAATATCAATGTATCAGGTCCGTATTTTTATCAAAGAGCAGGGAGTACATTTTTACAATGCATACAACTAGAAACTAATGTCACTTGAAAAAGTACTTGAAATATTCATATTTTGAACCATTCTATTAACTTTTCTTGATGATAGGTAACCAACACGCAAATTTTGCTTTAAAATTTTAATCATATTTAACTTACGTTATCAAAATGTGTTGTATATAATCAATCAAGACTAAATACTTATCAATCGAAAAAAAAAATATCACGGAGGACTACAATGAGCACAAATCACACAATCATGATGAACTGTTGATCCATCTTACAAGAAATTATTTTTTATTGAAAATAATGAATTGGGAAAAAGTTCTTCAACATCAATTTATTGAAAGATTAATCTTGTGTTCCATAATTTGATATATCTTCAAGAATATTATTATTAATGATTTTTTTTATAGAACACAAAACAGTAGTTCAGTTTCTTCATATTCCACAATGTCGATCAACATGAGGCTCCATAGATATAAGACCATGTTTATGTTGCCTAGTGGCCATTATTGACAGAAAGTAAAAATCCATAAAGAAATACATGCTCTGGAAATAGACTCATTCCTATATGTTACGAAACAATGTGTTTTGTAGTACACTCAATGAGTTGTTGAAGGGGTAGTGGCTAATTCCTGCAATTAACCTAAGATCTTTCATTTCATTCCTAAAAAACTTTCTTTCACAGTTCAACTTATCTGACTTTATTTCATAGGTTATCTTATGTTCTTTCCACTTCCCATCTTCTAGATATTGCTCATAGAATGTCATCTGACCTGTTGGTTTCAAAGAGAGATAAACTTCCTATTGGGAGTCACTGTATTGTTCAAGAGAAATTTAAATGGTTCAAGGGCTCTCACTACTGAAATGCCAGAGGAGTGATCCAATATTGGCCATTAAATTTGAAATGTACAGCTTGTAAGTAGATCCAAGTTGTTCCTAGAAGACATGATTTTTTGAACAGTTAGATGTGTGCCATTTTTCAAAATTACCCCTCTTCCTTGATCTAATACCACCTTGTATCTCTGGAGACAAAATATAGTTGGTTAAACCCAAATACGCTTATGTGAACTAATATCCAACTATAATTCTAGTTCCACCTAAAAAACTAGATTAACTTGGCCATCTGCAGTTTTTTTGTATTACTGTTACATCTATAGTTATCTTACACAGTAAGGGAGAAAGCATGACCCAAAACATTGAGTCCTTGTGTGTTTGGGTAATGCCATTTTGGACTTGAGTGGTATTCCAAAATCATTGGTTGGTCGAAAAAACAGGTAAGAAAAAGGAATATGTCAGACCATCTTCTTTTTGGATAATCACAAAAAGATTAAGGTGGATTTAACATAGGCTCGCAATTTTCATTTTAGTTGTCTGACCACAACTTTAAAGTTGAAACATACATAAGACCTAGATAGACTCCATTTTTATGATGGTACAAGAGACTGCATACATCTTCAGATTGGCATTTTCCAGTTGCTAACTCAAATCTGTCCTAAGCGGAGCTTCACTATCCTCCCTCATCTTTCTAGTTTATCTAATTGTTTTTTGCAGCGTGCATGCTAGAATAGGTGCAATTGGACTAATTTTTAGAAAGTTCCTACACAAGATCAAGCCGACTTTGTCACCAGTTGTTATCCTGTTATGTGAATCTTATGCATATTGAATTTGTGACCTAAGGAATTTAAACCCATTGAAATATAGAACCGACCAAATGCAACATTGCTTTCCATCCAACCTGATCTTGTCTCTGAAGGACCTTGATATATTCAACTGCCTCATCTAGCATGTTTGCAGTGTTTGTTTGCTGTGTAGTAGACATTGTAAGAAAAATGGATCAATTTTAACTTGTTTGAATATAAAATCAAGCATCTTTAATCAGAAAACCTTACAATTTGGTATGTGTGTTCTGTTATGTGTGTTCTGAATATTCATAGGATATTTTACAAAAAAAATGATTTTGTTTTAAGGAGGTTTCTGGTGAAGTTGTTGACAGATGTTTGGAAAGAAGAGGGACTTTTCTATTTTGGTTTTATTAATCTGTTTCTTTTGTTACTAGGTCTTTTCTGTTCACATAGGTAAGAGCTTTGAGTTAGCTTACTTATTTTGTGATATTTTGTCCAATATATAGATGATAAAATCTAGTATCTCAAACAATACATGTGGTTTCTGGTTTTTATCTTTGAGAGTAATTATACTATTTCAATTTTCGCAACCTTCAGTGCAAAGATGCTTAGTAGAATTGGAATATTCATGAGTCCCTTTACAATGAGTAATGTGTTTTGATTTGGATAGAAAGAACCTTATAAATCTTGTTCAGAATGGTCAATTGGAGACTGTAGGAGGTGATTGGGTAATGAATGATGAGGTACAATGAAATATAATAAGTCAGGACTTAATGTAACTGACATTTGGTATGAATAAGTACTTAGTAATAAGGCTTGGTATACCTGAGGACATTCACAAATTCATAGTATTAATGGTTTCATGGATATTCTATTCGTCATATGGTAGTGCTTTAATTATTTGTTCCATTTTTTCTTGTCTTGTTATTTAGTTAATTTAATTGTTTTCTCGCTGAAATCATGCAAAGCTGTGAAAGTTTATAAATCCCTATTCTTAGAAAATTTAGAACAAGATGTTTGTAAAGGTTAGTACTGTGATTACTTTTCCATTTTTTAAAGTGTTGTCTAAGATTTTTCAAGTACATTTTACAGGCTTAGTGATTTGGCTTTATTATTAAACTTTGTTATTAGCCTCATCTAGATAGCTGCTTCAATATTTGTTTTTAGTTAAAATGTGACCTTTTTGTTGTTGTTAAAATATGAAAAATTATAAAAGCAATTATATGTTTCATTCCAAATTACTAATGTCGTGTGCTATTGCAATTGTTTTGAATGTAGATGATTTTTTTGACTAGGGCCAGATTGGTAGAATTAAAGTGAAAATTTGGCTAGGATCAATTTGTTGCCGAAGCTATTTCTTGGGCTCTGTGAAAATTTGGGGATCACCTTTGATGACAAAACCGTTGAATTTCATTGTCCCTTTCAGTGCATGCCTATCATTCAAATCATAGTTCCTAGACTTGGTGAGAAGTCAAGTACTTGACAAAATTTTGCACTCTCGAGTTTTTGTGAGATTAACAAGCCAATTTTTCGTGCCGAGGTTTTGACAGTCAATGGCATGTTTTTTGGCTACTACTCAACAAGTGTAATGGTTAACTTGTGCTATGCCTAGATTGTATTAAAAAGTGGAAAAAACACATAAAAAGTGTGGATTTTTGCCTACATAAGTTCTATTTGGCCATATTGAACACATGAGAAGTACTAGAGCTTTCTAGATCAAATTGAAAGGATCTTTTAGGGGATCAAAGAACAATTTTCTAAAATTTTAGATTTGCACCACTTTTTTGAATCTTGTTTTTTAGCTTCAAAAACATTGTTTTTTTCGTGTTGAAAGAGTATGAAAATGGTGCATGCCATGAAGGCCTATGTGTTTTTGAAAGTCTTCATTTGGGCTTGGTAGTGGGGGGCTTTTCCCCTCAAGCTAGCCAGGGGCAATAACGCTCGACCCCATGAGGAGTGTTTCCCTTGTAGCCACAACAAACCCCCACCAAACTCATTTGATACATTTTGTAGCTATATTTTGCATAAAATTATTGTTTCATTTCAAAAAAATTATGTTTTAAAATTGCCAAGTTTTTCCCAAGTCAAAAGTTTTTGGTGTATTGAGTCTGAGTTTGCAAACTGTAATTTGTAGAAGATTGTTGGCAAGATAAGTCATCCTTCAAATGAATTGACATGTACAAATGTTAGTATCTAAGTTGAGAAAACTCCTTGAGCACTCCTATCAATTAATGCCTTAGCCTTCTGTTGTCATTAACTAAATCTTTAGCATGTGATCTTGAATAATGTGCAAGATATGCATTTCAACACCATTTTCATGCATTAAGTAATGCTATTAATTTATTCATACCTTTTGGCCATATGCCACTTTTAATTGGCGATGATTACATTTTTTTGTAGAGAAAAAAATATTTCATTGATGAGAAAAGACAATATGTGTACATATAGTAGAAAACCTAGCAAAGGCTATTTTCATGAATGAGTGTGGCTCACAGATAGAAGAATTCCATTTTGTGAACCATGCATAGTTCGCAAACTTGGACTCAGAGAGTACTTGGTAAGCTTAAAATTTTTGACTCGACAAAAACTTGGTAAATGCTAAACAAGAGTTGAACAAAAATTTGACAACTTAGACTGTACTAGAAATTAAAATTTCTTTAGAAAATATTTTTTTTTGCAAAATGTATTAAATTAAAAATTGACATCTAAAAAAAGAATATGCATGGTTTTATAGAAAAAAATATGTCAAATACATGTTTTAACCAAGATTTTACCAAGTAGGCTTTTTAACCCACATTTGGCTCGTGTCTATAAAAACTTGTGAGTTAAACTTGTGGAGCCAAAAAATAGAGAGTACTCGACAACTCGAAGAGTACTTGCAAAGTTTGAAAACCATGGAACCATGAAATCTAGCATATGAAGTTTAATTTGAACAAATTCATCAGAAAAACATAATAATTGTGACTTCGACATGGATGACACTGTATGTGATAACATTGTATCTTAAAGCTACCAAATGGTTGGAACAATAATGCAAGATATCATGTGCTCACAAGGAGTATTTAAAAGCTTATATATTCCAACTTGTCATATTGTTTTCAAGTTGCCACATTACATTCAAGATACTGATATTGATAGATTGTAGCTTAGATACGATGTCTATTTTTTCTATCCAATATTACATTTATGGTATTGAAGGTCTCATAGCATTGAAGGTTTGTATTTTCCATCCATTTCTAGAGTTCATGACTTTGAATTTGATATTTAGCTATGATTTTTGCATCATATTTTTGTGGTTCTTGAATTTCTAATGTTGTTACTGTGCACCATACCTCTCCTGATTATATAGTTCAACTTGTGTGTTTTCCCCATCCTTGCTAGTGACCAAATAGAGGGGATTAAATTACAATAAAATATTATATGATTGACATAGTTTGGAAATATACATAGATCTGTCAAAGCCACACAAGTATTTATGTAACTATGTTTTAAAATTAAATCTTGGTTTTTACCTTTTTAGTCATGTTTGTGATTGTAATTTAATTTTAGAAAGGTTTATAGAGGCCTCATCTTATATTTTCTCAATTTCTAATCTTCCTTTTATTCTTCTCAGGCTAATTCTCATTACTTTGCAATCATTGAACAAGTATGCTCTCTCTTCTCTATTTTTTTTCTATTATGATTTTGGTATAGATGGTGCTTGTTTGGGATTCAGATAATTGGAGAGAGATTGTAATCATATTTTTCAGTTTAGGAATGATATCAATATATTTTGTAGCAAAACAAAGCATGATATCCACATTAATAAATTCTACTACTTTTCCATCCTAACAAGCTTCAAAGAAAACTTTTCAAGCCTAGAAGAATCAACATCCAAGGTTGCAGAGGAAAAATATCTCAAGAAGAGGCTAAGTGAATTGATAAGTAACTTCACACTTGATCTTAGCTCTTTAAAAGTTGGTCAAGCCTTATTGAAGGAGATAGAAACTAAAGGAATAAAAATCATAGCTGATTGTATAGACAAGGACAAATTAACTACAGACCTCTCAAAGAAAATTCAGGAAGCTGAATCAATCATGGAGGTAGTAAGGAAATCAGTGGAAGATCCCTCCAAAGATGTAAAAATGTGCAATAATGTCTATCAAGGCCAGTTAGACAAAATTGAGAAAATACAAAAATAAATGGCCAAAACAAGGGCAAGGCAAACTCAATTAAGAAATTCTCTTGCGCCCTCTTTAGATGTGCTGAATCAGAATATCAAGGAGATCGATGCCACAATGGTGACATATGATCAAGGTTTGAGTTCAGAGTTGGAGAAGATGGAGAAGCTAACTTATGCACTATGTGCCCATCTCCAGATAGTAGATACATGGAAGAGGTTTTGGCAAAATGAAATTGCAAACCTTCAGATTGCTTACTCAGATGTCTTTTCTCTGTAAGTACTTGTAAATACAATTTTTTGAGTACCTTTGTCATTAATGTCAAAGGGGGAGTAGAGTATATAGCAGAAGGGAGAATACGTAGTAGTGTATATAATGTAAAAAGGAGTAGAGTATATAGTAAAAGGGAGATATAAGATAGAGTATATGTTAGAAAATTTTGTATAAAGATATAGTTAGTAACTTCACCATATTCCTTTGTTTCCATTAATGACAAAGGAGGATATTGTTGGAAAGTTGACTATACTAATATATATGACTATGATTTAGTGTTGTCACTATGGAAACAAAGTCATATGAAGTTTTGGAGTCAGCGCATAACTTGGAAGATTAGAAAAATAGCTAAGTATGGAAGACTGGACAGTCAACAGAGCACTAGATGATTAGCGCATCATCGCACATGCATATGACCGAGTTATGGCATGTGCCCTTGAAGCTAATCTTCTGAGTATGTAATCATTCTAATTCTAAGAGTGCATGATCAGATGAGTTAGTATGATGAAGATACAACGAGTTGAAGTGTCACAGACAGTGAGCACCAAAATAGAACAAAGTATGGAGCCGACTATTGGTATTTTGGTTAGCATGTATAATATTATTTTGTAAAGGCTATCCACCTATTGTATTTATGTTATAGACATCTTAATATCAATATATGTAAACATGCTTGAGCCAATTCATTTGGAAGTGTTGTATGTAATTAGTTTTAGGCCGACCTAGTGAATAGTTTTGTATGCGCATATAAATAAGACATGCACCTTTATTTTTGAGAATGGTATGAGACATAGAGTTGATAGTAGAAAAGTAGAAGTATGTGAAGATTAGATATAATGTTGTAGAGCTTTACAAGAGGTTAAAGCATCAACACACAAAAGGAACTGATCAGACAAGCAGTGTCACAACAACATTTCACCTTGCAGATATAGTGTGTATCTGAGATCCAAAAGGTTGTAGCCTTCACCACTTGACTAGTGAGCTCTAGGATAGTGTGTCCTCACCCCTAACAGGTTTTTGTAAAAGACTCCTAACAGGGTCTGACCCTTAACTAGGTCACTGTACTAAAAGCATTGTAAAGATCAACTCCTAACAGGGTTGTAAGATCTTCTAACAAGGATCATAAAACACTAGTGTAGTTCTTAGTGGGTGTCAATTCTCACCGGGGTTTTTACCTATTTGGGTTTCCCCATAATCATATTTGGTGTTATTTGTTATGGTTGTTTATCTTACTTGCATTGATATTCATTTCAGTACTTAAGAAATTAAGTTAAGTTTCAAGATATCAGACAAAGTAATAATATATAGAACACTGATTCACCCCCCTCTTAGTGTTCCCATTCCTAACAACAACTGGGGGCACCAAGATGACCAAAATTCACCTATTGAATAACTAGGATGACCTTGTAGAGATTGAAGACATCCCCGAAGAGGAAGAAAATAAATCCTATGATGATATCTTCAACGATGATACCCTCCTGGGTACTTCTATCCTCCATCAACTCACCATTAACATCATAGAACTTCCCCTCATCCATCCCAAACTCATAGACTAGGAACAATGAAGCATCACACATATCGATGAGTTCCAAAGCATGGAAGCACTCCAAGAATTCATGGGGGCATCAGGCCAACAATCAGGATTAAGAATCAACTCATATCTGTAAGCTCGACCCTAAGGGATATTTCAGGGAAGAGGCAAGCTTTACTCGCAAAAGTAAAAAAGAAAAAGAAAAGAATGAGTCCTTATGTGAAAACCCCTATGGGGCACATTTTGACTCCAAAAAAGTAAAAATAAAGGACACATCTTTTGGTGAAAACCTCTTTGGGGCGCTAGAACATGGAGACTTGCCTCTTCCTCTCATTCAAAATTATAGACTGGAGCAATCTCCTATCATCATTGAGGAAACCAAGCCAGTAAACTTGGGCACAGAAGAATGTCTGAGCATCACCTATATTGCAGCATCTTTAAAAAAGGGTGAAGAAATGGCTTTCACTGTACTTCTCTAACAAGCCACTGTCAACTTTGTGCGATCATATACACATATGCCTGGGCTTGATCCAAATCTAGTTGTGCACAATCTTGTAGTAGACCCTAATGCCAAGCTAGTAAAGATGAAGCTATGTAAAATGCATCCTAAGGTAGCTTTGATGGTAAAAATAGAATTAGAGAATCTCCTCCAAGCTAAAATCATCAGAGCCATTGATTATTAAGAATGGATCTCCAACATGGTGCCTATCACCAAGCCTTTAGGAGAGATAATAATCTACACAGACTTCAGGGATTTAAACAGAGCATGTCCCAAGGATGATTTCCCACTACCCAACATTGACATGGTAGTAGATATGACAGCGAGCCATGAAATGTTGTCACTCATGGATGGATTCTTCGGATATAATCAGATCTGAATAGAAGATGAAGATCAACACAAAACAACATTCACCACGCCATGGGGCAACTTCTGCTATAGTATGATGCCATTTGGGCTAAAGAATGCAAGAGCCACTTATCAAAGAGAAATGAAGGCGATCTTCCACAACATGATACACAAGATCTTGGAGGATTATGTGGATGACATCCTAGCTAAATTCAAGATGCGGCTAGAACATCTTGACATCCTCTAGTGTGTGTTTGATCACCTTCATCATTATGGCTTGAAGCTCAATCCAAATAAATGTGTCTTCAAAGTTACATCTGGAAAGTTGTTGGGCTTCATTTTATCCTAACATGGCATAGAGATTGACCCTTAAAAGGTCAAAGCCATTACGGAAATGCCTCCTAGAACACTCAAGCAGCTTAGGAGTCTACAAGGAAAGCACCAATTAGTGCGATGATTTGTCTCGCTGGTGGCAAATAAGTGCCAACCTTTCATGCACCTCCTCTGCAAACACACAAGTTTCAAATGGGATTCCATCTGTCAAAGAAGTTTTGAAAAGCTAAAGGAATATCTAGCTAACTCTCGCATCCTTGTATCGCTAGTTTTAGGATGCCCTCTCATACTCTACATCTCGGTGACCACTACAGCACTGGAGACACTCTTAGCACAACATGATCTGATAACAACAAAGAGAGAGCCATTTATTATATCAGTCAAACTCTTGTCGGCTATGAACTTAACTACTCCCCAATGGAGAAAGCATGTCTTGCAGTGGTCTTTGCCACTCAAAATCTTAGACATTGCATGCTTAGCAACACAATCAAGCTCATCTCAAAGGTGGACCCATTGAAATATCTACTATCCAGGACAACTCTCACAGGCCGTATGGAAAAATGGGTCATGCTGCTGAGCGAGTTCGATATTTAGTACATTGATAGAAAAGCAATCAAAGGGAAAGTAATTTTTGATCAGCTAGCAGAAGTGCCACTAGTGGATGCCTATCCACTAATCATGGAATTTATTGATGAGCATCTATGTACAATTGAAGAACAACCCATATGGAAACTCTACTTTGATGTTTCCTATACATCACATGGATCAAGGGTAGGAATCCTATTTGTCACACCTCAAGGTGACTATATTCCAAAATCATTCAAATTGGAATTCTCATGCACAAATAACATTACAAAATATGAGGCACTCATCTCAGGCCTCAAAAAAACTATTTAGTGGAACATAATAGAACTGCAAGTGTTTGGAGATTCACATCTGATTATCAAGCAAGTCCTAGATGAATTTCAGACAAAGGATGACAAGCTACTTCCCTATAAGGAACTAGTGGACACACTAAAAGAGCATTTCCTAAATCTACAGTTCACCCAGATACCAAGGCTTTAAAACAAAGCTATTGATGCAATGGAAACAATCAAATTCTTATTAGACATTCCTTGTGACTCATCATAGTATGAATTCTTAGTCGAGAAGCTACACATGCCTGCTTATGAGAACATCGATTCAACAATGGCGTGTGTCTTGGTTGGTCCATAGTCTCCATGGTACCATGACATCCATGCATATGTAAAAAATGGTATCATATCTCTGCATCTCACCACCAATGCCAAAACCTAATTCATAGAGCTTCATGCTACACTCTTGTAGCTAACACCCTTTATCATCGAGGATACCATACTATCCTCTCTAGGTTTTAGATTCAAACGAGGTCATCCTAGCTTTACAAGAGGTCCATGCTAGAATTTGCAATGCCCACATGAGTGGCATAGTTCTAGAAAAGAAGTTTCTTCAAGTTGGGTATTATTGGCCAACCTTGGAACATGATGCTTGCGAATTTGTCAGGAGATGTCTACCATGTCAGCAGCATGCAAATCTGATTCATGCGCTAGCTCAAGAATTGCAGCCCATTGTGCCACCTTGGCTATTTTCATGTTGGGGCTTCGACCTTGTTGGTTTAATCACCCCCCTTTCCTCAGATGGACATAAGTATATAATCATAGCCACAGAGTACTTCACAAAATGGGTTGAAGCAATTCTGCTCATCCTCACTATTGGCATCCAAAAATCCAAGTTCATCTTATACCACATCATTTGCTACTTCAACCACAACACACCTTTTGAAAACCAGCATGTGGATAATCTATGTGCCAAACTCCACATCCATCAAGGTAAAAACACAATAAGTTGTCACCCTTTTACAAAGGAAAAGGCTAACAAAATCAAAGTGTTCAACTTCAATAGTATAAAAATGACATTTACGTTTTAAATTTGAAGATCATGTAAAGTAACTAAATGTGATAAAATGGATGACGTTATGATTAATATTTTTAATAATTTTTTTGATTAATAATTGATATGTTTTTTAATTTTTAAAGATGATTTTTCAATTGCTGAAAAATGTTAAAAATTAGGGGTCTAGTTCCCACCAAAAAGTTATATGTGAAAAAACATTTTTTCCCCTAATTTCAAAATATGTCATAGATGACATATATAGCTAGTGCATGAAGAAATAAAAATTGGTTTGTGACCTATGTTTTCTCTTTTATAACAATTCAAATTCCAACTCACTGAAATCGACAGTTTTCATCTTGCAACATATTTTTCATAACAAATCTATCCCAATCAAAAAAAGAAAGATTTATTCTTGAAGAGGACTCTCTCCTCTAGTGCACCATGTGTTTTTCAAATTTTTTTAATATGATTTACTATTTTTTTCTTTCTCCGAATCAACATCTCCTTGACTATTAAAATACCTACTTGCAATATTTTTTAATTACAATAAACTATGTCTAATTAAACACTGTAAAATCTATATGAGGATATTGTTGACTCTTATCTCTACAAAAGGGTATTTTTTTTATTTTTTTTAAAATATCATTAAAAAGATTAGGAGTTATTGAAACGCCACTTTTTTGAAATAATTTTATTTTTATGGTAATTGGACCCAAAGTGGTATAAAACATTTATTTCATAGATATTTCTAATTAGAAAAGTTAAAGAACTTATCTAACTTAGATAGAATGAATCTAGCTAGACCATATGTTTGACCAAAATTGATTTTTAGTTAGAAATATTGAAATTCAATTGTGTTGATAAGTTAGCCTAAAAGATGACACCTAATTGTTCTTTTACTCATCATCATTTTTCTAGTCCATATTTCCCTCAAGGAAATGGCCAAGCTGAGGCAACCAACAAAATAATCTTGAAAGTCCTCAAGAAGGTTGTCAATGATTCTGGTCATGATTGGGACCTCCAACTAAATCCCGCCCTCTAGGCCTATTATACTTCCTTCCCCACTCCCACCTGCACCACCCCATATTCCATTGTATATGGTGTCAAAGTTGTTTTGCCAATCAAGGTCGAGCTTCCATCATTTCGAGTCTCCATGAAGAACCATACTACATATGAAGACTATCAAGTGGCACGCCTCACATAGCTTGATCTACTAGATGAGAAGAGGTAGCAAGAATATGATCACCTAGCTGCATACCAAAATCAAATCAAAAGGAGTTATAACAAGAAGGTCCATACAAGACAATTCCAAGTGGGCGACATGGTCCTAAAGGCAAATCAGAAAGTCCAAGCACATCAAGAGAAAAAAGGCAAGTTTAAGCCTACTTGTTGGGACCTTACATTGTCATAGCATGCTTTGGTTGTGGAGCCTATCAGCTATCAACACCAGAAGGTGAGCTCTTGAATGATCCTATCAACATCATACATCTAAAGAGGTTCTATGCCTGAACAAGATCCTAGATATTCAGAAAATCCATAAAAATTGGAAAAACCAAAAAAATACAAAAAAATCAAAAAACCAAAAAAGAAAAGAAAAAATAATCGTCCAAAGGTAAAAACTGGGCAATTCAAGCACCTTGGACAAGTATGTTGGTGAAAACCTGGAAACAGGTGCCATACATAGTGGACTGAGTCATTATCTATCAAACTCCCATCCCCCCCATCTCACAATCCTTTCTCTTTCAAACTCCCCATCCCCACCACCATCCCCTTCCATCCCAAGGTATTCTATCCTCACACCTCTCCAACACAACAATAAAGTCCCCAATCCTATACATATCCTATAAATATCTTGTATAGCAAGATCTTCCTGTCCCAAATCTTGAGCTTCTCTACATAATCCGTTGTAAGTCTCCCCCCCTGTCTATTGTACATATCACTGCATCTTTTTGTACATATCCTCATCAATTCTACAACAACATTTGATCAAAATCTCTTGTCCCACCCAATCTTGTACTTCAACAACATCAATTATCAACTATCCTTGATCACAATGATTATCCTTAACTCATCATTTTCCAGCAAACAAAAACACTCCTCATCAATCAGCGGGTCCTTGAGGATGTATCCTTCCTCTTGTCCGACCTCATCTTCCACCAATCACACCAGGTTCGTGATGATGTATCCTACCTCACGTTCAGACCAATCTTCCCACCATCAATCAAATCAATCTCTCTCCTTGGCAAAGGATGTCTTTTGGAGTTATCATTTTGAACTTGGATTTTGTCCTTTTGATCTTGTTAATCTTTTATGACTTCTCATTGTCCCTCTCCTCAAAGTCACTGCAATCATTTATATCATGATGCATTGTGAATGAGGACAATCTAGGGCAAGGTCTTTTGATTTCTTACTTCTTCCTGTGAGTCAGTCAAACATGACCCTTTCACGGTTCACATGTGATCTTCTAGGTTACATGGTGCACTTGGAAAATGTCATTTGTTTATGGTTTCTCTAGCATCATTTCTACCATTCTTCCTCTTGGGTTCATGCATGATGCTGGGACAACCCTTGCATGTCTTTTTCACATCACTCATGTGCAATGTTACTGACAAGGCCTTGTTATCCCCATATCTTTGGCAGGTCTCTAATGTTGCTATATCAAACTAGGTTGTGCTCTCCACATTTACACTTGGAGCTCCCCCAATCCCCCTCATCCTGCATCATATAGATTAATCTTGCATCTTGCATCTTTGCATATAGCTGCATCTTGCATTCTGCATTCCACCTCATCTTGCACTCCTCCATCTTTGCTCTTGGAAGTTTGGCTATTTATCCTTCCTTCTTCCTTCATTCCTTCCCCTTCCTTTTTGTTTTCTTTCGAGAAAATTCCACAACGTTTCCTCTTTGTGTTATTTTCTTAAGGGGGCACAACCCCTTATTCCTCTAAATTCTAGCTAGGGCATCTTATTTTCTTGTCTTTGACGCCATGCCACTCACGGCATCACATCAAAGAGGGAAAAAATGTAGACACCTAAAAATTCTTTAAAAAATAAAAGTATTTTTATTTTTTGAAAACTCCTAATGACATCATCATTAATTAATTAATTAATTAATTAGTTTTTATGTCATTAATCTCTTCTCCTATTCTAATTAAATGTCTTTAATTAAAGAATCCCTCCCCAAATCATTTAAATAAAATTTGAATGGTTTTCCTCTATTTATTAATTATTAATTGATAAATTGACCAAAAATCCTTTAAATAAATAAAAAATTTATTTAAATCCTAAAACCTTAGAAATCTTCTAGAAATCCCTAACCTCTTCTGGACTTTTCTAATCTCACTTTAAACCTGATTAAAAGGTGATTCCTACCCTTCTTAGTCTAACCCTTCAAACTTTGACTTTGGGTCAAAACCCCTCATAAAAGCCTCTTACATCCCCATTATTGACTCTTACAAGCCATTAATGAGACCCATGTCTCTTCTTCCACTCCTATCCCCTTTCACACTTCCCTAGTGTTGCTCACACATGTGTGAGTAACCTTAACCAAGGTTAAACCTTACCTTACCTTACCCCAAACTCTACTACAAACTTTACCTCTGACTCTAACTCTCCTTCCTAACCCAGGCCCTTCCTCAAATCCTATAAATACCCTCCTCTTCCAAGAGAAATTCACCAATTCACATCTTTTACATTGAGTAGCGTTGTAATGTTAGATTCATTCTAGAGCTTAAGTATTTTAGCATATTTGTTAGATTTCATGTTTTTTACACACATCCTAGAATAAGCTTAATGGATTGAACTTAGTTTTTATTCAAGATTTTCTAATCATTTATGCATCATATCAAATACTTCCTAGAATGTATTAGGAACAAAGCTCCAAGTGCTTAGAGAGCACATCCACATCCCTCTTATCAAATAAAATCAAACAGTGCTTGAATGCATTTGTTTTGGCTCAATCTTGAGGTGGCTTGGTTTTTATGTTTATGCTTTTGAACTGATATACATGTTTTAATCTAATGTTTTTTTGTTTAAGCCTTTCAAGATAGATACAGATGAAACTATAGCCTACAACTATGTTTCAATTTCATTAAAAATATAAAGGGAAACCAACTACTGTATGATACATGCAAAAGTGGTGGAGAGGCATCAATGATGGAAAATGCTAAAGGCATATGAATATTGATTATATTTTTTTGAATGGATGTAGAGCCATCAATAATGAAAATTGGTTGATGAAAATATAGTTAGACTTTTAAATTTTTTATAAATGAAGGGGAATCAATTTGTTGTGGATAGAGTTGGAGAGACAAGAATGATGAAAATTGGTTACTGGTTAACGGAAACATGTTATTAAAATTATGTCTTAGAAAAAAATAGAAACTGTATACACTAAAAAGTGACTTCATTAATTAATTAAATATTTATTATTTAATTAATAGTGACTTGATGAATTAATTAAATATTTATTATTTAATTAATATTTATTCCTCTATTTATTAGATAAATTATTTAATTTATTTGATAAATTCACTATAGTCTAATTTTTTATCCTAAGTCTTCTAAATAGTCTATTAAAAGTGATTTAATCAATTACACAATCACTTAAATGTGACTAAGTCCCCTAGTCCACTTCATCTACCTAGTCATCTAACACATCATTTTGGCTAAGATAAATAATTATTATTAATTATTTATTAATCATTATCCTCACCCACACATGTCCTATTCCTAAGGGCTATGTGGCCTCATAAGACTTGGTCTCATGACCACATGTTTTCTCTAAAACCAAGTCAAGAGACAATCCCTATTCCTAAGGGGCTTCTCAAGCCACCTCTAAGGTTCAAAGGTGACTCATGGAACACTTGTACAAAGAGTCCTCATGAGGAAAATGTCTCTCCCTCTTCCTCTCTTTGGTCTTTGTGAGACACTTGACATGTGTCTTTCCCTTCCACCTTCTTCTTTTACATGTCAATGTGAGAGGAACATCATCCCTATTCTTCCTCTCACATTCCAACTGCATCCCCCTTTCTCTCAACTCCTTCAACCAAGTCAATTCTAGCTTTAGGATCTTCCACCTTTCAATCTCCACCATAGGATTGTGCCACCTAGGCTTCAATCCTCCAAAACTCTATAAAAGGATCCTCATTTTCCCTTTGTGAGATAATAGTGAAAAAGCAATCAAGCAATCAAGCATTTTAGAGATCAAGAGCATTCAAGCATCCAAGTTATCCTCATATCATTTCTATTTCATCCATTAGTTTTTCATAATCAAGCTTAGGCCATTTTGCACTCATTCATACAAATCTCCACACTTTGGTGACATCTTGGGTAAGGAGCTTCAAATTAGAAATCTGAGAGCTCAACCAATCTGAGAAATCAAAGCTAGGAGAGCAATGGAGACAAGCTACATAGTAGGTGAAGGTAAAATATTATTTTAGCTTCATTTTAATTGTATTCTTCATTATAGTTTGCTAATTAGTTTGATTTATTAATCTTAGAATAGTTAATATATCATTTAGAATAGTTTTCACCTAATTTTGCATACATTTTTGGCACCCACCGTGGGGCCATCCCCATGTTTTTAACATTTTTTTTTTGCAATTTTTCGTGTGCAAATTTTTCCATATTGTTTCTGTTGCCCAAAAAATTCCCTACCCATTCATTTTTGGTCATAGGCTAGTTTGAACTCCATTCCAAGGTCTGCATATTTTACCCTGTTGAGCCCCTCAAAATTTCATGGCCTTCTGCCTTTTCTTCTAGTCTCTGCAACTATCCAAACTCCCTGGTCTGCAGGTTTAAATTTGAAAAAAAGTAACCATTGGAACCAAAAAACCCTAACCCTTTGGCATATTCTAATTCGCCGTTACCTTTTCGGCCACTTAAGTTCCTTTAAGTGCATGTGCCTTTTATTAAAAATGACCACTTTATGTGTTATACCATTAGGTCATTGGGCAGGGTCCCTTTTAATTATTTTCTTCAAGCCTAAGTTTTCCCAGTAATATTTCCAAAAAGCTAACCCTATAAAACTTGCGGCTATCATTAAATCTCAAGACTCCAGGTTGTCAGACTTTCTGACATGCAATATAGTGACAGAGTGACACCTGTCTGGGCAAGCCCATTCCTTATTCTCAGCTAGTGGGTTAAGATCCAAGCAAGATCGATGGTTATCGTTATACCATTGGGTAAAGATGATGCCTTGTTAAACATCGTGATGTAATGATGGTCGTTGATCTTCTTTTCAATGTAGCGCTTCTATGTCAGTGGGTCTACTGCCACGTAGTCTGAGGTGTACACTTCTAATTAGCCGGCTGGGTTGTGATGTGGAAGTTTGTTAGAGGGCTCGTGGTCTTCAGCTTATAAGGCAAGTTAAATCTTAGACAAAATCTATGATCATCATTATACCGCTGAGGAAAGGTGCTCAAGAGTTAAGGCTTGTGGTATAACGACAACCGTCTGATGGGGGTCTTAGTGGGTCATGGACCCGTGTTGCCAGAAGGTGCTAACGTGCTTGTTTCTGATTGGTCGATGGGTGGAACAGTTGGCACTTGTCAGTGGGTCTAGTTGTCAAAGGATTTGAAGATTTGACAAGAATCTACAATCATCGCATGATCTGATGGAATATTCCAACCCCATCAGATCATGCGACCACCATTCAATGCAGATTCAAAGATTCTTCTTCTTGCTAAGGTGCTAGTCGCGCTAACGTGGTCACTTCTTATTGGTTCTGACTGATGAGTTGGCGCTTGACTTTTCAAAGGGTCTCTCAACTATTACAAGGATAAACTAGGCCATTCATCTATCAGGAAAGGAGTGATATTGATGATCGCATTTTAAATTGGATCAGCTAGCCGTTGTTTTCAAAATTTAAATATTTTTCTTGTTGGTTTCTTGTTGTTGGTTGAATGCGGCTGTGGGTAGCTCAGATTTATGTCTTCAGGATAGTTGCAGTTGGGAGGATGAAGAATATCTGATGGCCACCGCTTGCTGATTTTTCAGAGTACCATGTCGGTGTTCTTGCATCAAAGAAGCATTAAAGGTTTTCGCCACCTTTGGCCTTCTGTACTTAAAAAAGCTCAAATATTTGTAAGGATTTGATTTTAAGCATTGATGATAGGCCCAGCTAATAGAGACATGTTCATGGTTTGGCATGAGGTTTTCAACTTGTAGAGGTGGACACACAAAATATCTGATCGATCAGGATACTTTCAAAGACACATTTATGATCAAAATTAACATAGTTAGGGTTTTTTGTTATTATATGAAGATCTATATGTAAACCTAATTAGGTTTTTATCCTATCGGTGTGCAAAAGGAGATGTATATATTTGTTTTTTGGAGCTTTTTTAAGCTCAGAGTTTACATCTTGTAAAGGGAGATTTTCTTTCTGAGGAGTTATCTGAGGCATTCTTTCTACCCTCTAGCTTCTGCATCTTGTAACCTTTCATTGATGTTTAGATATTGCAAAGGTACTTTGTGACATTTTCTCGGTCCCTATACCTTCTTGTCTGAATTCTCTCTTATTGAGTTAAGTATATGTATGTTTTCAATGAATTCTTAGGGTTCTTGATCCCTCTTTCTTTCTACAATTCATGTGTATTCTTGTGGGTGATTTGATCTGAATGATCTTGTGGGTATACTTCAACCCCCTGACAATATGTCTCATTCCTATACCTAGTTGTAGAGGTGAATGTTTGTTTGCAGGTCATAGATTGTGTCTAAATTCTTAGGAATGCTATTGTTTGTGAAATTCCCTCTTCCCATGAATAACCTCTTTCTATTGCAGACCCTTCTATGAAATATTGATGCAAACCTATTCAGTGAGTTGTGATCTCCTAGACCTGAGTTTGTGCACTGGGTTCATTCTTTATACTATAATTCATACTATCATTTTGGTGCATCACCTAGTAGGATAGTTTGCTTTCAAGTTATTTCTCTTTCATGCATTCCTTCTATCCCTTTTCCTTCAAAGATTTTACTTTCCTGTCAAGAAGCAAATTAAGGTGATTATCCAAGAGGAACCAGCCTAGAACCTGGAGGTCTCATCTCAGTTAGCATAGGTCCCACAACCTGGAGATGATTCCCATGTTATACTAAGTTGTCAAGACCAAGAGAGCTTGAAACAAGGGTGCAAACTTAGTGTATAATAGTTTCTGCACATATATCCATGATTTCTACACATCCATCACTTTCTACTATGCATAAATTTCTCCTACCACAGTCATCACTTTTCTTTTCGTGTTTTCAACTTTCTGGCCGAAACCTGTGCATTTGTCTCACTGTTCTATGCTTTCACAAAATCCTGTTGTGCATTCGTAATTCCTATGCATATACACCATCACACTGCGCATATATTATATCCTATTGTGCATATATCCTTTTCATGCATTTTTTCTAATTTCCTGCGCATTTGTTCTTTGTTTCTGCGCATCTGTAGTTTTTAGTGGTTTATTTCAATTTCTTATTTTTTTTGGCTTATCTAACTATTTTTAACAAGTGTCAATTCATTCTGGTAGTCTCTAGGCTATTTTGCAGGATGATATTTTGAAGACCCCATTGCTAAATTTTCTAACAGTTTATTTGTAGATTTCTAGGGGTTTGCAAAATAAACTATAACCTCATTTGGGCTTTAAAATACGACATGTTTTTCAAATTCATGTATTTCCTTTAGAATAGATTTTGTGTTACTAAAAGCATTTGTGTAGTGGCCAAAAACCTTCTATTTGTTGGCTCAAGGGGTCAACCAAGCCTGTGAAGACACCCCACATTACTCATGGTTCATAGTAAAGATAGAAATTCTTTGGAAAGTAATGACCCATTGAATTTGAAACTTGGTGTGCCAAAGAAGTGAGTGCACTGTAAGGAGGAGCCTATGCCTCCAAGTTCCTAGGTTGTCCATTTTGGATTTGTGTGGCTAGATTTTATTATCCTAGTGGGGATTCAGCAGATACTATCCTTGTCAACCTTAGGATTGTAAGCGTGTTTGTGCATTCATACTAGAATAATTAGATTAAAATCATTTCTATCTTGCGTGTGTGTGTTTATGCATTTTACTTTGCCAAAAACTAAACCATCAGAAAAAAAAAATCTTCAAGCCAAAATCAATCCAAAACAAAAACTTACGCATTTGTTCAATCCTGTTGCACATCTGTTAAACTGTGTTGTGCTTCTATTACTGCTTTCACGCATTAGTCTATAAAACCTACGCATTTGTCATATTCTGTTGCGCATTTATTCAATACTATTACGCATTTATTGAACTGTCCTGCGCATATACAATAGAGAGCATTTCTATAAGCCTTGGAAATTTCAAAATTGCTTTTTCAAATACCCATTTTTGTCTTCAATTCGATTATGCAAACTTTTTCAATCTACACAGACCTCTGATATTTAGTTTGACCATTTTCATCATTTTTCATCATCCTTTCTTCATAAAAAATCATCAAATCATTTCTTCCAATCTTTAAAATTCCCAATTCAGTGTTGAAACATCACCTTGTCTATCAGATTTTGATCTTTGTGAGTTTATCATATCAAGATTTATCATCCTCAATCAACAAACTTACGTAGGTTACTATCTCTTGGTTTTTCTTTGTCATATCATAGTGAGATCCATACCTCCTATTGACTTAGATTTTATCAAGTTATCTTATCCATTTTCAACAATTTTCAATCTCTTTTTTAGATCTTTTATATCAAACACTTTCACATCTTCTCATCAAAAATCTTCCATCCCACAATCATCTTTCACATTTTATGGTTCAAAATCGATCTTAGAAACTCAAACAAACTGTTGATCTAGAATCTGTAGACAAGATGGAAGGAAACAAAAGTAATGAAGAGAACCCTTGGTCAAAAGGACTTCCTAAGAAGACTTCAATTTTTATATCAGATGAGGAACCTACCCATCAAGAACTTAGGGATGCTACACAAGATCTTCGATTTTATAATGTCATGGAAACACTCCTAGACATGGATAGAGAGATGTATTTCCTCATGCTTGCTCAACAAGGAGCCAAACTACCAAGTGATTTTGATGTTTCCCATCTTAGAGAACCACCTATCACAAACAATCAAGAAATCCCTACTAGTTCTCAAGAGACACATACTCATGGAGAAAAGGAAACCAATTAGCAATCCAATGCTTCTCAAAATAATCAACAACACAATGCGTCTCAAACCAATCAGCAATCCAATCCTTCTCAAAATAATCAACAACAAAATGCTTCCCAAAACAACTATAAATCCAATGCTCCTCAAAATACTCAACAACATAGTGTTTCCCAAAACACTCAAGGACACACATTATCTTTGGATCCCATTCTACAAAAAAAATAGATGCTTCAACAACAAATCCATGACATCCAAACTAGATCATCAACTAAGAAGTACTCCTTGGATGATATATGTCCTTATCCTTTTGATAAGAATTTAGCAATGATTCCATTCCCTCCTCATTTTGAGGTACCAAAATTTGACAAATACAAAGGGAATTCGGATCCAAAAGACCACATCTGTGAGTTTTGTGCTGCTTGTATTGAAGTTCCTCACAATGACACTTATCTTATGCGACTATTTCCACAAAGTTTAGGAGGACAAGCCATGGAATGGTTCTCCAAACTACCCCCAAGCATCAAATCTTTCAATGAGCTTATTGACAAATTTGTGACTCATTACTCATATAATATCAAACATGAAGTCACTATGCTTGATCTTTGCATTGCACATCAAAATAATGGAGAACCCTTCCTTACTTTTTGCAAAGATGGCATCAATTGTTTGCCAAGTATCCATGAACGATTCTTGAACAAGAAAAGATGGATATCTTTGTGCATAACCTTACACCAAAAATGAGCTATAGGTTACAATTGCAATGTCCTCCAAACTTTAACAAGCTCATTGAGGATGGTATCAAAATTGAGGAGGCCATGGTTAGAAAAGGTGAGATCAAACTTTATTCAAAGGACAATGTTGGATCTTCAAATTCAAATCCCAACAACCACAACAATGACAAGTCCAAATTCTAGAATAAAAATAAAAACATTGTCAATGATGGGATTGTTGATAATCAGAATGTTAAACCAACACAACCCCTTTTGAATCTCACAAGTAAGGCCAATGCTACTCAAGCCACTTACAACAATCAATTTTCAAATCAAAACACCAACAAAAATTCATCCAATTCAAGATTGCCTTTTATGACACCTCAAAGAACTTTTACTCCTTTGGGGGAATCTCTCGAATTTGCATTAAGGAAGTTAATCACAAAGAAAATCATTACACTTCCTGAAACTAGAGATTTTGAACCTAGAGTGAAACCTTCTTGGTGGAATGACAATGATTATTGTGAATTTCATAGAGGGAAAGGTCATAAAACCAATGATTGCCAAAGGCTTAAAAATGCAATTCAAGACTTAATTGAAAGTGGTGAAATTAGTGTTGACAGACATACCTCAAATGAGTCACATATGGCTTTTAAAGATCCACTTCCTAAACATGAGAAAGGAAGTTCTTCCAATGCTAAAGGTGATAATCAAGCCAACTATAATGTTGCATCTTATAAATATTTTGGTAGCATCTCTAAATGTCATCCTTCTAAGTACTATGCCAATGTGATTACCATAAAAGAAAAACCTGAGAGTCAACTAGTCAATGTTACTACTCAAGCTCAATCCAAGGTTACTCTCCAAGGAGTCCCGTCTAAACCAAGCACCTCTCAAAACAAGTCTGTTTATTTCCAAAGTCTATACCACATGTTTCCAATCAGTACAATCTTTTGGAACAACTAAAGAAAACACTAGACCAGATATTCATATTAGAGCTTTTATGTCTATCACCATCTCATAAGGATATCCTTGAGAAAGCTCTCTTAGAAACCCAGGTCCCTACAAATCTAGATCATGATCAATTTCAAGCTATGGTGGGACATTTGACAACCCCACATTATCTATCCTTCACTGAACATGATGATCTAGCTATTAACCAACCTCGTAATGCTCCGCTACATATAGAAGTCCTTGTACAGAGTCATAAAATCAAGAGAGTACTAATAGATGGAGGAGCTGGCTTGAATATATGCACTTTTAAATTAGTCCTTGCATTGGGATTTTCTAAAAATGTTGTCGATACAAAGAAGAAAATTACAATCAAAGCTTATGATGAAGAAAAGAGGTCATCCAAGGGATCTGTTGTTCTTCCTATCAGAGTAGGTCCTGTAGTCAAAGATTTACCTTGTCAAGTTCTTGACATGGATCTCGCTTATAACATTCTCTTGGGAAGACCATGGATTCATTCCATGCAAGCTGTGCCGTCAACTTATCATCAGTGTTTGAAATTCCCTCACAATGGTCAAGATATCACTATCAAAGGAGATCCTAATCCTTTCCAATATTGTAGCACTATGAAGACAATGTCTGATTCTTTGGTACCTTATAATCATACTAGATCCTCTGCAACTACATCCATTG
This sequence comes from Chamaecyparis obtusa, assembly GCA_027943335.1. NCBI lineage: Eukaryota > Viridiplantae > Streptophyta > Pinopsida > Cupressales > Cupressaceae > Chamaecyparis > Chamaecyparis obtusa. Next base: position 32,875 of record BSBK01011135.1, read on the forward strand.
ATCTAAGTAATGTAGCATCAAATTCTAAATCTAATGGGATCAAGATAGACATAAAAGAATGAAGTATGGGAGGGTACACTTTAAGTCAAGCTCTTTGCATCATAGAGTTACCTTTATCTCCTAGATCATATGGTAGATCTTTGATTACCAAACAAAAATCAAAGCCCCCTTCTACACTTGTTTATGACACATTTATAAGTGGGGGCACTATATCAAAAGAAGCAACTGAGTGTAATGCTAACCATTTGCTTAAGTCACAAAAGAATGAAGAGAATGTCAAACATGAATATATATCACCGGATGTATATGGTAAAGGGTAGACTTTGCTACAAAAGATGGGATACCAAGGCACTGGACCTATAGGGTTACAAAGAGAGGGTGTTATAAAACCAATTTTGCAAAATCCAAACTATCAAAGAGATACTACTGGACTAGGGTACAAAGGAGAAGGACCCAAAGAACCAAAATAAAAAGAAAAGATCACACCTTTTCATGAGATATCTAAAGCTCCTGTGTTATAGTTCTGAAAACATGGTATGTATGTGGACCCAGAGAAACAAAAGATAGCACAAGAAATCATTGATAGACTTGGGGATAATGATGATTCTGACCCTAATGATTATGAATGGGATTCATTATTTGATTGTACTGAAGAAATAGGATTTGATGTTGTTCATCACTATAGTAACGATTACCATGAGGGAGAGAGTTCAAGGACTAACTCACTATGATTAGTTCCACATGATACTACTCTTGTTGATTTTGAGGGAATTGAGCATTATCTTGCAATAGATGATTCAGAGGAGAGTATGGAAATAGACCTTGCTGATACCATCATAAACCTTGACAACTTTTCTATCAATACCATCTCAACCTTTGAAACTAACCTGAATGATCCAATACCCCTTGTACATCTTGAACTTATAGATTGGGATTCTCTCGATCATCCAGAACTTGATGTCTTTCATAATGATGATGTAATCATTGACTATCTCAGAATCAGTGATCATTTACCACCAGGGGATCATAAGTCAGGATTTCCAATAGAACTCAATGACATGGCTTACTTTGGAGAGAGTGTCAATCCTTTTAGGCATAAAAATATAAAAATAATCAATAGATCTAATGGTGAAAACCATTCAGTGGTAGTATTAGATCCAAAAATAGTAAAAAGAAAAGATGCATCTAAAGGTGAAAACCTCTCTCAGGCACCTGATGATGGAAGGATTGACACTCTTCCCAATTATCTATATCAAGAGTAATATGCCATCCTTATAGAACCAACATTACCTCTTAACATTGGAACAGAGGAGTCTCCACGTATTCTCAAAGTAGCAGCATCCTTGACAGAATAAGAGAAAGAAGCTTTTGCAAAGTTTTTCAAAGAGAGACAAATCAACTTTGCTTGGTCTTATGCTGATATGCCTAGGCTTGAACCTAATCTCATTATGTATCATTTATCTATTGTACCAGGCATTAAACCAGTTAAGCAAAAGATCTGAAAGATGCACCCACATATTGCACTAATGGTTAAAGCATAATTGAAGAAGCTCTTAGACGTTGGATTCATTCATGATATTGATTATGCTGAATGGCTTTCAAATATTGTCCCAGACTCCAAACCAGACAAGTCTATTCAGATTTGTATAGACTTTCGAGATCTCAATAAAGCTTGTCCTAAAGATGATTTTCCATTGCCCAATATTAATATTATAGTTGATTTGACGGCTGGACATGAGATGTTATCTTTGATGGATGGTTTTTTTGGATATAACCAGATCAAGCTTATGCCAGAAGACCAGGAAAAGACTGCTTTTACTTGTCCTTGGGGTACATATTTTTGGAATGTGATGCCTTTTGGGATTAAGAATGCTAGTGCCACTTATTAGATAGCTATGACCACCATCTTTCATGACATGATGCATACCATTATGGAAGATCATGTTGATGACATTTTAGCAAAATCCAAAAATAGAGAAGGTCATTTGAGAGTGTTGGATAGAATATTTACCTAGATGGAAAAGTATCAAATTAGACTCAATCAAAAGAAATGTGCATTTGGGGTCACATCAAGCAACCTGTTAGGGTAAATTGTCTCAGCCAAAGGAATAGAGGTTGATCCAGAAAAGGTTAAAGAAATCATGGAAATGGCTTCCTTGACTAACATCAGTCAGTTAAGATCTTTGCAAGGATGTCTCCAATCAATCAGAAGATTTGTTTCTCAACTAGCAGATAGAAGTCATCCCTTTCAGCATTTGTTGCATAAAAACATCTTATTCAAATGGAATGATAAGTGTGAGGAAGCCTTCACTAAAATCAAAGAATATCTAGCAAATCCTCCAACTCTAATGTGACCAATTCCAGGCAAGCCACTCTTGCTCTACATTTCAGCTATGGAAGTTTCACTCAGTGCTCTTCTGGCCCAACAAGACCAAGAAGGAAAAGAAAAAGCTATATATTATATCAGTCGCACCCTTGTGGGATATGAACTAAATGATTCTCCAATTGAAAGATCATATTTAGCAGTTTTCTTTGCTTCATAGAAGTGATGACATTATATGTTGTCTCATTCTATCAAGCTCATTGCAAAGATTGATCCTTTGAAGTATCTTTTGAGCAAGACAGCCTTGACAGGAAGATTGGCTAAGTGGGTTATGTTGCTTAGTGAATTTGACATTGAGTATGTGGATAGGAAGGCTATTAAAGGGAAAGTGATAGTAGACAAATTAGCTGAGGATCTACTGACAGATGTTCAACCTATACGTACAGAGTTTCCATATGTACACATCTTGACATTTTGTACAGAAACATGGAAGCTATACTTTGATGGATCATGTACTCAACGGGGTTTAGAAGCTGGCATTCTCTTTGTCACACCACAAGGATACACAATTCCAAAGTCTTACAAGCTACTTTTTCCTTCCACAAATAATGTCGCTGAATATGAAGCCTTGATGATTGGGTTAAAGATGGCTCTACAATGGAAAGTCATTGAATTGAATGTCTACGAAGATTCTCAATTGGTTATCGACCAAGTTAATGATGACTATCAGACTAAGGATGACAAGTTGTTACCATATAAATGTATGGTTGATGACTTCAAAAACTATTTCTCAATCATCACCTCTGAGCAGATTCCACAACATGATAACAAGGCTATAGATGCAATGGCTATGATTGCTTCTCTATTTGATGCAGAGGATACCAAAGCCCATTTTGAGTTCTTGGTGGAAACCTTGGCTTATCCTGCATATGATGACCCTGGTACGAGTATTATATGTCATCTTATTGGACATGACTCCCCAATTTATGGAAAAACCTATTCTTATCTTAAAAACAATATCATCCCACCTGACCTATCCTGAAACCAAAAATGAACCTTTCTACGCCAAGCCTCCCCCTATGTCCTAATATCCGACACCCTGTATCAGCAAGGTCTTGACGGTACTCTCTTACGATGTCTTGAACATGATGAAGCTCAAACTGCCTTACGAGACGTACATGAGGGTATTGTGGGACACATTTGAGTGGTCCTTCCTTGGCTAAGAAACTCATGCGTATGGGTTACTATCGGCCTACTATGGAGATAGGTTCCTTTTTTGCTAGGGCATGCAAGAAATGTCAAATACATGGGAATCTTATTCATGCACCAACACATGAGCTACATCCTTTTATAACCACCTTGCCATTCAGTCGGTGGGGACTTGACCTTGTGGGTGCAATCCACCCTCCATCTTCCAATGCCCATAAATGGATTATCATTGCAACTAAATATTTTACCAAATGGATTGAGGTTGTTCCATTGATCACCGCCATAGGCAAACAAATATCCATGTTTATCCTAAACTATATCATTTGCAAATATGGTATACCTATGTATCTTATTACTGATCATGGGAAGTAGTTCCAAAATTAGGACATGGATGAACTATGTGCAAAATTCCACGTCACTCATAACTATTCCACCATATACTATCCCCAAGGTAATGGCCAAGCTGAGGCATCTAATAAAACCATTATCAAAATCCTACAAAATACTATCAATAACATTGGTTGTGAATGGCATATCCAATTGAATCCCACCTTATGGGCTTACCGCACTTCCATCTATACTCCCACTACAACCACACCATATTCCCTTGTCTATGGTTCTGAAGTTGTCCTGCCCCTCGAGGTCGAGTTGCCTTCTCTTCTTATCTCTCTAAAAGATTTAATTCTAGATGAAGAGTATAGAGTTGCATAGCTGACTGAATTAGAATTATTGGATGAACGCTATCAAAGATCCTATGATCATTTGAAAGTCTATCAGTAGAGGATGTCTCATCAGTACAATAGTAAAGTGAAACCCATAGACTTTCAAGTGGGTGATCTAGTCCTTCGTGAGAATCCCCAAAAATAGCAGCATTATGAAAAGAAGGGCAAGTTTGAACCCAACTAGTTAGGTCCTTTTGTGATTACAATAGTCTATGGCTCTGAGGCTTATCAATTGCCTACACCTAAGGGCGATTCCTTGGATGAGCCTCTTAACAGCCTGCACCTCAAGAAGTTCTATGCTTGAAATCCCAATGCAAGGGGTATGTATATAGTATGTATATAGATAAAATAAAAAATAAAAATCAAAAAATCAAAAGAAAATTGCAATAAAAGAATGTGGTGAAAACTTGGAAATAGGCACCATGTGTGACAAGTTAGCTCCTCTATCTATTAGGATTCTTCTAGTTTGTCCAATCATTGTATATACCCATAATAAAATGGTTGGTTAGTCACTATTCCTGCCATGTATATATCATAATAAAATGGCCAGTTCATAACACCATCCACTGTATATATCCATAATAAAACCCCATCATAGCTTGGTCTAATGTCTTGGTCTTCATCCTAGACTTGTCCTTCTTCATCCATAATAAGTCAGTCCATCACTTAGTTGGGGGCATGTCCTTGACCTAGTTTGGGAAGTGGATCTATGATAGTCATAACTCTTAGAGGAAAAAAAGGAGTATTTTCACCAGACAAGCAAATAAAATCAAACATTCTTACACACTAATATCCTCATGATGACTCATAATCTTTAATCTATCCTTCGAAACATGACCGCTTATCTATACATCTTGCTTATACATACATCAATTGAACTAATCAATGTACCTTACACTATCTTTTGGCAAAAGAAATGTATATTCATGGCAGGCATGTTAGACTGGTTTGTTGTAGATTATGCATTCATATCTGGATTTCATTGTTATCATGTTTCCTATGCTATTCTAGGATATCTTTGACATGAGTTCAAAACTCCCATATGTCATTGATTAGAATAGCCAGGATGGGGCATGATATTTTCTTTTATTTCTATTTGTGGGATATTTTTTAATGAAATCAAAGGAACAAGTAATTGGGGTGTCGATGCGTAAGTGCCTTCATCAATTTAATAAGCATCCAAACATACAATTCATGTTGTTATGTAAATGGTATTAGTGGTGATACGCCACACATACCTCGACTCCAAATATTTTTTCCCCAATGGAGAGGGGAATATTCCTTGTCTATTATGCAAACGAAACTCAAGTCATCTCAATTTAATTATACCTAGATGCTTGTCAAGTTTTCTATATTAAACTCCACGCAAGAAGTGCTCAGGTCATCCTGGTTTAATTATACCATGATGCTTGCATTCCCTTGCAACATAACAAGCTCAATGATGAAAACTAAATTCCAAGTTATTATGAAGTTCTAAGATGTTCATGAAGTAGTGGAGACACTCATTTCATATTTCATTTTGCATTACACTTAGCCGACTCATATTGCATATTAGTGCTCATTTTATAGGGATTTTTAGGTTATCGTGCTTATTAGGTCACCTGTTCTCTTTGTCCATTCTTCTTGTGTCAGAAGAATTATTATTTAAGTTGAGGACATTTGGATAACAAAAAAATCTAAACCTTTCATTTTGCATTTTAACTTTTGCATATTCTATCTTCATTATCACACTTAATCATTTTGCATAGTTCATTAGGCATGTGTAATTTATCTTAGGATTATTTATTTGTCTATAAACTTTTGTATATTTAACATTGCATGTTTTGATCATTTAGCATAACATCTTATCTTGGCTATCATTTTCTCATCTTTTATCATGTCTTAGGTTATTATATTTTATCTTATTTTATCATATTTGAATTTGTCCAATTCTTTTGTGATTTTATAAGATATACTTTTATTCATTACATACATGATCATTTGCATTAAATCATTCACTTAATTCATTTCAAGCTTTCTCATATGTTCATTTATTATCTATTATTTACTTTTTCATATTCATCATTGTTTATACATCATTGCATTAGTAACACATCGCATTCAAATCACTAATCATTTAGGAACTATATTTACATAACTATCATCATTGCATGCTAGACCATACATAATTATGCATCCAACAAGAAGTAAACCATTTGCATTATATAATATAAGTACTATGCATATCAAAGAAAATCATCACATTCTGCATATGTTATTACGCACATGTATAAATACTCATCAAAACAAATCATGATAGAACTACATCATCATCATCATATATATATATATATATATATATATATATATATATATATATATATATATATATATATATATATATATATATATATATATATATATATATATATATATATATATATATATATATATATATATATATATATATATATATATATATATATATATATATATATAGTCCATCATATAAAGAGTCAATAAAACAATAAAATATCCAAATATCCAGTGATATCTCATATAATGATAATGTGTCTAAGAGTGCCCATCAAGTCAATAATATAATGAAACATAATGATACAAAGAGTGTGTATACAATGATGCAATCTATCTATGAACCACTACCTCCAGACTCAGTCTGTCGCTACCTGCGAGATGCAATAAGACGTTGTGCTATTGAACCCCCTGAACCTGAAGCTCCTTCTGGATCTCCTGAACCTGTAGGTTCTCTAGGAGGACGTGATGATATCCCTCCACTGCCAATTGGTCCCTGCCTCTCATAAACAACTATCCTAACTGCAAAAGAGCTCTCTTTGAAGATCCCAATCCACTGATCACTAGGTACATCCTATCTATATGCATCCTGCTAGTAGGAGATCTCCTTCCCAGCCCACACCATCACATGAAGACTGTCTCCATGAGGTCCCAAGTCCTCTGTCCTCTACAGCTCATCTAATAGTGCCTCAGACTCCCCTATTTGCTCTATGGTGATGTCTCGCTCATGCCTAATCATGAAATTCTCCCTCTCCAGTCTCTCTACCCATCTCTCTAGTCCAGGGACATGGTCTACATGTACCTGTGTCATTGCTAGTCTGACTAGCAATGAATCAATGTCTAAGTCCTCCTCCCCCATCGTGTCCCTCTATAGGTAGGGATCCTATTCCCCAATGTCCATCTCTACCTTCTCCTCTTATACACCAACATTAGGCATCTCTATATCCTATCTAGCTATATCGAGCATCTGCTCATCCTATATGTCCTGTACATGTCCATCCTATACCACTCTCTCCTGGCCAAGTATCACATCAGCCTCATCTTGTGCCTACACTGGTACCTATGCATGTCATGCTACATCTACCTATATTGGGATAGCTACTAGTATCTGTCCCATGACACCCGCTAGAACCTATAATGGGGCACTTGTGGCACCCTATGCTGGTACCTATCCTTGTACCTATCTCACAGGGGGTGGCATCAATCTCCTCAGTGGCACACCTCTGCCTCTCATCTGAGGCCCAGCTCTATCTCCTCTACCTCCACCATCACCACCATCACCACCATCATCTCCATCATTGCCATGGCCTCTACCAGCATCTCTACCCCTCCCTCAGCCTCTCCTATCTTGGCATCTCTCTACAACATCCCTCTTAGGTGGCCTCTCCACTAGATTAGTCAACCTTGGGAATGGATGCTCCCTAAGCTGCCTCTCATAGTCAACTATCATACCTAGGTCTACAACACCCTATCTCATGGACCATGCCTGAAATGACATGTCTAGGAACTCCTGCCAAGCTATCTCAAAGGACACCATCGGTCCCCAATCTTGCCATTCCTGATGTGTGCAGGAAAACTCTGTAACCCTTGTGGCAATTCCTGTATCCTACCGAATTGACATAGGACTCGGCTCACCAATTGTCTCTCAATAATGTAGGGAGTCCTCCCTATCAACCATCTCAACTCAAAATAGAATCTAAGCTGATGCTCATCCTCCCATGGCTCACAATCTAGGTAGGGTCTCCAAATCACTGAGTCTATAGTATCAAAAGCGTATCGCCAAAACTCTAATTGGCCCAACTTATGTTGAGTCTAGATGGATGCGTATAAAAAGATATAAGTTTTCCTTGCACCTTGGAATCACATAGCCACTAGTCGTGTAATCACAATATGCTCCCATGCCCAAACATGGAGCAATGTGACAGTTTTGTGCCTTTGTTTCAAGCTCTCTTGGTCTTGATAACTCAGTATAACATGGGAATCATCCCAAGGTTGTGGGACCTTTGCTAACTGAGATGAAACCTCCAAGTTCTAGGCTGGTTCCTCTTGGATTATTACCTTAGTCTGCTCTTAAATAGGAAATTAAATCTTTTGAGGGAAAGGGTTAGAAGGAATGCATGAAAGGGAAATAACAGGAAAGCAAATTACCTACTAGGTGATGCACCAAAAATAGGGTTTGGATCTCAGTATAGAGGGATGAAATCAGTGAAAGACCTAGGTCTAGTAGATCACAACTTACTGAATAGGCTTGCATAAGTATTTCATAAGAGGGCCTGAACATTAGACACAACCTATGACCTGCAGGCAGACATTCTCTTCAGCAAAAGGGCACATGAATGAGACAGAATGACAGGGGGCTAAAGAATACCCACAAACTCACTCAAATCAAATCATACACAGTAGTACACATATAAGCTAAAAGTAAGAGGGATCAGGAACCCTAAATATCACTGAAAGCATTCATAAACCTTAACCTAATAAGAGATAATGCAAACAAGGAAGCACAGGGACATGAAGGATTGTCACAAACTGCCTCTCCAATATTTGTATTATCAATGGGAATTACAGAATGTGGGAAACTAGAGAGCAAGAAGAAATGCCACAAATAGCTTCACAAGAAAGAGTCTTTCTTTTTTTACAAAATGTGAATTCTGAGCCTCTAAAAGCTCCAAAAACAATATATCTGACACTCACTGCACGCAGGCAGGAGTCCAAAAACTAATCAGGGTCACAAGATTTTACAATAAAATAATCATACCCCAGCAGTCAAAATCTGATCATGAATATATTCTGCAACAACATGGCCGATTAGGCTTCAAGTTTCGTGCCCATACCTATACTACAATTGCCTGCAAACAAACCGCCTGCATTTAACCAACTTTCTTGCACAAAATTTCTGCCATGAATGCACTAATTGGTACCTTGCTAGGACAAAGAATTTACCCCTGACAGCCGCCCAGACTTCTTCATCACTTTTTCATAACTGCGCATGTCCTGCAACATCAACTTCTCAGCTACCCGCTGCTCGCAACCAATTTTGCAAAAGAAAAAACCTATGAAAATAGGTTGCACTGCTTGAAAATGTCATTGGTCGCATGATCGCATGAGCTCAAAAAGCCACATGTGATCATGTGACAAGCCCCTTAGAACCTATCTCTACTTTGCAGCCTGCAAACTAGATTGAACACTGGTTGAATTGAACATTGGTCGCATGATCGCATGAGCCCAAAAGGCTTCATGCGATCATGTGAAAAGCCTTTTAGAATCTATCTCCGCTGCCACATAGACACCAGTGCTCAAGATTGCATTGCAAACTTAACCCTGGTTTCACCTTAGGTTCATCTTCCTCTAGTCGCTAGGTCGCTAACTTTTTTCTTAACCTCGGTTACATCCAGTGACCACGTGAAATCTCTTAACCGCGCAACCGCGTGCTTACTTTACCAACCTTGGGTCCACTCTACTTAAAAATAACATTGGTCACATGATTACATGAGCCCAAAAGGCTTCATGCGATCATGCGACAAGCTTCTGAGAGACTGCCCCCCACTACCACATAGACACCCGAGCCCGCAAGATGTCCCACCTGTACCACGTGGACCAACCAAAACTTGACCACATCGGCTGGACCCATGACAAAATGCTAGAAACACCAAAAGGATCCAATGGTAGTCACATGATCACATGGGAACATGTGACCACCGTAGATTTTGAATCTATGAGGACTATGTTACCGAGCCCGCTGTAACCTTCATTGACTGCTTGGCAAACGGACATGTCACCACCCAAGGACCCATGCCAAAGTCCTATCATCACCCATCCAGCCACTAGGAAGTAGACATGCCACCACCCAAGGTCCCACCACAGAGGCTTGAAGACTTTGTTGACCGCTGACCACTTGTCGCATGATCGCATGCGGCTAGGAAGGCCTATGCGATCATGCGACCAGCTGCATGATGTTAACTGCTAGACCGCAAACCGCTTGTCAGCTTGTCGCATGGTTGCATGTGATCATGCGACCAACATGAGAAACACTTTCCTGACTACCGACCAAGGCCTACCTTATACCTCAATTCCACTGCCGATCTTCGCTGATACCGCATCAATGGTTGTTGTATGATCTCATGGGGTCAGAAGATCCCATGAGATCTTATGACCACCATAGATCTCTTTTTTATGCTGGCACCCCAAGCTTTAGGCCCACCAGGTCAGAGTTGCGCACATGGAAAAGCCGACACCAGAGGAAGAAGTGTGAAACACAGAAGGGGTCAAAAACACAGAGGGTTTTCAAACCAAAGATTGAAAACATAGAGGACTTTCAAATCGAGGGTTGAAAACATCCCAAGATTTCAGACCAAAAGGCAGAAAACACAGAGGGTTTTTGACACTAAACATTTTTCCTGAACACAGTCGCAGTAGCGCACAAACAATTCCTACAACATTAAAACTTGAATAACTTCTTGGGTATTACGATTTAAGTGATGTGATCTGGACTGGGCCAAGGTGACACATCAAAGGACATGGGGTTCAGATCGCAAAGCATGAAACCTTGTGGATCAACCTTGCAAGCTAAAACAAGCTGCAGTAGGGACAAACAAAAATAGAGAACCTGGAAACCTGGCCAAATTTGCAGAATGAGAAATTTTGGGCAACATTTTGGTGACTTCTGCGGGATGTTAGCATGCTAGACATTGGACTAGTAGGCTTTGAAGCAATCCATTGGGCATGGGGTCTTTCTTAACACAAAACTTGACAGGGACAAAAACTGAACCGGGAAGACAAACTTGTGCACGAGCACTTCTTGGAAAATAGAAAAACTAAGCTAGAAAGCAGGGGAACTAACCTAGCCTAAACTAACCAGTGCAGAAACATGGTTAAACAAAACCATTCACTGGTTGTGAAAAATAGCTACCTTTCCTCAACAAGACATTTTGCATCGGGCACATGAGGATGCCACGAAGATAAGAGGCATACAAAGATTTGGCAAATGAGGATGCATTGCCTCTGCAAAAATAAGATCAAGTTCACTCACCTCAAATGGATCATATGGAGGTGTCTCAGTGAACTCCTTCTAGGCCAAGTATCTGATGGGGCAGCCTCTTAAAAGTCAGAAGGTAGGACTTTCCTTAATGGCTTCCTCTTTATCTTCATGGTTTCCTTCCATCATGGATAGCCATGTCAACTCATCATCCACAGTCAGGGGATTGTCATCCTCTTCTTGTAAACAGGTCAAGAGCTCATTACAAATAGGCTCCATACACAAGCCTCCTATGATGCTTCCCAAATAATCCTCCCTAAGGCTCTGGTCATCTTCTGTACATTGGGAAGCCTCCTCCTCAAAGATGAGATCAAGCTCATTAATCAGCATATCCTCAGAATCAATCTCTTCTAGCTGTTGCAGCTTCAAAGAGGTGGCTATGATCACATATTTCTCATCCTTCTCAACAAAATCAGGCAGCTCATCCAATAAGGACATGGCATCCCCTTCTATATCAACCTCCTGTTGATGGTGAACCTTCTGTTCTAATTGACCTTCAGCCATAGTTAATGGCATGATCTCTTCTTCATCAACAACAAAGAGGGGAAGCTCATCAAGCAAGCTAGCCAAGAGTTCAGGCTGAGCATCAACCTCCACCTCCCCATCTTGTTGCTCCATTTCACCACAGTCATCACTTTGCACTGACACCTCAGATGTCCTCTTCTCCTGATCACATGAAAGTTCATTCACCATAGGCCCTTGCTCTGATACTAGACTAGTATCTTTGAAAAGACTTGGCATTTGACAACCAGGAGGCAGAGTCCATTGGGAAATCCAAATCACTTCATCATCCTAAGAGACCAGAGGGGCCTCTTGGGATAAAAATTTTTTTTGAACAGGTTGCTCTTGCAGATTGGTGGGCTGCATCTCAAGCACAAGCTCTTGAAAGGAATTTTTTTCCTTGAAACTTGGGATATGAAATTGAGGGGGCTCAGAGGGAGACACAAAAGGCAAAGCTGCTTTAAAGCTTGGAAAAGGATGCCTAGCAGGCTCCTCATGTGTAGGTTCTTGAGACAGATGGGCCCTCCAGCTTGGAATTTTAGGCCTAGGAGCCTCTTGTTGAGAAATTAGTGATCTTAACCTTGCTGTCTCAATTTTAGCTCGACGTCTGATCTCCTCTTGAAACTCTCTTGCTTGTTGCTCATCAACAAGAACCTCTTCCACTTGGTAAGGAATAAACCCTTTCTCATAGCTTTGGGCCTCTATCTCCTAGTAGGGAGCTGACTCCTCATAATAACTTTGGGCCTCCTACTCTCTCTGCTCCTTGATCTCAGACACTTGCTTAATCAAATCAAGCAACACACTCTTTGCCTCCTGCATCTTCTTAAAGTTTGAGCTCAAAGTCTACATCTATTGCTGAATAGGCTGAGAAGGGGAGGGTGGGTGGTAAATAAGATGGGGAAACTGGCTTTGCATTTTTTGTTGTGCCTCTTGTGCCCATGATCCATCTTGTCGAAGGGCCCGCTCATAACTTTGCACAAGGGCAAACTCATTTGGGGCATACTAGATATATTGATACCCTTGAGAAGTATAATAGCTTGGGGTAAAAGGAGGCTTTAGGCTTTGATAGGGCTGGAAACTAACCCATTGAGAATTATTCTCATGATAGGATGGTGAGTAACCTGACTATCCATAGAAACTTGACATGTCTACTCATGTATTTAGCTGGAATTCTGAAAATGGAGATTTGAAACATACCAGCACTTGCCCTTTGAAACTAGTAGACTTTCCAGAGTCACCAGATATGTAGCAGAATGACCTCTTCTAGATCTGTAGCATGCTACCAACATATCAGAGATAGCATACCTTGAACATGAATCTGAACTTCATTCCCACCGGGCATGCCAGAATTGTTATACACTGAGTTTTGTGCCTTTGTTTCAAGCTCTCTTGGTCTTGATAACTCAGTATAACATGGGAATCATCCCAAGGTTGTGGGACCTTTGCTAACCGAGATGAAACCTCCAATTTCTAGGCTGGTTCCTCTTGGATTATCACCTTAGTCTTCTCTTAAACAGGAAATTAAATCTTTTGAGGGAAAGGGTTAGAAGGAATGCATGAAAGGGAAATAACAGGAAAGCAAACTACCTACTAGGTGATGCACTGAAAATAGTGTTTGGATCTCAGTATAGAGGGATGAAATCAGTGAAAGACCTAGGTCTAGTAGATCACAACTTACTGAATAGGCTTGCATAAGTATTTCATAAGAGGGCCTGAACATTAAACACAACCTATGACCTATAGGTAGATATTCTCTTCAGAAAAAGCGCATAGGAATGAGACAGAATGACAAGGGGCTGAAGAATACCCACAAACTCACTCAAATCAAATCATACACAGTAGTACACATATAAGCTGAAAGTAAGAGGGATCAGGAACCCTAAATATCATTGAAAGCATTCATAAACCTTAACCCAATAAGAGATAATGCAAACAAGGAAGCACAGGGACATGAAGGATTATCACAAACTGCCTCTGTAATATTTGTATTATCAATGGGAATTACAGAATGTGGGAAACCAGAGAGCAAGAAGAAATGCCATAGATAGCTTCCCAAGAAAGAGTCTTTCTTTTTTTACAAAATGTGAATTTTGAGCATCTAGAAGCTCCAAAAACAATATATCCAACACTCACTGCACGCAGGCAGGAGTCCAAAAAATAACCAGGGTCACAAGATTTTACAATAAAATAATCATACCCCAACAGTCAAAATCTGATCATGAATATATTCTGCAACAACATGGCCGATCAGACTTCAGGTTTCGTGCCCATCCCTGTACTACAATTGCCTGCAGACAAACTGCCTGGATTCAACCAACTTTCCTGCAAAAAAGTACTGCCATGAATGCACTGATTGGTACCTTGCTGGGACAAAGAATCGACCCCTGATGGCCACCTAGACTTCTTCATCACTTTTTCATAACTGCGCATGTCCTACAACATCAACTTCTCAGCTACCCGCCGCTCGCAACCAATTTTGCAAAAGAAAAAACTCACGAAAATAGGTTGCACCGCTTGAAAATATCATTGGTCGCATGATCGCATGAGCTAAAAAAGCTACATGTGATCATGCGACAAGCCCCTTAGAACCTATCTCTGCTTTGCAGCCCACAAACCAGATTCAACACTAGTTGAATTGAATGTTGGTCGCATGATCGCATGAGCCCAAAAGGCTTCATGCAATCATGCGACAAGCCTTTTAGAATCTGTCTCCGCTGCCACATAGACACCCGTGCTCAAGATTGCACTACAAACTTAACCCTGGTTTCACCTCAGGTTCATCTTCCTCTAGTCTCCAGGTCGCTAACTTTTTTTGCTTAACCTCGGTTACATCCAGCGACCACGTGAAATCTCTTAACCGGGCAATCGCGCGCTTGCTTTACCAACCCTGGGTCTACTTTGCTTTAAAATAACATTGGTCGCATGATCGCATGAGCCCAAAAGGCTTCATGTGATCATGCGACAAGCTTTTGAGAGACTGCCCCCCACTACTACATAGACGCCCGAGCCCGCAAGATGTCCCACCTGTACCATGTGGACCAACTGGAACTTGACCACATTGGCTGGACCCACAATAGAATGCCTGAAAAACTAGAAGGATCCAATGGTAGTTGCATGATCACATGGGATCAGAAGATCCCATGCGAACATGGGACCACTGTAGATTTTGAATCTATAAGGCCCATGTTACCAGTCCCGTTGCAACCTTCGTTGACTGCTTGGCAAATGGACACATCACTGCCCAAGGACCCATGCCAAAGTCCTATCATCACCCAGCTAGCCATTGGGAAGTGGACACGCCACCACCCAAGGTCCCACCACGGAGGCTTGAAGACTTTGTTGACCACTGACCACTTGTCACATGATCGCATGCAGCTAGGAAGGCCTATGCAATCATGCGACCAATCGCATGATGTTAACTACTGGACCACAAACTACTTGTCGGCTTGTCACATGGTCACATGCGGTCCTGAGACCTCATGCGATCATGTGACCAACATGAGAAACACTTTCCTGACTGTCGACCGAGGCCTACCTTATACCTCGGGTCCACTGCCGATCTTCGCTGATACCGCATCAATGGTTGTCATATGATCTCATGGGGTTGGAAGATCCCATGAGATCTTATGACCACCATAGATCTCTTTTCTATGCTGGCACCCCAAGCTTTGGGCCCACTAGGTCAGAGTTGCGCAAATGCAAAAGCCGACGCCAGAGGAAGAAGTGTGAAACATAGAAGGGGTTGAAAACACAGAGGGTTTTCAAACCAAAGATCAAAAAAATAGAGGACTTTCAGATCGAGGGTCAAAAACATCCCAAGCTTTTAGACCAAAATTTAGAAAACACAGAGTGTTTTCGACACTGAACATTTTTCCTGAACATAGTCGCAGTAGCGCACAAACAATTCCTGCAACATTGAAACTTGAATAACTTCCTGGGTATTGTGATTTAAGTGATGCGATCTGGACTGGGGCAAGGTGACACATCAAAGGACACGGGGTTCAAATCACAAAGCATGAAACCTTGTGGGTCAACCTCACAAGCTAAAACAAGCTGTAGCAAGGATGAACAAAAATAGAGACCTTGGAAACCTAGCCAAATTTGCAGAATGGGAAATTTTGGGCAACAATGACACCAACTGACAATGATGCACCTCTGTGGTACACCACCTGATGTAGATCATGGTATAAGTGAGTAGGTAGGCACACCCCCCAAGAAAAATGAGTCCCCTTATCCATCATCCTCTGTAAGGTCCAGCCCCGTCCGACTGTGAAACCATGCGATCTCCAGTCTAGATAGACATAGCCTCCGATCGCTCCCACTAGAACAATAGGAAGTGGCTCGTAGAAATCCACCATGTCCTCCCAACTAATCTTTGTCTCATTGATGTCATCATCCCCAAACACTACTCTGCACTCTACTATTCCTCCACACTGATCATACTGTACTAACTCCCCAGTGATAGGCAGCCGTAGGATGCAATAAACATCCTCTAATGTGACCGTCATCTCTCTTGTGGGGAGATGGAAGGTACTTGTCTCCGAGTACCATCTCTTTTCCAGTGCTATCAACATGCCCAAGTTTTCTTGAATCTCAGGCATATATATAATGTGATATAAACTTGTTGCTCCTATCAATAACCTATCAGTCTCTGATAGGGTCGGCCTCAGATTCTGAGTCACAAGATATCTCTCCCGTGACATCAGAGTGTTTGTGATATCCTTCTATCATAATCAATCCATCAAATAATCAGATTTCGATCCAAATGATATATCTATCTATCCTATCCTATCAATCGAATACATGTTTATCATGTGTACTACAAGATAATTCTATCAATTATCCAAAATCAAGGAGGTTAACTAGCGATCACGCTACAATGTTACCTATCTTGACCTAATCGATCAAAATATAGTGCTGATAGATCATCCCGGCTTATCGAAATAAAGTTTGACCGAATTCAATCATCCAAATCAAAAGTGCAACATAGAAAAATGCTTGCACAGAAAACCTTTACATTTGCACAGATTTCAACATTTACGTAGGTTTCCTCGATATTTGCACAACACCCCTAGAAAAATGCACATTTTTATTTTATATATGCATAGTCTAATTTTCATTTTCTATGCATGCACAGTTGTATGAAACATATGTGCAGAATTAGCTATATTCTATGCAAACGTGATATGTTACTGGGCATATATGCATCGCAACTACGCATATGTTCGACGACCTAGAACTCAAAAATTTCTATCCTACACCTAGGATTCAATCTACCCTAAACATGCTAAAAATCTACTGCAACATACAAAAATTTATCAAAATCACAAAGAGGATTGAGTAACCTACCAGCTCTCCTAAATCGGTTGGCCTATCGAAGCATCTGACTCTCTCAAATCGGTGGTCTGAAAGTGGGAATGACATCTTCGTAGCTCTTCTCTTCTCTCTCTCAAGCTCCAATCTCCAAATGAAAAGTGTGCACAATGACCCTATTGTGGACCCCTTAGCCCTATATATAGCCTGTGGGCCTATTTTTCTTGAAGTGTAGACCCTACCTATCTATTTCTTTTCACTTCACACCATTTTCACTCATATTTCTCCCAATTTCTTTCATGAGATTGATTGTCAACCCGGCCATAAAAAAAATAAAAAATCAAATGAATTAATTTTTGTCAATCAATCTCTCGAGGGAGCATGCACAGGTTGACTGAGACATTGTCTGGGGCAAAAATGCTTGAATTTTTCTTTGAAACAATGTGACCAGCACATTATTTCAAAGAGAGGCAAAATGTATACACTAAAAAGTGACTTCGTTAATTAATTAAATATTTATTATTTAATTAATATTGACTTGATGAATTAATTAAATATTTATTATTTAATTAATATTTATTCCTCTATTTATTAGATAAATTATTCAATTTATTTGATAAATTCACTATAGTCTAATTCTTTATCCTAAGTCTTCTAAATAGTCTATTAAAAGTGATTTAATCAATTACACAATCACTTAAATGTGACTAAGTCCCCTAGTCCACTTCATCTACCTAGTCATTTGACACATCATTTTGGCTAAGATAAATAATTATCATTAATTATTTATTAATCATTATCCTCACCCACACATGTCCTATTCCTAAGGGCTATGCAGCCTCATAAGACTTGGTCTCATGACCACATGTCTTCTCTAAAACCAAGTCAAGAGACAATCCCTATTCCTAAGGGGCTTCTCAAGCCACCTCTAAGGGTCAAAGGTGACTCATGGGACACTTGTACAAAGAGTCCTCATGAGGAAAATGTCTCTCCCTCTTCCTCTCTTTGGTCTTTGTGAGACACTTGACATATGTCTTTCCCTTCCACCTTCTTCTCTTCCATGTCAATGTGAGAGGAACATCATCCCTATTCTTCCTCTCACATTCCAACTACATCCTCTTTTCTCTCAACTTCTTCAACCAAGTCAATCCTAACCCTAGGATCTTCCACCTTTCAATCTCCATCGTAGGATTGTGCCACCTACGCTTGGATCCTTCAAAACTCTATAAAAGGAGCTTCATTTTCACTTTGTGAGCTAATAGTGACCAAGTAATCAAGCAATCAAGCATTTTAGAGATCAAGAGGATTCAACCATCAAAGTTATCCTCATATCATTTTCATTTCATCTATTAGTTTTGCATAATCAGGCGTAGGCCATTTTGCACTCATTCATACAAATCTCCACACTTTGGTGACATCTTGGGCAAGGAGCTTCAAATTGGAAATCTGAGAGCTCAACCAATCCAAGAAATCAAAGCTAGGAGAGCAATGGAGACAAGCTACATGGTAGGTGAAGGTAAAATATTAGTTTAACTTCATTTTAATTGTATTCTTCATTGTAGTTTGCTAATTAATTTGATTTATTAATCTTAGAATAGTTAATATATCATTTAGAATAGTTTTCACCTAATTTTGCATACAGAAACTATATGATGAAAATTGGTTAATGGTACTAAAACCTTATGGATTTATTTAAAAAATTATGGCATTTTGAAAACCTAACGAATATTCTTTTAAAAATACGAAAATCTAAAAACATAATGGATTTCTTTGGAAAAGAATTGTAAATGATAAAAAGGCTTCTATATAGGAATTGTAGTGGTATAAATGGAAATTTGGTCATCAGCTTTGTGGTAAAAATCTTCTCTACAGAAATTGTAGTTGTGGTTGTACAACTTTGTCGCTTTTGAAAGTTGGAATGATGGAACATAGTTAGATTCTTTTTTAAATGGTTGTTGTGCAACCCTATTGTTGATTTTGAAAGCTGAAATTTAAGTGGCTTTCCTACAAAAGTAATGAAATATTGTTGATTTATTTGAAAATTTGTTATTCTGAAAATCTTATGGATTATTTTGGGAAAAATGGAAATGGTAAAAGGCTTTCATAAAAAAAATTGTGGTCATGGTAAAATGGTAAGAGGCTTTCATAAACAAAATTGTGGTCATGGTAAAATGGTAAGAGGCTTTCATAAAAAAATCTATGGTCATGGTAAAATGGATAGGACTGGGGCTTCTATACAAACATTGTGGTTGTGATTGTGCTGACTATGTTGATGATTTTGAAAGCTGGAATGATGAAGTGTTGTTGGATTTCTTCAAGAAAATGGAAATGATAAGAAGCCTTTATTAAAAATTATGGTTGTGTTGTTGATTTTGAAAGCTGGAAGATGGAGTGTTCTTGGATTTCTTTGAAGAAAATGAAAATGATTAGAGACTTTTATCAGAAATTATGGTTGTGGCAAAAATAAAATGAAAAGGCTTTTTCATAGAAGTTGTGGTTGTGGTTGTGCACCCTATTGTTGATCTTAAAAGTTGGAATGGTGGAACATTGTTGGATTTCCTTGAAAACAATGGAAATGGTGAAGACTTTTTGACAAAAAATGTGGTCATGATTATTGATTTTAAAATTTGGAATGATATAATGTCAATGGATTTTTTTTTAAAATGGAAATGTTGGAGGCTTTTTTTGTTGTATTGTAAATTATTGTTGGATTTCTTTGGAAAAAATGGAAATAATAAAGGTTGTTGCATTGATGCAGGAGCATCTCGAGTCCTTGGCAATCCTGTGTCACCAAAAATATATTTGAGTTTGTCTGTGTTGCTCAACTCCTACTTTGATCGAGTTGGTTCAGTGTTGGTCGGTTTCCTTTGTTCACCAGTGTTGGTCGGTTATCTCTTTGAGTAGTCAGTTATTTCTCTGATGCTTGGTGATGCTTGTCTGGCACTCAGTTGGCTTTTCTTACCGACGAGTTTCTTTGGAGTTTCTGTTGAGGCTGACTTGTGCATTGATTATGGGTCACAAATTTAATGCTTGTATCCATCATTGGGAAGTGTGTGGTCCCAGATCTAACTGTTCCTTCCATTGATTGTGGATCTGAAGGCCGACTCAGTTAGGTAGCCTCTTGTATAAATATAGTTTTTTGGTTAGAGTTTAGGGGGTAGTTTTGGATAGAAGTAAGAAGATAGAAGATTAGAGATTGTTAGCAGATCCTCACATATTTGAGGACTTCTGTAATTCATGGTAATATCTAGTCATAACTAGGAAGGTCTTACAGCCTAGCATGTATGAACCTATTTGATGAAAATTAATGAAAGATCTGGCATTCTCTCTCTCTCACTGTCATTGTGTTATTGCTTCAACGTGTTGTTGAGCAGGCTGGATCTGTAGGGTGTGCCATTTCTTGGCCCCTCCTCTTCTCTGCCTTGTGTTAGGTGGTATTAGAGAAAAGGTTGAGATCTGGATCTAGGTTTGCGAATCTAGATTTGTAGGTTCCTTCTCATGAAGCCCTAGTGAATTTGTTAGGGGGTGGCAGATTGTGATCTAACTTGCAAATGTAAAGGGTTTTCAAGATGGTTCGTGGGAGGTGAGATGCAGATCTAGGATTGGCAGACATGTTGAGACAACTTGCTGCTATACTTGAAGCTATTGAAACATCCCAGAGAAGAGGCATGTATCTTGAAGGTGTTAGTGATGATGAAGTTGAGGAAGAACAAGTGAATGCAGAACCTACACCTATGATGGATCAGGGTGAAGAAAGATTCTTGAAAGCTTTGACAAGTTTGAAGTTGACACAACATTTTAATCCTCTTGAGTATGGTGGAAAATTGGGTTTTGATGAATTGGTAGACTGGATCACAGAGATGAAAAAGTATTTTGAGTATGAAAACATTCCCAACGAAAAGAAGGTGAAAATTGTGAGTACAAAGTTGAAAAGTCATGCATCCTTATGGTGGGAACATCTACAGCTGGACAGAAAAAGGAAAGGCAAAGACAAAATCAAGGTATGTAATAAAATGGTGAATAAGTTGAAAGGAAAGTTCTTACCTTCTGATTATCAGATTAACCTAGTTAGGTGAATGCAAAGTCTAAGGTAGAAAGATAGCTTGGTAAAAGAGTATACTGAGGAATTCTATAGATTAGATATCAGATCTGGACATGATGAAGATGATGTGGAAAGAATTGCTAGATACCTTAATGGTTTGAAAGCTTCCATCCAAGAAGAAATTAGTTTGGTCAAATTGGAGAACATTGAAGAAGCTTATCAATTTGCATTGAAAGCTGAAGAGAAATTGAATAAGAGACATGAGCAAAGGGAAAGAGGAAGAGGTGGTAGATCTCCTAGAGGAAGAGGTAGATCTAATGGTGAAAATGGTAGATCTGAACCTAAAAAGACAAATCTAGACAAAGGCAAGACCGAGTGGAAAGGTGAAAGTTCATCTAGAGGTAGAGGAAGTAACTACCAAGGTGGTTATAGCAGAGGTAATTTCTGAGGAACTTGTTACAATTATGGAGAATAAGGACATAGATCTTTTGAATGTACACATGTTAGTAAGAAGGTTGGTAGCAGCAAAAATGCATTAGTGTAAGAAGAGTCACCGAATGAACCTGAAAAGGAAAATAACTTGATGGTAAGAAGAGCACTGTGGATTGAAGGTAAAAAGGAAGATCCGATACAAAAATTTTTGTTCAAGACTAGATGTAGATTTTCTAAAAAAGTTTGGAAGGTAATCATTGACAGTGGTAACTCGTAGAATCTGGCATCTGAGGAAATGGTCACAAAGTTGCAGTTGAAAAGATTGGCACATCTGAAGCCCTATCAGATTTCATGGATCAAAGATGAGCATACACTCTTGGTAAGTGAACAATGTTATGTGAATTTGAAAATTGGAAAGTACTATGATAAGGTGTTGTGTGATATCATGCCTATGGATTGTTGTCATATTTTGTTGGGTAGACCTTGGCAATATGATAGACATGCTATATATGATGGAAGATTGCATAAGTATACTATTTGGGCTGATGGAGGAAAACAAATCTTGTTACCATTGATGGAAGAACCTATTAGTAATGTTTTCACATCTATGAAAGTTTGTTTGATGGAAGGAAGAAAGTTTGTTAAAGATTTGAAGAAGAATGATGTATGTTTTGTTGTGATTCCTAACAAATTGAATAAGAAAATAGAGGATAGTGTTCATGAGGAGATTGATAAGCTACTCATCGAGTATAGTGAAATCATTTCTGACAATGTACTTGATGGTTTGCCGCCGAAAAGAAGTATTGATCATTGCATGGATCTAATACTTGGAGCTAGTTTTCCAAATAAGGCACCTCATTGGTTGACACCTACTGAGAATCAGGAATTGAACCGAAAGATTCAAGAGTTGCTGGAGAAAAGTTTGATCAAAGAAAGTTTGAGTCCTTGTGCAGTACCTGTGGTATTGGCACTAAAGAAGAATAGAGAATGGCGAATGTGTATTGATTCTAGAGCAATCAGTAAGATAATAGTGAATTATAGGTTTCCTATACCAAGAATGGATGATATAATGGACAATTTGACTAGAGCAAAGTATTTTACCAAAATTGATTTAAAACGTGGGTATCATCAAATCAGAATCAGAGAAGGTGATGAATGGAAGATTTCTTTCAAGACAAAAGAAGGTTTGTATGAGTGGTTGGTTATGCCCTTTGGTTTAACTAATGCACCGAGTACTTTTATGAGGTTGATGAATGAAGTTTTAAAGAAATTCTTGTGTAAGTTTGTGATTGTATATCTTGATGATATTCTGATATTCAGTAAGATTAGAGAAGAATATTTGTTGCATGTTAGACAAGTTTTGTAGAGATTGAAAGAAGAAAAGTTACTAATAAATCTAAAAAAGTGTTCATTCATGAAAGAGGAGATTGTGTATTTGGGATTTGTGATTTCAGATGATGGTTTGAAAATGGATCCTGAAAAGGTTGAAGCTATTTTGAATTGGCCTACACTTGTGAGTGCTAGTGAGGTAAGATCATTTCATGGTTTGGCAAGTTTTTACCGAAAGTTCATAAGGAATTTCACTTCAATTTGTAATGCTATGACTGAGACTATGAGAGGAGATAAAATAGAATTCAAGTGGACACATGGAACTAATAAAATTTTTGAGACTCTGAAGCAGGAGGTTGCTGAATTGCATGTTTTGGCATTGCCTAATTTTAGTAAGGTATTTCAAGTGGAATGTGATGCAAGTGGTAGTGCTATTGGAGCTGTGTTGAGTCAAGAAGGTGAACCTGTTACTTTCTTTAGTGAAAAGTTGAATGATGATAGAAGGAAATATTATTTGTATGATCAAGAATTCTATGCTATTCTTCAAGCACTAAAGAAATGGAGACATTATTTGATACCGAGTGAATTTGTGTTGTATACTGATCATAATGCTTTAAAGTATTTGGGTAATCAGAATAAGTTGAATCGGAGACATATGAAATGGGTTGAGTATTTACAGAGTTATACATTTGTGATAAAGCATAAGAGTGGAGTCACTAACCGAGTTATTGATGCATTGAGTAGGAGAAGATCTTTGATGACCAAGATGAAAATTAAAGTTCTTGGTTTTGATGAGATGAGAGATTCTTATGAGTTTGATCCTGATTTGTCTGAGCCATGGAGAAAGTGCAAAGCACCTATTCAAGATCAACAGGATACTAAATGGGATGAATATTTTGTTATAAAGTAAAGTCCACCAAGATAACTGAGAGGGGGGAGGTAAATCAGTTATTAGATTATTATAACTTTTATCAACTTCAACAACATTTAATCATGTAAGCAATATAATTACCAACCATAAAAAGATATTCATACACAATAACACAATGACATAAGATATGTTGACTAGGGAACCTCTTGATCAAAGAGTAAACCCCAGTGGGAACGATGCCCACAAAAGATGCACTAATATGAATATTTCTTGTGAAAGGATGGACTTTGTTAAGAGTCTTATGAAATACATTCAGTACATATGAATCCTTGTTAAAAGATTCTAACTCTGTTAGGAGTTATGGACGACAGAAGGACCCACTGCCCAAACAACTTCAGGGTAAGATCACTGAACACACTATCCAACTGATCTTTTTATTACTCAATAGAATAATACCAAAAGATTACTGATCACAACAATATGTTACCTCATCTCTGACTATGCCAAACTGCACTCACCGCTACACCAGCTCTCAATTTCAGATCTATGTACCTCACATGTCTTCCTTCACAAATTCACTTTCACAACTTCATTCAATTCATCATAATTCATCACAACCATATTCAACCATATTAAAATAAGGGAAAACATTCCTTTCTTTATACCACACTCAAGTAATTACAAATGAGTTGGCATCCAATTACAAAATAAAAGTTTCCACATGCTACATTAAAATTACATAAAACTATCAGCTTCCAATTAGAATAATTATTCACTCGTGTGACCTCAAAGTTTGTGCTATCATCTACGTCATTAACAATATGTCTTCAACTTCTCTCTAACTATGCAAAATCATATTACATCTCGATTAGGAGATATCATCCGATTTCCACAAACTGCTACTTAGGAACACTGCCTGAATACTGCTTCCACCAAAATGCTCATAACTTCCATGAATAAATGAATTACTGTATGCGCTCTTAACCATGAACATATAACATATCAAAGAGTAAATTCTCAACATCGCATAGCTTGATCTACAATATCCCATGTGCGCTAATCAAAACACTATCTGCTCCTCTGCTAATCTCCAGAAGATCACTGTGTTGACATCAATGACAATCATAGTCATGAATGCAACAACAACTGCTACAGAATGGCTACCAATACTCCCATAGGATATATTCAACATTCATTCTTAACAATCTCCCCCATTGGCATTGATGGCAACATAGATTAAAAACAGCCAATGTTCCAAAAATCCAACACTACAACACTGCTGCTCTAAAAAATACTTCAAGTCCTCTTCATCAATCAAATCTTGCTTCGTTTTTCTATTCAGTTCTCTCCAATAGATGGTACAAATGGTTTTTCATGTACACTTCTCCCCCATTGACATCAATGACATAAATTCCATCAGTATATCAACAACAACTCTAATGTCAAAAGACATTATTCAGAAAATACATTCACTAGAGTCCTCATGACTCAGTTCAGATACACATACTCCCCCATAGAGGAAGTACCAACATCCAGTCTAGAAGAAAGATAAGGCTCATATACCACTGGATGGATGCAACAAGCTGCATCACTTCTTAAAAGTAGGCTAGGGCATAACCCCAAGCATGCCTCTCAGATACTCAAATGTATCCTTAGGCAAAGGCTTTGTAAATATGTCTGTTATCTGCTCCTTTGTGCTTATGTACTCAAGTCTGACTTCTTTTTCAGCAACTTTCTCTCTTAGCACATGATACTTAATCTTTATATGCTTTTTCTTAGAATGTAATACATGGTTCTTAGACATACTAACTGTGCTGGTGTTATCACAATGTATAACAATAGGTTCAACAAACTTTATTCCAATATCCTTCAACATCTACTTCTTCCAAATTATCTGGTTACAATTGTTTGTTGCTGCTACATATTTTTCTTCTGTTGTGCTCTGTGAAATACAATTCTGCTTCTTGCTTAGCCAAGAAGCCAATCTTCCTCCAAGGAAAAATGCTCCACCACTGGTGCTCTTTTTATCATCAACACTGCCTCCCCAATCAACATATGTATATGCACATAGGGTAAAATTATTAGAATTTTCATACCACAATCCATAGTCCATTATGCCTCTTAAATATCTCAATATCCTCTTTACTGCTGCATAATGTGATTCTATAGGTTTAGCTTGAAATCTTGCTACAATTCCAACTGAATGTGCTATATCAAGTTTTGTATGTGTCAAGTACTGCAATCCTCCAATCATAGATCTGTACTTCTTCTGTTCAACTATAGGAGTCTCATCTGTGCTAAATAATTTATGTCTAGTTACCATAGGTGTTCCAACTGGTTTACAATTCTCCATTCCAAATCTCTTAAAACCATTCACTTCACAAAAAGTGTTAAAATCTCTAGAAGTAAATTCTCCACCTCTATCAAGTCTCAAACATTTAATCTTCATTCCAGATTCATTCTCAACTTTATTCTTAATGATCTTAAACTTATCAAATGCTTCAAACTTTTCTTTAAGAAATGCAATCCACATCATTCTTGTAAAATCATCAACAAGAATCATAAAATACCTTTCTCCATAGAATCCTCTAGTCCTGGTAGGACCGCTCAAATTTGTATCAACAATTTCCAATTTCTCTGCAGATGTGAACTTCTTACTGGGAAATGAACTTCTCTTCTATTTAGCCATCACACATTCCTTTCAAATCATGTTAGTAGGTTTCATAATTTTAGGCAAATCTCTTACTGCAAGTGTAGTACTTATTTTCACAATGTTATCAAAATTTATATGACAAAATCTTCTATGCCATAACCAACTGTCATCAATCTTAATAATCAAACATGTTATCTCAGTAAGATTCAACTGAAATACATTACCTCTGGCTCTAGATCCAGTTCCAATCAAATTTTCATCTTTATCTTTTATCACACAAGTTTTTTTAGTAAACCAAACTTGATACCCCTTATCAACTAACTGTCCAACACTCAAAAGATTATGTTTCAAACCATCCACAAAGTAAACATCATCAGTATTAGTCTTCCCATCAAGAGTAATAGATCCTATACCTTTAATCAAACAAGGTGCATTGTTTCCAACTCTAACAACTCCTCCATCATAATTGTTAAACTTTATGAACTTTTTCATTTCTCTAGTCATATGATGTGAAAAACCACTATCTATAATCTAATCAGCTTTCTTTTCAACTTGAGAAACTAGGGATTTTTCTTCCTTAACATCTGTTTCATGATTTTCTTCTTTAATTGCTACAAATCCTATGTCATCATTATTCTCGATATCACTTTCACTTAGAGTTCTCTCGATACTAGCTTCAAGATCTTCATCATTAGCATAATAACATTCCTTAGATCTTCTAGGATTGAAATTGTTTTTGTACTTTTTAACTCTCTTAGGACATTTAGATGTAAAATGATCATATTCTTGACAAGTCCAACATTTAAAAAATTTCTTACCATCTAGTTCTCTCTTCACAAGTAAGGCAATACACTCTTCAATCTTCCTGTCTTCTTCATTTTTAGATCTACTACCGCCAGCATAATCTCCACTCACACTGATGCTTCTTGACAAAGTAGGGCGAACACTAAGAGCACTGAATGTTGTCTCCATTCTAGGAAAATCTCCTGATAACCTTGGGTTCATTTCAGTTGCTTCCAATCTTCCAAGAAGAGTCTCTCTTGTAAAGTTCAAAGTATAAGGTATAACTTGTTCAATCATCTGTGTTGTTTGCTTAAACACAAGAGTCAATGCCCTTAGAATTTTCCATATCACTTCATTCTTTGTCTTTGTTCCTCCACAAGATTTTATGCCTGCAACAATTTCTGACATTCTACCAATATAGCTTCTAACAGATTCATCTTCCATCATTCTTATATCTTCAAATGCACATATCCAATTATGTAATCTAGCTTTCTTTGCATGTTCATCACCTTCAAAAGTAGAGTGTAAAGCTTTCCAAATTTCATGAGATGTTTTTAGATATTTTACCTGACTATACTCATTCTCCGGAAGGGCTGTCAAAAGTGCTTTTCTAGCAAGTATGTTACACATGAATAGATCTCTTTCATCACTAGAACATGTTTCAAGATTATCCTCTTCAATGATAGTCTTCTCATTCTTTGTAATCAACCAATAACCTAGTCCTAAACATAGTAGATGTGTCTTCATCTTTTCTTTCCAGCTGTCAAAATTTACTCCATCAAACTTAGGGCTTTCTTTCTTGAAATTTTCCATGGATCTCCTTAAGCTGTTAATCTTTTCTTTCAAGGACCTGCTGCTCTGATGCCAATTGTTAGAAAGTAAAGTCCACCAAGATAACTGAGAGGGGGGGGGGGGTGAATCAGTTATCAAATAATTATAACTTTTATCAACTTCAACAATATTTAACCATGTAAGCAATATAATTACCAACCATAGAAAGATATTCATACACAATAACATAATGACACAAGATATGTTGACTAGGGAACCTCTTGATCAAAGCGTAAACCCTAGTGGGAATGATGCCCACAAAAGATGCACTCATATGAATATTCTTTGTGAAAGGATGGACTCTGTTAAGATTCTTATGAAATACATTCAGTACGTATGAATCTCTGTTAGGAGATTTTGAATCCCTGTTAAAAGATTCTAACTCTGTTAGAAGTTATGGAAGATAGAAGGACCCACTACCCAAACAGCTTCAGGGTAAGATCACTGAACACATTGTCCAACTAATCTTTGTATTACTCAACTAAATAATACCAAAATATTACTGATCACAACAATATGTTGCCTCATCTCTGACTGTGCCAAACCGCACTCACTGCTACACCAAATCTCAATTTCAGATCTCTGTACCTCGCATGTCTTCCTTCACAAATTCACTTTTACAACTTCATTCAATTCATCATAATTCATCACAACCATATTTAACCATATTACAATAAGGAAAAGCATTCCTTTCTTTATACCACACTCAAGTAATTACAAATGAGTTGGCATCCAATTACAAAATAAAAGTTTCCACATGCTACATTAAAATTACACAAAATTGTCGGCTTCCAATTAGAATAATTTTTCACTCATGCGACCTCAAAGTTTGCATTATCATCCACATCACTAACAATATGTCTTCAATTGCTCTCTAACTACGCAAAACTAGATTACATCCCAATTAGGAGATATCATCCAATTTCCACAAACCGCTACTCAGGAACACTGCCTGAATACTGCTTCCACCAAAATGCTCATAACTTCCATGAATAAATGAATTACTGTTTGCGCTCTTAACCATGAACATATAACATATCAAAGAGTAAATATTCAACATCGCATAGCTTGATCTACAATATCCAACGTGCACTAATCAAAACATTGTCTACTCCTCTGCTAATCTCTAGAAGATCACTGTGTTGACATCAATGACAATCATAGTCATGAATGCAACAACAACTGCTATAAAATGGCTGCCAATACTCCCATAGGATATATTCATCATTCATTCCTAACATATTTTATTTAGGAAGGTATGTTTTTTAAAGGTATTCAGTTGTGTATACCGAGAGGAGCAATGAGAACTAATCTGATAAAGGAGAAACATAGTAGTGGTTTGGCTAGACATTTTGGTGTTGATAAGACATGAAATTTTCTTAAGGAGAAATACTTTTGGCCGCAGTTGTACAAAGATGTTCAGAAATTTGTAAAAAGTTGTGGAGTTTGTCAAGTTGCAAAAGGAGTAAGTCAGAATACTGGATTGTATACACCGATTATTGTACCTAAGAAACCTTGGATTGACATCAGTATGGATTTTGTTCTTGGCTTACCGAAGATAGTAAGAGGTAATGATACTATATTTGCTATTGTGGATAGATTTTCTAAGATGACACATTTTATACCTTGTAGAAAGACATCAGATGCAGTACATGTAGCAGGTCTTTTCTTTAAGGAAATTGTTAGATTGCATGGATTATCGAGGAGTATTATATCTAATTGAGACAGTAAATTTATTGGATACTTTTGGAAGACTCTTTGGAGAAAGTTTGGCACTAAGTTGAAATATAGTTCTACATTTCACCCACAAACTGATGGATAGACAGAGGTTGTGAACACAAGTTTGGGAAATCTTTTGAGATGTTTAGTTGGAGACACACCGAGTAATTGGGATTCTATGTTGGCACAAATAGAATTTGCATACAATAATTCAGTGAATAGGAGTACTAGAAAGATACCCTTTGAGATTGTGAATGGCATACAACCAAGAGGCATATTTGATTTGAGGGACATTGCTAATGAAGGAAAGAGAAGTGTTGAAGGAGTGAAATTTGCTAAGTACATGAAAACGTTGCATGAAGATGTGAAGCTGAAGTTGGAAGATAGTAATTAGAAATACAAAGACAGAGTTGATAGATCAAGAAGACATAAAACTTTTGATGTTGGTGATGAAGTGATGGTTCATTTGAAGAAAGATCAATTTCTTGTTGGAACATATGAGAAATTGAAAATGAAAAAGTTTGGACCTTGCAAGATTTTAAGGAAATTTGACAGTAGAAATGCATATGAGATTGAGTTACCTGATGACATGGTCATATCACCTATTTTCAACATTACCGATTTGTATGAGTATCATGAACTTGATGAAGACATGGCAGCATTGATGGAATATCCTAAGAAGCAGAAAGAGGAAGTTGAGTAGATCTCAGAGCAAAGAATTGGCAAAAGTACAAGAGGAAAACAACATATGGAATATCTGGTAAAATGGAAAAATAGACCAATTGAAGACAGTTCATGGATTTCATAGTCTAAGTTGGATGCAGCTCGGGCCATACTTGTTTCATGATTCAGAGAATCATTTCAAACAACCCCAAGTGTCTGATGCAGGAGCATCTCGGGTCCTTGGCAAGCCTGTCACCAAAAGTATATTTGAGTTTGTCTGTGTTGCTCGGTTCCTACTTTGACCGAGTTGGTTTGGTGTTGGTCGGTTTCTTTTGTTTGCCAGTGTTGGTCGGTTATCTCTTTGAGTAATGAGTTATTTTTCTGACACTTGGTGATGCTTGTCTAGCGCTCGGTTGGCTTTGCTTACTGACAGGTTTCTTTGGAGTTTCTGTTGAGGCCGTCTTGTGCATTGATTATGGGTCACATATTTAATGCTGGTATCCATCATTGGGAAGCGTGTGGTCCCAGATCTGACTGTTCCTTCCATTGATTGTGGATCTGAAGGCCGACTCATTTTGGTAGCCTCTTGTATAAATATAGTTGTTTGGTTAGAGTTTAGGGGGCAATTTTGGATAGAAATAAGAAGATAGAAGATTAGAGATTGTTAGCAGATCCTCGCATGTTTGAGGACTTCTGTAATTCATGGTAATATCTAGCCATAACCGGGAAGGCCTTATAGCCCGGCATGTATTAACCTATTTGAAGAAAATTAATGAAAGATCTGACATTCTCTCTCTCTCTCACTGTCATTGTGTTATTGCTTCTGCGTGTTGTTGAGCAGGCTGGATCTGTAGGGTGTGCCATTTCTTGGCCCCTCCTCTTCCCTGCCTTGCATCATACACACAAACTATGGTTGCAATTGGGTAGCGCCGTTGCTAATGAATGATGAATTTTGAAAGCTAGTTTCTTAGCTACAAAAACTAAACAAGCTCTCTCAAATTTGGTTCATAATACCAGCTAATATTTCTATTTTGGATTGTTTATGATTAAATATTTCCTCTTTAGAATTGACTTCTGTACGCCTCCCACACGTTTGGTTTAAAATCCAGATGACCAGCCTCTGAGGTTTTTGTATCTATTAACTTTATTTAGATTAAAAAATATTTATAAAAAAAACTTCGAACAGATCGGTCATATAAACCATAGTTTTCACGTTGCAATCAAATAATCCCAAACCAGAAAAGATGATTATTTCAATTTAATTTGACATCTCTTCAATTTTTTATTTTTAATGTTTAACTTGACCTATATTTACACATTAGATTTTTTTTATATTTTATTATCAATTCCAATGTAAATAAAATATTTATGTATTATCTTAAAAATTATATAAAAAACATAAATTTAAAAATATAAAAAAATAATAAAATAATGTATGTTAAAACATTAATAAAAATAATGATCTTAAAATTAAATATATAAAAATAATAATTTTACAAATGTAAAAAAATTAAATTCATTATATACATAATTAGTATAGATTGTATTTTTATTAGGATATATATATTTTTTATTTCTTCTTAATCGGCAACAATTGTTGATGGACTCTATGCCAGTGATGGGGGGAAACCTGAACCTACGTATCTTAAATGAAAATTGGATTCCTCACAATGTTGTCACATCATTTTTCCTGCCTTCTCATAAAAAATCACCGACTTTCTTCCCTCTTCCACACATTTGTTCCAGTACGAAAAGATAAGCCCTGTTCCACTCACATGCAAATCCCTCTTTTTCTTCCTTCCACATTCATTCCACTTTCTTCCCTGTACGAAAAGGTAAAGCCCTGTTCCCCTCACATGCATATCCCTCTTTTTCTTCCTTCCACTTTCTTCCCTGTACGAAAAGGTTAAGCCATTCTTCTGCATGCTTTCCTCTCAGATTCCACGTTTTTTCCACATTGGTCCACATATGAGTGGATTCCACGTTTCTTCCACCAACTACTCGCTTTCCTTATTCGCTCTCTTCTTTATTTAATTCCCTGCTTTCCCTTCTCTTACCCACACCTAGTTTTTGCCCTCGCTGGAAACCTTATTTTTCTAGCCTGCTTCCATTTGTTTTCTGTGTTCAATTAAATCTATCCCCATGGCATCAACATCTACTACCTCTGCTCCAACAGAGAGCGAGCCTGCAAACACTTGTCAAAGAGTGGCGCAGTCTTCATCTTCTTCTTCTTATCCATCATCTTCTGGAGGCTTGTTTTCATGCTGCTTAGATTGGGTTTCATCCTTTGTTTCACGGCGCTCAATGGAATCGAATTACATGGCATCTACTTCAGCTACAACTGGCTGTATACCAGAGAATGAAGGTATTATGGTTGCTTTCCATGAAATCTCACCGTATTCATGTACACCCTCAACCCTCATTCAAAAGCCCTCTTTCGATGTTTTTATTAATCATCGTGGACCAGATGTGAAAAAAACAATAGCCAGTAGAATCTATGATATTCTTGAGAGCATGAAAGTCACAGCTTTTTTGGATTTAGAGGAACTGGAAAATGGTGATTTCTTGCCTACAACTATAGAAGCAGCAATCCGCGGTGCCACTCTGCATATAGCAATTTTTTCAGAGAGGTATGCAGAATCAGCTTGGTGTTTAGAAGAGCTGTCTTTAATGCTTAAAAGTGGCGCCAAAATTGTTCCCATTTTCTACTATGTTGAGCCTTCTGATCTCAGATATGTAGCTCAGGGAAAAGGAAAGTACGTTGCTGCTTTTAACAAGCATGAAAAGAAGTGTAGATATAGGCCAGAAAAGCTTCAGGAATGGAAAAAGGCACTCTCTGATGTCTCATTATACAGTGGTCAAATCATAAAAAATAATGAGTAAGTAGCACACATTTGGCCTCCCTGTCTTTAACAAATATGTGTTTTCTTTTATGACTATGGCATAGACATCTGTGCATAGTTTGATTTTTTAATGTTTTTCCTTGTTCAGTGATGAGATGAGGCTGTTCAAGAACATTGTGAATATTGTGCTGAAAGAAATAGTGAATGTGCCCTTAATAGTTGCAAAACATCCAGTAGGTTTAAAAGAAACAGTGGAAGATTTTGAGGATACACTCCACCTTGTCCCAGACGATCAGGATGTACAAATTGTGGGTATTTGGGGCATGGGTGGTTCGGGCAAGACCACTCTTGCCAAAGAATTATACAACAGAAGATCCTCCTATGTGGAGAGATCTTGTTTTATTTTTGATATTAGAGAAGCCAAAGGTGCATTGCAGAACAAGCAGACTCAACTCCTCAAAGGCTTTGGTGGGAATGAACAATTGGACAATATAGAGCAAGGTAAGGCTATTCTTGCAAGGCATTTGAGATCTTTTAAGGTGTGCATTGTGATCGATGACGTGGATGATGTGGATCAATTGGATGCGCTTTTACCTGTAAAAGACAGTCTTGTAAGGGGTAGTCTCATCATTGTTACAACAAGAGAATATGGACTTCTTACATCCTGGGGTATAAATTCTATATATAAAATGAAACCACTTGATCCGTTCAATGCGGAACAACTTTTTTGTTGGCATGCATTCTTACTTCCCTCTCCCCTCCATGGATTTGAGAAGCTTGCTAAAGAGTTTGTAGAGGCCTGTCAAGGATTGCCCCTGTCTCTAAAGGTATTTGGAGGACAACTATATGGGAGGTCCAACAAACAATATTGGGAGTCTTTGTTTCATAAGATCTCAAGAATTTTGGATAAAAATATTAGAGAGAAACTCAAAGTAAGTTATGATGCTCTTGATGATGAAGAAAAAGAGGCATTCCTTGATACAGCATGCTTCTTTATTGGAGAAGAGAAAAGTTTGGCAATTGAAGTCTGGGATGGATCAGGGTGGAGTGGTATATACACTTGGGAAAGACTTTTAAATAAGTGTTTGATTGAGGTTGATAATGATAATTGCATAAGAATGCATGACCACTTAAGAGATTTAGGAAGGGAAGTTGCAAATCAACATTCAACCTCTCGAATTTGGTTATCCCAGCAAATTATTGATTCTAGCAAACAAATAGAGGTGAGTTTAATATTTTCTTTTAGTTTAGAGCTAACAATGGAAAGGAAACACCTTTGGTCAAAGATGTTTGTTGATTTTATTTGTTAAACAGTTGTTTGAAAGACTAGTCTTGTTTGTCCATTTTACAGTCTAATTGAAGTAACAACTTGATCTATTTATGTTTGAAACTATCTTTGTATTGATAATTTGTAAGAAATTATAATTATAATTTATTTTTGCTATATATTTAATGACCCTCATACTGGTCCTTGCTATCTTGATGTATTTTAATGCTTAATCTTTCTTTTTTTAAGGAGTCTAAATCTTTTAAAAATCCCCACTTATCATTTAGAAAATTTAGTTATGTTGTATGTGTTTGAATAGTGAATAGATTTGTTTTTATTTCTATAGAATTCTAAACTTTTTTTTTAATTTCCAGAAAGCAAATAGCATTCGAGGAATTAAGGTTGCCCCAACTGGAAGAGAAGAGCGGTCATATGTACGTTTGTTGTGTTCACTATTTCTCTGCATACTAACACTAATTCGAATTGTTTGTACAAATTTTCTGTATTATGTAGTTTTTCAAAATAGTTCATAGCTATAGCATTCAACACTCGATGCCCTTTCAAATAATATAGGGAAGATGTTGATTAATTAGTGAGTTTGTTATGTTTTGTGGTTGTTGATGGCAGGCTGAACGCTTAAGTGGCGGAATTTTATTTCTCAGAACCTCTTTAGTTGGACTAAAACTTTTAGTGATTGAAGGAAATTATCTTAATCAAATAATCGATGAGGCATCAAGAGAGCTGCTCTGGCTTCGCTGGGACGATATTGGGCAGAGAATTCTTTCGACACAACTTTCATTAAAAAAATTGAAGGTTTTACAGCTATCTGAATCATTTGGACAGAAAAATCTCTTAGAAGAGCTATGGGAGGCTGAGAGCGATGTGAGTTTTTGCTCTATTAAATATATATTTCAATTTTTTTTTTATAATAATTAATTGTAGTTTGTTTTATGCCCGCCTCATTGGAAATGTGCTGCAGGCTCCCGTGGAGCTAAGAGAGTTGATTATTTCCACTTGCTGGAGATTCCGAAGATTGCCAAACTCAATAGGGTGTGTGAATGAGTTGAAAAAGATAGTAATAAAGGGGAGCTCACACATAGATAGTCTGCCAGAAGAGTTTTGTCATTTGCTATTATTAGAACACCTCGAATTATCTAGTTGTTCAATGTTATCATCACTACCGAGTAGGTTCGGTGATTTGACAAATCTGCAGTATTTAGATTTGTCCCTGTGTAGCAACTTAAGGAGGTTACCAGTTTCTTTTAAGAACTTGATTCTCCTAAAATATCTCAATTTCACGTGGTGTGGAAAGCTCATGCTTCGGTCAGAAGATTTTCAAAACATTACAAAGCTGGAGTATTTGAGATTTTCTGGCTGCACACAATTGGAGGAGCTGCCTGAAAATATCACAAATCAGGCGTCCTTGAGAACCCTCGATTTAAATATTGTGGAGAGGTTGAAGGAGCTACCAATTAAAATAGATCAACTAAGCAGACTGCGAGAGATTTTGATAGGGAGTAAATTGTTGATAAGTTTGCCAAACTCTCTTGGAAACTTGTCTTCCTTAACAAATCTTTCAATAGAGAATTGTCCCAATCTGGAATCTTTGCCGACCCCTCTTGGAAACTTGTGCTCCTTGACAGATCTTTCAATTCGTCAGTGTCCAAAGCTTAAGCATTTATACATATGCGAGTGCCCAATCAGCCAAGCTGATTTTGGAGCAGCATATTTATCTTTTGCATTAAGCAACCTGATGTGGCTGACACTTGACCAAACAGCAGTGTGCAGGGTTTCATTATCTGAAGACCGTTATCCCCGTCTGCAGAGGTTATTCCTCTTTTAAAATAATCATTTAACAGAGATCACAGCACTGCCAGTAAACCTTGAAATTCTGTTTATATGGAGGTGTCCAAAGCTGGAGGAGCTTCCGAGCTTTACACGATTAACTTCTCTCAGAGAGTTTCAAGTACACAATTGTGACCGAATTGAGAAAATAGAAGGTTTACAACATTGCACAAGATTGGAAGGATTGTGTTTATTATGCAGTGAAAGTGAGAGGTTGGAGATGCCGGGCATAGAAAGCTTGGAGAATTTGAGGACACTGAACCTGACAGCAAGGAAGGGATCAGATATCCAAAGTTGCATTCAAAGGGTGCAGGTAATAAAATAGTAGTTTGAAGGAACATAATATTTGAACTTATCTTCA
Source organism: Chamaecyparis obtusa (assembly GCA_027943335.1). Lineage (NCBI taxonomy): Eukaryota > Viridiplantae > Streptophyta > Pinopsida > Cupressales > Cupressaceae > Chamaecyparis > Chamaecyparis obtusa. Next base: position 69,909 of record BSBK01011135.1, read on the forward strand.
TCTAATTTTGCACTGACTGAATGTTGTGCAGAAATGCCCAGATGATATTACAATAATATGCATGCGGGTGGTCCCCGAGGCGTGGCCACTTGTGGACTCCTTCGAGCTTGGGCTGTCTCCTCATCTGTCAGTGGCTGATTCCTTCTCTAACCATTCCTCCAATAAATCGAATTTGGTGGTGCAGAACCATTTGTCCAGTGGCAATGCCATTATGCTCTGTTTTCTTATAAATGCTGCTGAAATTTGGACTCCTTGTTTGATGAAGCGTCTGGACACGGACTCTTCCGACTTAGTATGGGAGACGGGGATTGGAGAGGGTAGATGGGCAGTGATATGTGTCTTAACACAACGTTCCAGGTGGCTCACTGGAAATGATGAATTCTACATCGGTGGTTCACCGCCAAAAAAAGTGGAGAGAGGTTTGGCTGTGAGAGGAGAAGAGCAAACACTAGTCATGGAGGCATTACTCCCACTTTTACAAAGCATTTCAAGTTAATATTAAGTTTTTTTTGGTAAGTGTGAAATTAGTAGGTTTAAATAAGTATCATGTAGTGGTTAGTATTTATCGTAATTAATTTATAATATAAAATAATATAATAATTATAAATTATTAAAATTAAATCACTATATAAAGGTAAGATATATTTATTATTAATTTCAATAAAGGTAAGATATAATTATTATTAATTTCAATAATTTTCAATAATAATTAATTATAATTAATTGCTGTACATAAGTTATGTTTTGTTAGTTGTAATTTCTTGTTAATCTTCTTTTTTTTGGTTGGTTGGGATGTCTTTGTTGGATCTTATTTCCTAAAGAAATTTCTATTCTACCTCTTCTATAATTATTTTGGGATTTCACCATATTTTTCACTTTTCTTGTAAAATTGTTTAGGCTTGGATGATTTCAATCTAAAATATTAAAAAAAATCATAAAAATTATAATAAAAACAACATAAACATTTTATAAACATAATTTTGATAGAAAAGTAGATGTCTAATTATATATTCATTAGATCAATTATGAGTATTCATCAATTATGAGTATTCATCTAAATGAATTTAGTTTTACATTAGATAAAAATATAATCTTACTCCAAAAATCATGTGTTTGAAAAGTAACCAAATAATTGGTTGAGATATATAATTATTATTTTTGAAATATTTTACCAATTTGTTATTAAAATTCTTGATAAAATAAAATATTTTGATTTGCAAATTGAATAAAAATCTATACATCTTAGTATTCAAAATAAAATGCAATACAGGTTTGAATGAAAGATCATATTTTTAAATATTCTTCTTACAAACGAACAAAACCATGTTTCTTATTACATCTATGTCAATTGTTCTTATGTGTTTGTGGTTCAAACTAATAGACTTAAAATCTTAACCATTTTCACACTTTTCTATATCAATAGAATAGAGGCTCACAATGATTGTCATTAATTATCTCTAACATATAACGATAGCCATGGAAACTAAAGTGTCATAAGAGATTAAAAAAAAGAGATATAAGATAGAACCTCTGGGTTGTGGAAACATAATAAAAGCACTTCATCCATAAGCCTTCCCAACAAAATCCATACCAACATTATTCCTATGTATTTGGACAACACTAATTTTCTTCATGGAATATTTCCTAAGGATTTGTAGTTAAGTAGGAAAGGCAAGGATAGCTAGGCATAAAATTGTCTCAATTAGAGGACTAAGAGTAATATTATAGTCTGCTGTATGGTAAAAGAAAATAAATTATTGATGTTATCTAAAAGCAAAAGGACTTTTCAAATTTGAAATTCATGTTACATTAACTATGGAATTTGGCCTACACTACATTTCTTTTGTGTGGATATTCTTATGCATTCCTACAATTTGAGTAGTATAAGTTAATTCAATAAAATGTATGCATAGAAATGCAACAGAAATAAATTTCTGTATCAATTTCAGCTTGTTGGTTGGAAGGCCACAACCAAAGTTTAAAAAATATTTCACTAGATTCATAGTACATTTTTTTAAGTAGTCTTCATATATTATTTTAAATTAAATTATTAGTTGCAAATAATATTGAATGCAAAATTGTAGGCAAATAAATAGGAGATGGAGATACATGGTAAAGACACTTGTCACTTTTCGCAATAAGCAACTACTACTTATTTGTGGCCTCCCCTTTTTTTTAGCTTAATTTCAATTTTTAAGTGCTCTACAAAAATAGCAAAAGATTCTAAATTATTATTTCCCTATAATTAGTAATTATGTCGATAGACTTTCTCCTGGGGAGATGCCCACTGGCTTTTTAAGAGTTCCCAACAGTCTTACACCGGGAATATCTATTTCAGTTGTGAAATGAAGGTGTCATGAAATGGTCTCTCAGCTCGAAAAGGAAGAACGGTGTGGGATCTGTGCGCGTGTATAATCTCCTAGCAACGTGTCCCTTCTAATGTAGCTCCTCTAAGAAACGTGTCCCATGCATTTTGACAATTCAGTACTGACATAGGCTACTTCCTCCACCAAGTGTCTACCACGGTGTCCCTGTCTTTTATTAATGAGAAATATGTGTGTGGTGAATTTGGCATTACGTACCTGTGCAATGACAAGGAGACCAGAGCCACCTTCTCCTACAAGACAAGTTTGAAGAAGAAGCATAGAACGACCATCGATATCAAGGACGTGAGGTGCAAGGTAGTGTTATTGGATCTCAATCTGCAATCTGGTGTTTCTTGTTTTCTCTGACATGTCATGCAAAGGCTGCATTTCTCTAAGAAAACTCCACTGATATAATCTTGAAGCATACCTCAACAAACGATTAAAGCTGACTGTTTGAATCGATAGCTCAAATATATGTATACTCAGTGCTCTTGATAAACCAGCCACCCATGTATTAATTTGGACATTGAACAAATTCCCACAACTTGTGGGATCTTAATGATTTTCCTTTTGACATAGGAAGTAGAATGGGTAACTATTTTCATCATAGATTTAGAGAGGAAATAAGTAGTAATTTGGCATTATGTTGATCACTCTATTGAGCAAGAATTGTAGTGTAGATTGATCATATTTTGAGTTGAAGGATCACAAGACTTCTGATTTCTTCTGTTTATGTTTGATGTAATTTTCTCAATTTGGAATAAATGTAGAGTATATTTATTAATGGAGGAAGATCATGCTCTTGGCTTAGGTTTGCTATATTTGGTTCCTATGAAACTTATATCAGTTTAAGATTGCTATGGAGTATTATTATTTTTTATATTTTTCAGTCAAGTGCAGTGCTATTTTATGTTTTAGTTGCAGTGAAATGCAGTGCTATTTTCTTTAATCTGGTTTTATATTTTTCTCTTTTTCAATTTTTGATTGAAATGTTGTGCATGCTAAAGTGTTTTATTTGCTTTGAATAATGTATCATGGTGTTATTCACTCTGATAAATAGAGTGTATTATATTTACCTATATTCTTCTGTTGTAGTGGATTGTTTGTTGGTTTGATTATTAGTTTTCTTGACAAATTATAAATATCTATAGTATTAAAATATGATTTATTTTCTTTTATAATGTACACTTCAAAATAACTAAGCCCGTCAATAAAAGAAACAATTTGTGGAAAGACAGTAAAAAATGTTCCATGTTTCTAAATCTCCATTTCATGTATGAACAATTAAAAATATTAACTTTTGACAAATAGTTGCAACCAGATACACAATGTACATATAGGATAAACATTGATGGAATGACTCACAATAAAAAGATGGAACAATGACATATATAGTGAACGATAGGTAGATACTTGTTACCTACAGATTTTGTGTAATTATTGTAGGCTTCCTTTTCCCAAAATCACCCTAGAATTTTATAAGGTGTTATTTATTTTTGTTTACCTTTGCACAAACACCTTGTCGGTTGAACTTGAACCATCGAACTCAAGTAGTTCAATGTTCAACGTTCAATAACATTCGTCGATATGGTTTCATTTTCATTGGCAAGTCGAACGGCATTTCCACTTTGCATCGCGCGCTTATCTCTTGAACTGTGAATATTGAACTAAGTTTGGTTCAAACTTCCGAGTTCAATGGTCTTTATTGTCTTGTAAAGCTCTTCGCTATTTTCCTTTATGGCTTAACTTTTGCCCTTTTATTTTGATTAAATCATACTGATGAATAGTCCCTCGTCATGTATGTTGAACTTGAATTGTGAATTCTCATAATTCTAGGTTCAGAGTTCAATGTTGGCCCGTAATTTGAAAAAGGTAAAAATGACATGACACATGTGACAGCTGGCACTTCATTATGTTATTCGCACGTGTTGAAAGTGTGTGATTAATTGATGTGACTTTAAATTGTCATTTCAAGTAAGGGGAAAGTACAGTAAGTAATGATACATATGCCACGAGACATTCAATAATCATTAATTCAAAAAGTTGTGCGCCATTAATTCAGCTTGCACCGAATGTCTCAGAGATTTGTAAACTACTTGCAATAAATATCAAGAGTCCAGCCATATTTTCTCATAATGCTAAGAAGATTTCATGCCGCAGCTATCACGAAAGGTATTCTCCTCTCATCTCAGAGCTCTGTCATTCGCATAAAACCAAGTGAGCCCTTTTTCTAGCTTCATCCTTCCTTGCAGTATTACTTTAAGGTGCATTTCTATGTTAGCTTGTTGTTTTCTCCTGTTAAAATTTCTAAATTTGAAAGCCTAAGATGAAGGACCTCGTGCGTAATTTCAGAAATACTTCCCCGTTATTATGTTCCCTGCCTAATTGTGAAGATACCCATATCAAAACTAGACCTCTAGAAGATATTATAGCCCGCATTAAGGAACCTATCCCAGGCTCCATGCTAGACAAAGCTATCCAGAGTGGCTTAACTGATGCAGCCACATTTCCTATAGTAGCTCCTTGTCGTGAATTAATTATGGAATGTTCCAGGAGATATAGTTTTGAGGAGAAATGCATAAGGAAAATTGATGGGAGCCCACTTGTTTTCATAACCAGGGAGGTAGTGCAAAAACCCCTAGGAATCCCAGAGAAAGACCCATATGAGGGCTGGAACATACCTTCTTCTTATTCAATTTTTGCTACTAAGAGACAGGTGTACAGAAATGAGATCGCTCAGTATTGGCTCCAAAAGGCTCAAAAAGGAGGGTCTCCGCTTCCAAAGCCGTTGACTATAGATCATTTTAAACCTGGGGTGGCAGACTTGGTTATCATGTTGAATAGGATTAAGGGAAACTAGCATGCATATTACTGGCATGATTGGATGTACTTTTATATTCAAGTGACTTTGGGTGGAGATTGGGCTGAGACAATAGCAGATGAACTCAACCACCAATTGGCTAATTTCCTTACCGGTAGCGGCTTTTATATGTCCTCATATTTGTTCTATATTTTAGCCTGGACCTGTGAATGGAACGGTTTATTCCATGAACAACCTGTTCCTAATATGAAAATCTATGATTATTACCCCCACCTTCAGAAGGAATTTTATATGGTCAATTTCCTTAAAGTAAATGGTGTGTTTTTCAGGAAATTGACACATGAGCTCCAGGGGAATACTGAATAGCGAATGTCTGAGGAAGCCAAGTCTTTTGTGAATATTTATGGAAGTTTCTTCATTCAATTCAGGAGATTTACATACTTGAGAGTAGGTGGTTTTGAAGGAGAACCATTTAAATTACCCCGTTATGCTTTTGACAGCCTGGTAATTGCTGAGGTATCTCGTCAATTAGCTTACGTGTACAAAGGAGTCAAGGAGAGAAAAGGTAGAGCTAAGTCTTGTTTCCCAGTTGAATTGGGATATTTTACTTGTAAAACATCTTTTGATGCACTAAACTTGGAGCATTAACTTAGAAAGTTGAATATGAAAACATTTGCATTGAGGAAAGACTTCGATAGCAGAGGTTTTGCAGCTAAACACTTCAGTTTGCCTTACGAGTTTTAGCATATCTCACAAATAGAAGATTACTAGGAAGGTTGCGATGATGATTTCGAAGTGTGGAGAAGAATGTGGTCTAGATTCACTCTGGGGCAGATTATTGCATTTAATATTCAGGTTGATATTTCTGCCATAGATGAAGATGATGGTACCAAAATCATTGATGACCAGTTTGAAACTAGGGTCAAAGGCACTCCACTTCCTGAAATTGATTGGAGTGTTGAGGAGAGGGAAAGTTTAACAATTAAGACTCTCAGTGTAGTAAAAAGAACTAAGAAATGGATTAATAGTAAAAGACCCCCTCCTTCAAAAAGACATAATCCTAGAAGAGCTGCTCATGTTAAAAATGTTGCTGATAAACCCAGGACCACTGCTAATAAAGTTGTTTCCTTTGCAGGTGCTAGGTCTAAGAAAAGTTCCCTTGTTAATCCAACAATTAAAGTTACTCATATTTCCTCATCAGTAAGAAGAACCCCAAGAAGGAAGGTTGACAAGGAAGCCGACAAGGTTGTGAAGGACAGTGAAGTAATAGACCTTGAAGGTATGGATTCCCACATGGCTAAGCAAGTTGATTTGAGTAATGTTGAGGAGGAAATGATGACCCCGACACATGCTAAGGCAGCTTCAGAAAAGCTTCCGGCAAGTATAACAAATGATGCTTTGCAAACACCCTCCCCAGCCCTTAGTTGGTTAGGGACTTCTATTTCAAATAAGAAACGGAATGTTTTACCAATTACTCTTCCTGTGGAAGACATGGTGAGAAAATGTTTGGGGGCTTCTATGAAACCAAAAAGAATCAAGATGGAGTCCATGATTGAAGTAGATGAAAAGACTGGGAGATGGACAGTGGAAAGGGCTTTGCCCAAAACTGACAAGAATGTTTCAGAGGTTATAGTTGATGACTATATCATAGAGAAAATAGATCTTGGGATTGCCAGTAGGGCTGCAGATGCTAAACACTTAGAAACTTCCACAAGAAAGATTTTGCATAGGACTTTTAAAGATGAGAAGGATAAAAAAGATTTGAAGGCAATGATACAGAGACTGTTAGAGTTCATTCAAGCTATTCAAGAACCTAGCCCACTTCCCCTTACTCAAGTTCCTCATACTTTTGACCCCCGCTCACCTGAAGTTCGTAAAACATTGGATAAAATTCAACGGAATAAAATGATTGCTGAAGTCTTCAACAAATGGATTGTGAGCATGATACAGTGAGGGGGAAATTATGTCACTTAGCTAATTGAAACTCACAGGGATGTCACACAGGTTATTTTAGAACTGCTAGCCGAATTATCAGAGTGGAGGAAAGAGAGGAAGAAATGGGGCGGCATTGCTGATCAACTTATAGAGATTAGCTATTATGGCATGATGACATTTCTTGCAGAAAAACCAGCTCCAAGTTTAAATGAAGAGGTCCTGTACATTGCTGTGAAAAGTATAGAATGGAGAAATTCAATCATCAAGGATAGTTGTGATGGAGCGACCCGTCTCCTAACTGATTTAAAAGGCCTTATTGATATCATGCAAAAAGACCTGAAATGTTTAAACATTGTATTGATTGATGAGGAAACTCAAAACGTGAAGAAGGTAGACAAAATAACTCAGGAATGGGAAGCGGGGATAGCTATGATCAGAGATAGTAAAGAACTAACAACAGAAGATCTGACTTCTGTGGTGAATACTGAAGCTATGCTCATCGCTTGTGTGGATCACCTGGAGTCTCACAAGGCAAGCCTAGGACAAATTTGCAAAGACAGGAAGGTACTTGCGCAGCAAATCACCCTCATCAATTTTCCATATCATGCCATGATCATTGGTGCATCCGTGGCACAAGAGGAGTGGAAGCAAGCACGCACATCTAGGGCCTCACCGAACTGAACCCTGATCATCTAGCTCAGCTGAAGATAACGGATTTCCTTGGAAATCATTTGCTTAGGGTGTTAGTTTTCAGTTCCTTTCCAGTTTTCATGCAAAGTAGTTATGTTTTATTCAAAACTCTGGGAGTTTCATTGACATTCTAAATTTTTGATAAGTTGTACCATATGGCTATATAAGGCCAGGAAATTTTTTTGAAAGGGGTGAGTTAGTTTTTGAAGAAAGTAATAGAATAATATAGTTTAGAGTTAAAGTTTTCTACAAAAAACTTGATTTGAAAAGACCTTTCTACCAGTGAATGAAAAAACTTATTTGATATAAATCTGTTGGTTTATGTTTATGAGTGGGCTTCTGTTGGAGTATTATTCAGTGGATGAAATCTTTTCTTGAATTAAGTTGTGTTATTTTATTTTGTTAATCAAAGTTAGATAAAAGTTTAAAGCTATGGTTTTTATTAGTTCAAACCTGTGAGCTTTATAGTGATATCTTGTTACTGATCATAAGTGATCGAATCATATTGATGAAAGATTGCTCATAGCCTTAGTAACTTTCTGGTTAAAAGTTAAATATTTGCAGTAATGCATGGTTTGGTAAAATATATTCATTGAAGATATTATTGGGAGATGTACCATAATTCAGAGAATTAAACATTTGAAGTTTAATTCATTTGTTAGTAAAGATTTGAAATTTCGTAAAGGGTGATAGAGTAAATTAAGATCAAGAATAGAAAAGACAAATTTATTTACTAACAAAACTAATGAAGTGATATGGTTTTGGGATAGAGATGATTGAGTATTGTTATTTGACATGATCATGGACTGAGAAAATAAAAATAATTATTTGTTCAACCTATTTTCTACACCTCACAAAATCACAGACAAGGAGCAATTTTCATGAGACTAGCATATGAGTATATTTGTGGCATATATACGGTAATCAACTTGTTTCTGAATTTCAAAAGTGAAAGAGAGGAATACACGACATCCAATTTTCAGCTTGGAGATTCACATTTGACATTTGAGGTATTCAAAATCTCCCTCTAAAATTTGAGAGTCAAGATTCTGTATTGAAGTGAATTTTTAATAATTTGGAATTGGGACAAGGCATCCTGGAGGTATTTGTTTGAGGGAAAATTAGATGAATATCACCCCTCTAAGAGCCCGTAGAATACATCAAGCTATAGTTGAAAAATAGTAACGGGAGTCATAAAAAAAGAACAGTAAAATGAATTAATTGCTTGAGTTTCAAATGATAAAAACACACACAAAAGCTCCAAAATGTAGCTTCCTCAAATTCAAAAGCCATCAAACCCTACACAAAGAACAGAGCCAAAAAATTTTAAAAATAAAAAATGGAATATACTATTTTTATTCTAAAATTTATAAACATTTCATATGTATGAGTGTAATAGATTACCCATATCCCATTTCCTCTATCTTTATTGTTCTATCTCTTCATCTCCCCCCTCTCCTCTCCCCTTCCTATTTCTCTCCCTCCCACTCCCTTCCTCTTTGTCTCTCCCTTCATAATTATCAGCCTCTTTCTGATACTTGATTTACACACTCTCTTCCCCTCTCTCCCCCTATCTCTCCTTACTCAAATAATAATTGTAAAAACAAAAAATTAGCATAATTCAATTGATTTTTACTATATTTTATTTTATTTTTACAATTTATAAATAATTAAATTTTAAAAATACACTCATACAATTATAATTACGATTAATGGTATTAAAATTTTCAAAATCTATAATATTTATTGTTTTCTGAATTGATTGTGTGTGAGCCTTCCATCAACTTTTCAAAATACACTCCACAATCCATCATTAAATATTAATTGACTAAAAATAGAAAAATAAATCATAAAATATGATCAGAAATATTACTAAAAACCTATGCAAAATCAAATTAAAAAAAAAACTACACTTTTATTTAAGAAAAGAGAACCAAGAAATGTTTATTTTTACATATAATTAAGTCTTCATCTTTCTTGATATTTGAAGCCCACCATGTCTTGTGTGATTCATCTTGAACTTCACAAGAAAATTGAATTCCATTATGTCTTCTTTTTGGAACAAGAAATGTATCGGGTTCTTCTACGATCTCCATACTATAGTTTATCTACTTCTCTTCTACCTCTTTCCAAATGGGGTCGTTATTTCTTGTCAACAATTTATAGCACTATGATTTATTTTATCTACTTCTCTTCTACCTCTTTTCAAATGGGGTCGCTTTTTCCTGCCAATATTTTATAGCACTATGATTTATTTTCTTAATCTGAAATTATGGAGAATATAATTCCAAGTTAATTGATAAGACTATAAGGAGACATATATGATACATCAGAACTGATTATGTTCAGTTTGTACTTTTCATGCAATGCAAAAGTTTCAAACCTAGAATTTTAAATTTAACTATGTAACTCAAACTTGGAAAGACTGGCAATTTCTCTTGTAAGGGATACACCATAGTTTTAGGTTAATTTGTTTGTTATTTTCCATGATTTCTCTAAAAAAAATTATCCATGAAAGCACAATAGACAAAAAAATAGCAAGATAGAGACAAAGGGATATATGGAAGAGGAAATATAGATAAATAGAGATAGAGATACAAATACAAATAGATATATGCATAGAGAGAGGAAAATAACAAAGAGAGGTGGAGTGATAGGTCAAGATAGAGAGGTATGGAGATCAAAAAGGAAATTAGTTTTGTTTCCATCTAACTAAATATGTTTTTAATTCAAAACTACTATAGCATATTGAAGATTTTTTCCACACTCCAAAGTCTGAGGAAGAATGAAATGGACTGAGACCTAAAATGGAAAGGGAAATTGTGCTTTCAAATGGGCAAAATATTGAATCCAATATGCTTGATGCAACTTTAGACTTCTGGTGTAGAGCCAATAAATAGATGCTTCTAATTTCTTATTGGAATATTTGAATGAAATTTGACTAAAAATAGGGGGATTTTATCAAATCAAATAGAAGATGAATCAATAGGTTCGGGATTTTTGATGTTATTTCAAATGGCCACTCATTGAGGATGTTTAAACCAATGCCTTAAAAACCTTTCTTGGTGGAATGGTGACCCACCAATCGAGATGATAAACAAAGGACAATGGGTACTTACATTCACGATTACAAACCCCCATAAAAAAAGTCTGCAATGTCATCATCGCGAACTTGAAGATGTTCTCATGGAGCAAGGAATCTTGATGAAGAGGTATAGGGTGGAAAACACAATAAATACAGGAATTGGGAACATGGTTTAGAAGGACAGATGTATTTGATCAAGAACTTTAAGCTGGAATTAAACTCAGGTGGTAAGAGAGAATGTTTTGCAAAATTTGAGCTAGATTTGAATGCTTCTACAACTCGGGCACTATTGCTTGCCATTATTCTGATTATAACCGTCTACAAGGATTGGCTTGCTTAGGGTTTCAAGCTTAATCTTTGTTGTGGACTAGATATACCAGTTATCTACAAATCATCTATGTTTATCAATGTTGTGGATATGAAGATTACAATTGGCAAACCAAAATGGTAGGGTAAGCCTTTTAAATTAATCTAGGGTTTGTAAATTAAATAGAAGAATTCATAATTAATTTTGGATAAGACTATTTTTTAGAAATATAATAAATGTATTGAATTCAAAAGTTGAGAATGTGCCTTCTCAATGAATCTAGGCTTTACGAAATTATAAAAGAAATTATAATTTATTATTTTTAGAAATGTAAGATATGATTAAATAGAAAGGTGAAGAATATGGCCTTTTAAATAGATACGAGAATGACAAAACAACAAAAGACGTGTGATTTCTATGTCTATAGCAATGATACAACCACACAATCTTGCTTGGTACTTTAAGAATGGGGCGTAATATTTTAACAAGCTATTCAAGTTTCTTCTTGTAGAGTAGGGAAACTGAACTTATACAAAAGGATAACTTTCCTTTGAGAGTTCAATCTTCTCCCATACTGCTTACATAATTAAATCAAATATATTTATATTTGTGGTAACATATAAATATAGGTAATTATGTTATGATTATATTTACAACATTTGCATTGTGTTCCTATTTTTTATTTTTTATTTTTTATGAGAAATAATTAAACATACTTCGTAGGGCCCTATAAAATACTAGGGTGTAGTGAATTGTTCAATATATTTACTTGTATTAGATACTCATAGGGATGAAAATAGACATGGACATACAGGTCTAGGATAGTGTAGATCAAAGAGAAATAGAGGACATGACACACATATAGAAAGGTGAAAGATAAAGAGATAGGTACATGTGTGAGTAAGCAAGATATAAAGGTATGGATAGAGAGGTCAATAGAGAGAGACATATCGAGATGGATAGATATCTATAAATATAATAGAATATTGATCATTTGACATATTTTTACTATCGATGTAACCCTTACACCTTTCAAGTGTCTGAGTGAGTGCTGGTTATATAATTCTGCATATAATGAATTGTTCAAAGCTAGAGGAGCTTCTAAGATTTACAAGATTAGCTTCTCTCAGAAATTTTGTAGTAGACAATTGTGACTGAATTGAGAAAATTAAAGATTTTCTACATTGCACAAGATTGATTTTATTATGCAGTGAAAGTGAGAGGTTGGAGGTGTCGAGCATGGAAAGCTTGGAGAATTTGAGGAGAATACAATTGACAGCAAAGAAAGTGAAAGGTTTATTATGGAGCGTCCTCTCTTGTGGACTCCTTTGAGCTTGGGTTGTCTCCTCATCTCTGTGTGGTTGATTCTATTAAATTTTGGATAAGATTTATACATAGTACTCTTT